>JAEMOT010001313.1:394820-503091 GCA_019297695.1 Apostasia ramifera | reverse complement strand
TATATATATATATATATATATAAGATGGATGTACAAGTTACAACTACATTGTTTTATGAGATGGAGATACATGTTTCGTATATATAACAACTATATAAATAGAGATAAATTTTATACAATATTTTAGCGTGTCATACACTATTTACATGAGTGTGTAAAAAAAATACTATCATAAAGATAAGAGTTATTTTTCATTCCTCTCATATATATTATTATTGTGTAAGAATATAAACATGTAAAAATGTTATTAATGAGCTTGATTCATGTCTCTATGCAGTCTTATACATGAAAAGTATTACAAAAAATATTTATACGAAATATAAGTTATATATAAATATATATTTCAATATCGTTTTATCTTCGCCAGTCGCCTCACATGGAGATCTAAGTTTCATATTCAAATGTAATTTCACACTGTCAAGGTTCGTTTAATTGTTTGAGCTTTCTTTTATTCAACACAAATTTCAACTGTAAAAATCAACTTTAGTTTACACTAAGCACAAATACGAATATTAGAATCAATTTTATTTCAAATTCAATGCAATTCTTAATATTAAATTAAAATTTTTTATTAAATTTATAAAATAAATTTTTTTAACCTAAAATTTAACCTTTAAAATAAAATAGACCTCGTAGTGGAAGCAGAAGAAATTATGATTTTATATGAAACATGATTGCAATCATGCAGATGCATATTTTTGTATAGTTTTGTGTTGTCATTCAAAATTTTTTTAAAGTTTTTGCTTGGTTCTTACTTTTATAAAAGAAAATATTAAATATAGAAGCACCCCATAACCCCTCTCTCCCTAATTGATTGATTTAGGTATACCTTGCTTTAAAGGTACAAGCCAGCTTGTAAAAGTTTCAAATTAAAATAAAAAAAAGGCTTACATAAATTTATTACTAATGTGAATAATTTGTATTGTTGTATAATTATACAAGACTATAGTTTCAATAATTCTTTCGAGGAGAATATACAGCTGTCATCTTCAAAGAAGTTTCTTTTACAGGCAGTATCTGATCTCTAAGTCAAATATTTATAGGTAACGGGTTCTATTTTGAATGTGAATTTACAGACAGTACCTTAAGCTAATTTTTGTTTACTATTCCTTTAATCTAACTAGGATTAACTTATATAATTAAATTTAAAAAAGTTAAAATTAAATTTAGATAGAGATATTTTTTTATTGAAAGTTGTGAATGATGTGAAATAAAGTTAGTTATTATGTTGGGATATGTGAGTGATGTAATATAAAGTTAGTTATTATGTTGGAATATGTGAAGGAAGTGATATAAATTAGTTATTATTTTATTAATATGTGTAGGATGTGAAATAAATTTAATTTTTAATATTAAATTTTATGTGTGATGTGATATGCCTGGTTAAAATTAAATCAGGTTAATTTTAAACTTCTAGACAAACGAAAAAGTGATGATATATGGTGTTGAATGCTGGCCTGCAAAGAAGAAATATACAAATAAAATAAATATTGCAGAAATGAGAATGCTAAGGTTGATATGTGGATATACACGAAAGGATAGAATGAGAAATGATTATATCCGAAAGAAAGTTAGTGTTGCACCAATTGAGGATAAACTTAGAGAAAGTCGACTTAGATAGTTTGAACACCTAAATCGTAGGTCGATTGAAGCTCTAGTTAGAAAAATTGAGTTATTGGATTTTGCCCATATACAAAGAGAAAGAGGGAGACCAAAGAAGATATGACAATAAACTATAAGGAGTGATTTTAGTTACTTAGACTTAGATAAAAATTTGATAACTGATAGAGTGCAATGAAAATAAAGGATTCATATAGCCGACCCCACATAGTGGGATTAAGGCTTAGTTATTGCTGTTATTGTTGTTGTATATATCTAACCCAATTCAATAAGATTCACAATAACAGAGTTATGAAAAAAAATCTTAAAAATGGATAAAAAATTAAAATAAAAATGATTTAAAAAAACAGAGATGAAAAATATAGATGGTAAATTTTATTTAAGAGCCAAATTACATCTAATCTTTAAATGAAGAGCAAAATATAAACTTAATTATATGTGTTAATCGTAATTGATAGCAAATGAATGTTTGCATAGAGTATGGTCTGTAAATATTTGATTTAGGAGATATTTTTTATAAAAAAAATCTTTGAGATGATAGATGTAAATTCTCTTAATATATAATTTTAAAAAATATACGATGAGTATTTTAACATTATCTTTTTGACATATTTAACATCAGCTTTCATTATTATATTATGTACATCCTTAGATAGTTTGATCATTTTGCATATTAGTATGCCATCTTATTATTCAGCTTGAACTCTAAATTTTTATTAAGTTCAGTAACAATTAAGTTTCTCTATCTTAAATTTATTTAATTTTTAAATTAATTAAATGAATCATCTAAATTAAGATAATATACAAATAAACTATTTGATATTAATAAATATATTCAATAAAAAATATATTTTTTGATTAAATTAAACTTTATATTCATCTGAAATGTCAATATAGTTTTTAAATTAATTAAATTAATTTACTATAATTTGAAAAAATATCAATGGATGCATTTACACATTACTAATTTAGTTAATTTAAAACTAAGAAAATTAATTGCACATAAACCCAAATTAAAAAAAACTAATTGTTATTATCCTTTTTTTATTAATTATGATTTTTTTTATGAAAATTATGCATCTAATAGAGAAGTCCTCACAAGTCATTTTTGGGCTTCTTTTTGATCTTGAAATTCCAAATGAAAATTCTTTTAAGTCAATCAATCGAATCAAAGACTATTCTTCTTTAACAACTAGTCGTATCGAATAATTTCTTTCAAGAACTCCTCTTCAAGAATACTTTTTTTTGAGTATTATTTTGTCAAACTCTTCATCAACTAACCGCCTTAATGCTTTGCATGAGGCAACTTCTTGAATAAAAATTTACTCGATTCTTCCACACTATTTGTCGTAAATCATCAAATAATCAATGTCCTCTTAACTCGATTAAGAAGCAATTTTTTTTTAAAAAAGGAATAACTGCAGGAGGTAGTTGGATTAATTTTAGTTGAAGCATCATTAAACTTTTAACAAAAACCTTTTGGTGAATTTATTAAGCTTAAATTCTTTTTTTTTAAAAAAAAATATCATTATTTGTAATAAATGGACCTCTTAAAAATATTTGGCTTACCAGGAGATGAATCTTTCATTGTTGTAGCAATGATATATGAGAAATTACTTTTAATATTTTTTCTTAAATTTTATGCATAGTTTTTTAAATTTTAATTTGATTTTAACAAAAAGTTTAACTAATTTAAATATTAAATCATGTATATTTGATTTAAATTTAAATTTGAATAAATATGAGAAATTATTTTTAAATTTTTTTATCATAAATTCATACTTAATTGTTAAAATTTTGCCTTAATTTTAATAAAAAAATGTTACTAATTTGAATATTAAATTTAAATTTTTAATTTATATTTTTTAGTAGATTCTATTCAAAATTGACTAATAAGTTTAGAATTTAAATTTAAATTGAATTTAAAATATTAATAATATTAAAAAAAATTAAGTAATAAGAAGTACTAAAAATAATTTCGCACAAAGAAGAAAAATTATTTCATATTTCTAAAAATATAACATCAATATAGAAAAGTATTATTTAGCTATAAAATTAATTAGTTAAAAGAACATTTGATTTATTGTTACTTTGATGTTAATATTATATAATATAAATATCATAATATTTATATATTATTTTTTGATTGATAATTTTATAATTTTATAAAAAATTATTTAGATATATTATTAAATTAAATAATTATTATTTTTAAATAATATAATATAATATCAAAATAACATTGAACTACATGTTAAATAAAATCCAAATATTTCCTGTAACTTTTCTAATTTTGGTGGAAAAAAAAGATGTTTAGGGATAAGCAGAGAAGAAATTTGGGGCCCAGTCAACTTGTTTCAAGAGCCGTGGCCCTCATGATCAGCACGTCTAACACGTGGACGGTCCGATTTCTTTCTGGAAAATGAGAATAGTTTACGGCGACTGCCTAGCAACGCATCATGGCCGTCTATCTGATCCTGCAGTAGTCCCCTGCGTTAATGCACAGTGCTCTCCCGGAATCCTCGATCCAGATTAGGGGTAATAGAGTAATTAAGCTTCGGTACGGACGCAAACAGCCTGTGTCCGGTTAGCCAGTACTTTTACCGGTGATGGCAGGTGGATCGGATAGTTGAGATCCATGTGACGGCGCCGTTCCGTGACAACGTCGACGTTTACGAGAAACGGGAAACGTTAACCAGCTCACGTGCTCTTTAAAAATATTAAAATAAATAAAATAATAATTAAACTCCGTTCAGCCTAAACATGGACTCTTTTATGCGGCCCATCCCTGCTGTTCAGCTCCCTCCTGTTCCTTCCCCGTTCGACCTCCTCCGTTTTTGAGCAAGCGAGAAAAAGGGATGGGAAAGTATACGAGGAAGTGTAGAACGATCGGAGAGGTTGCGATGATGGAGGTGGCGCAGGTGGTGGGGGTGAGGACCAGGGCGAGGTCACTGGCTCTTGCGTCGGCGACGCCGACGGCAGCTGTGGAGGTTAGAGGGAGCCCAAAGAAGAGAAAGGTGCCTGCTGATGGATCTGACGAGCCAGAGGTGATGCAGATTGCTTACCTCGAGCTGAGAAGCCGGAAGCTGGTGATGACGCAACGGGATCCTAGATCTGCGAAGAATTCTGCCGAGCAGCGCTGCAGGAGCGTGGAGCCGGGACGGATCTCGCGATGCTCAAGCATTTCTTCCTGTGAAGCGGTGGATGAGGATGACCTCCGGTGTCTGAATATAGCCGGGGGGAAGAAGGTGAGGCGGAGAAGACAAAAGTTCATTTCTTATCAAATTAGGGTTTCATCTAATTACTTCAATTTCTGGTTCTCTCGCAGCACTGCGACGATCTCGCTAGCTCAGTGTGCGACGTCGAGCGTAGCGGAGTCAGGTTTCCAGATTTTCGCATTTCTTCCTCTAATCTTAATTCCGCTCTTTCGCCTCAATTTGATGGATCCCTTTTTCTCTTCGAATCTGTTCCAGGGGAGCTTTCACTCCATCAAGCAATATTGATGCAATTGATTCGAACGAAATGGAGTCGACGGCGGAGAGAAGACCTCTCCAACCTGCGCCTGAAACAGTGCCATCTGCCGCAGAGATCGAAGACTTCTTCGCCACAGCAGAAAGAGCAGAGAAACTGCGATTCGCCGCCAGGTAATTTGCCACTAACACCGTTCCCCATGCCGCCCTCATCTTCCACCTCTGTAATGCAGCTACTGGCGCACCATCCGCAGGTACAATTTTGATGTTGACGACGAGATTCCGTTGGAGGGACGATACGAGTGGGTTCGAATAATCCCCTGAAACTATCTCGCTTCAATGATGCGGAGACGCAAATCGAAGTCACAGAAGGCAAAATTTACCCCAATCATAATTTATCTCCTCCTTACCCCCCGTTTTTCTTCTTCTTATCGTTTTTTAGTGGGAAAATAATGCACAGCACTTTGTGCAGAAGCAATCACCTCTTCTTTTCTCTTCTCCATGCTTAATTGCTTCCTTTCACTGTACTGCTGTCCCTCTCTCCTCTTCTTGCATCTCTTTGTACACATCAGCAGAAGCTTCTGATCTCAGACCCTCTATTCCTGCCATCCTTCAGGCTTCACATGATGGCGAGAGAGAGAGAGAGCGGGGGTGGGGGAGCAGTTTAATAAAATTGTCTCGCCCTAATCTGCCCTCTCGATCACTGCCTCAGCTCTGCTCTTCTGCCCCCTCTGCGCAGCTTCTGCCTGCAGGTAGGTGGCCCCCGCTTTTCCTTGCTCGAACGCCGTAGGATCTTGATCGGACGGTCCTGGTTTTTCCCCTTTTTCTTTTCCGCTAGTTCTTCGGGCGAACTTTTCCGCCGGACGATAAACAACGAAGGTGCGTGGGAACCTTGCGGTGTCGTGATCCGAGGCGGTGAGCTCACCTCTTGCACTTGGAACGGCGACGCCGCGAGAGGCGAGGCGGTCCCTTCCCTCCGCCCCAGGCCTCTTCGAAATTTGCATTTTATTAAAAATTTGCTTTTTTGAAAAATAAAAAGGAGGACATTTTAGAGGAGGAAAAAGGGTTTTTATTTTTTCTGCCGGGCAGTTCCGCGGCAGTTTCTCTCTCTTGCCCGAGTCTCCGCGCACGCCGCGCGGTAACGAACTCGGCTATCTCGCGCTGTGCCACACGCGGCCAAGGTGGTCAGCCAAAACGGTTCACCAAACTTTCAAAAAATATATCTACAACCTCTTATTTACATATTTACCTCTTTTGGTCGATCTTGTAATTCGAGTGGGTACCTTCCATAAAAAAAATGCTATCTATAATCTTATAAATTTACTGCATTTTATTTTAATGTTATTTCATTTTTTAATCACGTGAAATATCTCATAGAGCAATTTAATAGTATCTTCATTTATCTTTTATTTTATCGATATAACTATTTTAAAAGATATTGTAGTTCAATTATTACATTATATATAAAATTGAAATATCTTTTATCTTATTTCTATGATATATATTTTTATGTTTGATGAATTTTAATCATTGAATTACTAATTAAATATATAAAAATATTTTAAATAAAGTTTATTTGAACTAAATTTATTTTGTAATAATATTTAGTTTAAACGTAATTAAACCTTGTTTGAAAGTTCCAATGTAAGATGAAATTTTGATTTTCTTTTTAAATATAAAATTTTAAAATAAATTTATAAAAACAATTTCGTTGTGCTACAAATTTGTATATTTATTGTGTCAATTTGTTAAGTGCTCTTAAGTGGAAGAGCGATGAATATTGTGCAAATGTTTAGTGAAAAAGTGGAGAATTGCATCAAAATTTTGTGGATGTTGATTATAAATAAATAAAAATTTAACTAAATAAATAAATGAATGAAAATTGTGCCTTCTGAAGAAATTTAAATGTCTTTGGCTGTGTAACAAAACCGAGGTATGGCCATATTGGCTGCGTAATTTTTTATTGGCGCTACTATTTCGTATTATGTCGTGTAATTTAAATGTTATAATTTTATAATTTTTTAGAAAATTATTTATATATGTCATTGAATAAATAATTATTTTTTTAAATAATATGATGTAAATCAAGATGATATTGAATTAAATATTTTTAAATATAATTAATATATTTTTTAGTGTTGGATCTATGCAATTGTAGATATTGAGCTAAAGATATTTTAATAAAGTCGAAGAATAATCATTGCCAAATATTTAAGGAAAAATTTTTGCAAGGAAAACAATGGAGAGTAAAGTAAGGAGCTTCGATAAAAAATGAGCTAAATGACAAGGATAGTTATAATAAGATGAAGAAGAAGTTTTATCAAAAAAAAAAAAAAGATGAAGTTCTGGTATACTAAGCTATTATACACTAAGAAGTTTACTCATTATATATGCATATGCAAAGATGTTATAACACCCATTTTTATAGATATTATTTATTTATCTTGCGAGTCTAACAGTTTTAAAATATGATCGTAGGATATAAGAAACTAATCCTTGTCGAAATTAGCTTCTCAAATTAAAGATATTGTAGAAGAATTTAAAGCACAAATAACAAGCTCTCCTTCAACGAAATTTCTCCTCAAAGCTACCTTTTTGTCCCTATATGTTTCTAATAACACTCAAAGACTCAATGGGATGTATAGATCAAGTTCAAGCAAAGCCTAAACTTTCAAAATTACTTTCAAATTGGCGTTGACTTTGTTAGCATATCGTTGTTTTTCTAAAGTATTTTTCTTCTTAAATAATATCTCATATCTTGTAGTAACTTTTTTAATAAAATGAAACTTGACCTCAATAAGTTTTTACTTGCCATGTCATTGAACAAATGTATCGACCTTTGATTATCATAGTAAACAGTGACTTTATTGAAAAATCTTGTAATTTCTCTAAACATGCCCTTCAACTATAATACTTTCTTTGTTGCTTCTATAACAACTATATATTTGTCTTAAGTAGTAGACAATGCTACTATATGTTATAGTGAAGATCACCATGTAGTTGCACTTTCTCCAAAAGCGAAGTCAAAACTTGAAATACTTTCTCTGATCAAAGTTTTCTGCAAAATTAGAATCAATATATTCATTTACAATACCTTAAACTATAAGCATAATCCTGTGATTCCTTAAAGATACCTTAGAATCTATTTGACAGCTTCCCAATATCTAATTCCTTGATTCGTATATATGTTGATCACATTGACTATGTGCAAAAGATTTGTATGTGTGCAAACCATTTAGTACATTAAACTATTAATTGCACTAGCATAAGGAACATTTTTCATGTGTTGCGACCCTTCCTGTTCCTTCAACATCAAATCTATTAAAAGCCGAAAATTGTCAACAAGGGTGTAGAGATCGAATTGGATATCTTTATTTTATATCTATCAGTCAACTTTTAGAATGTAGCCTTTATGAGAGATCCACTACGCCCCTTCTTTTTGGTTTGATTAAATTTTCATGTTTGCGATGTTCTTTATCATTCCTAAATCTTTGACTCTGAATCCAACTCTTAGAAGAAATTCAAGCCTTTTTACGTATTTAATTTGTAATGAGGTTATGAGCATGTCATTAATATAGAGAACTACAAGTGTGAACTATCCCAGTCTTAAAATAAACCCAACTTTTAAAATTAGATTTCAGGCATCTATGTCTCGGCACATAAGTCAAATCTCTTGTACTTTTGACGAGGAGATTGCTCCAATACAAAGACTTATTCAACCACATAATCAGTTCTAGGCCTATCAATGGGCTGAATTCAGATCAGGTTAGCTTGGACTCAGATCTGACCTGAAAGACATCTGTATCAGATCAAAAATTGAATTGGATCAGAATTGACCGAATCCAATCCATGACACATGACATCAGGTTTTCAGATTAGATTTTGGGTAACTAAAATTATCTATAATTTACTTATTTAAGTCATTACTTTTCTTACAAAAAATGAAAGTTTTTCATTAGTTTTAAATTTATATGTATAGCAATAACAATATTAATTAATCCATTACTTACTATTTTATCAAATTATCAATCTTAAATATAAGTAAAAAATATAAAAATATAACAAATAAATAATATGCATTTTACATCATTTATTTTTTATTAAGAAAAATTAATTTTAACATACCTAACTTTAAAACATTAATATACCATTTTAAATCATCATAAAAATTATACATATTAAAATAAGAGTAATAATATATGTAAAAGTATTATAAAAAAAGAAAATAAGTAATCTTTAAAATAATATTATAAAAAAATATAAAATAAGTCAAAAGTAATACAAATATAATATAATTCAATAAAATACAGCCATCTAATAAAATTTTGTACCACCAAAAATAAATAAAAATTTAATATGAAGCTTTATATTTTTTTATATTTATTTATTTTAATAAATAAAAAGTATTATTACAAAAATCAATAAAAATGTATAATATTATTTTAAAAAATTGGATCGTGTTTTACCGAATCAAATCAGTGCCAACCTGAATCTTACTCGCTAAATATTTAAATAAAGAAGGTTAGATTTTAGATTAATACTTGGATCAAAAACTTATTTCGTTTAATAAAATAATTAGATCAGAACTCGAATCGAGTTGAGTCATAATTCAACATGTTGACAGGCCTACTAAATTCCGCGTACCTTTCATCATGAATCCTTTAGGTTGTCACACTGCAAATCTTCTTCTCTATCTTACCATGCATGCAAAAAGATATTATTCTAACATCAATATCTATAATCTCTATTTTGCATTGAGCCAAAAGCCTACATAAGATGTGAATTGATCTATAAAGTCGATCCTTGAAGTTCGTTTATATCCTTTTGTTATCCGTCTAGCTTTTAAATAAATTTTTTTATTTTTTCTTGTATTAATGTACTCTCTATTTCACTTTTTAGAACATTTTTTTTAACTCTCTTCACCTAATTTTTAAGCCTTCACATGTAGTCTTCTTAATTAGTTAAAGAATCAATTAACTTTCGAGTAGAGTAGAGTTTCCAACAGTAACGCGTGGAACACATCTTTCATACAAATTGTATAATAAAAAAAATCTAAAGAGGAGCGAAAAATTAAAATAATATCGAAAACTCAAGACATAGAAGTTCATAACTCAAACATTTGTTTTTCGTAACTCAAATTTAACTATTTGCAAGCATTAATTAATTTAATAACTCAAAACTACCATGAGCAATGTTAAAATGTGATTTGAATAATAATTAAATAATCTTAATTATAAGGATTATTTGTTAAGCTGTTGAGATTTTTATGAAAATCAGATACAGAATTTGTTATAAGCTACCATTATAAATACGGGATGATTAGGTAAGCTGAAAAAATCGGAGAGAGAGAGAGAAATAGAAAAAAAAAGGATTATCAGGATTTCTGGTGGAAGGCTGCAAGTTCTCAAGCTTCTTCTTGGGAAACATGAATAGGTGATTCACTTGGATATTTTCAGCAGTGATTTCTCTTGGATCTTCTTTATCGGCTACGGAGGTGATTTCGTAGGAATCTGGAGGCAATTATCTGAGGCTCAAGGAGCAATTGAATTGTCTAATCTGAAAGAAGAAAAGATCCAATTTTTGTATCCCGTCTGAGATCGAGAACCAGGTGATTGGTGTAAGGTTCTCTTTCTATCTGATTTTTTACATAATAAAGTCTCTCTCTGCTCTTCCTATGGATGTAGGAGGAACACCTTCGAACCACGTAAATCTGGTGTTCTTGTGGTTGCTTTTTTCTTTTATTATCATTATTTTTCATACTTATCTGGCATGATTTATTTGACTAATTACATGTCCGACAATCTGAATTTTTCGCTGCGTATTATTTCACAACAGAGCAAGCCCAACATAATATCAGTTCATTTATCTTCCCCTAAATTCTCATTCCCTAAAGCAAGAGACTTTGGTAAATTCTTTATTATTATTATTTTAATATTAATCTTTATTATTTTTTTATCGAACAATCTTTATTATTATTATTATTTATTTATTTATTGATAAAACTATTATTATTTATTCTTGGAACTGAGAGAAAGAATGAGAATGACATCGGGATCGAAATGCTTTAATATCCGTGTTAGTTGGATCTGCTGCGCACGTGATGGGGGTGATGGATGCCGTCTCGGGAAAGGAAAATGTCTCTCCTCTCTCCCCTGTAATTCCTCCGCATGCTCACAGCTCAGCTCTATAATTACAAGCGAGTGCACAATTAATTCTGAAATTGCATGACCCACCTAAGGATCAGTTACATATTTATACGTTGGAAGATAAATATTTATATCCGTCACCCCAATCATACATGTTTTATTATTTATACATATCATTTCAAATAAATGATAAAAAAATATAATTATTAACATGTCAATATTAATATTTGAGATTATCAGATATAAATATTATTCATCTTAAAAAATAAAATATGTAAAAATTTATCTCATAGAATTAAGCGAGTAATAAAATCATTCTTGAAGATAATATATAATAAATTACTAATAAATTCTCATAGTTTATATATAATTATGTTTTGATTTATGTTTTTAAATCCTTCGCTCTATGAAAATCTATCTATTTTAATTTACTTTTAATTGTCTATTTAAAATTATAAGAACCTAAATAAATAATAAAAAAAGACTAAAACATCATTATGCATAAATTATAGAAACCTCTCACTAACTCCCCTATATTTTATTTAACTTGAACTCAATTTGATTTTCTCAATTTGACTCCTAATTGGCTCGGTGCATGTATAATGATACATATTTAAGTTTTTTTTATATATATTTAAAGTATTTTATGTATATATATATATATGTTATATGTGATATATTTTTGATGAGATTACCGAATAAATATATACATAATACATATAATTTTAACTAAAAAATATATTTAATATACAGTATATGTATAATAATTATTTAAATTTTAAAAAATTTAAAATAAATTTAATTTAATTTAAAAATTAACTCAAAATTAAATAAATTTTAGTACACTCAAACTTAAAAATTTTAAATTTGGGTCAAGAAATATTTATTAGACCTTGACCAGTTAAATATATATATTTCCATTATATTTAATTTGGAGACAGTTCAACATTCCCATCGCTTTCTTTGATGGGGACAGACAACGAATTATTTAATTAATGGTAACTCAAATCCCAATGCAATGCAATGCCATGCATGCAATTTACTCATTTCCCAAAACATATTAATATCAAATATATAAGCATCTTAATTTTTTTTTAATATTACAAAAATATAAAATTTATATTTATAAATAATCCACCTAATTTGTCAGATATTAAAAATCATGCTAATCACAGTTACAATATAAAAATAGATATGAGTTTCGTTTAACTCGATTCAAATTTATCCCAAATCTCTTGGCCTAGTCCTTGAACTCGTTCATGCTCATGTGGGAGTTTGAGGATCTCACGTGATAGATAGCAATCCTGTGTTGCTGTTGATCCAAGATAACGATGAACATGCTAGAATTCAAATGTGCGCTTGATTCTTTTTAAAAAATTAATTTTTTCGCTATGTCAATAAACTTTTATTGCCTTCATTTGAGGCTAATGAAGATCCACCTTTCATATGACTTGACAAGGGCGGATCGATCTTTGCATGAGGAGGTGTAATTAAATTCTTTATAAATTTATTATATATTATATGATATAATAATATTTTTAATTAATTAATTATTAATTATGTGCTAATTCACTATTGCATTCCACTCCACTTTAACCGCCCAGCTCGAGGCTCTTTTTCAAAGCGAAACCCTAGCCACCGGCCAAAGCTGCCTCCACTGATCCTCATCGAACCTCGCGTCGCCTCTATCATGCTCCCGCTGACCACCGTCACCTCCGTTCGACTAATCCTTAATATTACTGAACATAACATCTTCAAAATAATTATTAAGAAATGCAGTTTTCACGTCAAATTGAAAGACATTCCACTCCATTTGAGCTGCTAATGCCAATATAATTCTAGATATTTCAAATCGAGCGACAAGAGAATAAGTTTCAAAATAATTTACCACCTGTTCTTGAGCATAGCCTTTCACCACCAACTTTGATTTGAATTTGTGAATACTTCCAACAGCATTAAGTTTAATTTTATAAATCCATTTCACAGTTATAATATCATTTCCAGATGATAGATCTACAAGCTCCCAAGTTTCATTCTTCTCTATAAACGAAATTTCAATTTTACCTCCACCAAGTTTCATTCTTCACTGTATAATAAAAAGATGCACCAAACTGGCTAACAGCATAATTTTCACTCCATTAATACAGGATTCTTTACCTTTAAGCAAATCAGTAAACTACTAAAATTGACTTAGTAAAATTGCATCAACCAACTGGTCACAAGGTTACACACCAATTTTCATTGTTCTCTTTACCAAATAAAACGATATAACACATAGTAATTCCAAAGTCATTTGTATATGTAGAACACATTTTTCATAAGAACTAAATATACTTTGCATAAAATGACAAAAAAATGAACCATAACAATAAAATATAAATTAAATTTGTGATGGGACAATGTTCTATTATTAGGATCAAATAGCAACTCCAACTCGGAATGCATATGAGATTTAGCGAGAACGAAAGAGAGGAGATGTACATAATTCACATAGTTTGTATCGTGTATTTCTTGTATTGATGAATAAAATTATATTGAAGGCATGCCCTTCATTTATAATAATGGAAAGTATGTTGGTGAACCTTACTGTTTCACTGCAATGCGTTTATGCTGAACTTTATTCCTTGTAATCCATTTGAATATAATCTAAGGTGCTTGTTGCCATTCATGTATATTGCTTAGGGCTGGTGTTAAGATATGTAGGAATCAGGCTTCAGCTATAGCCCATGTGATATTCCATAATTCCACTTTTATAGGCACATGAAGCATTAGCAATAGTTGCAAATAAAAAAGGAAGCCACATGGGACCAGCCATTGCTGAACATTCAAGAAGTTTACTATTTTAAAGGATGACCAATGACAATATAACAAGTACTAGCGATAGGGCTGGCAATTATGTTCAAAACACAAAACTGCTTGAAATTGGCTCATATTTTTTGATTCATCAAAAATTCAAAGACAAAACTACCTCAAAATAAAATCTATTCAACTCAACACAGATTTGATATATTCATAAGCATATGCATTTAAAATTTTTACACTGCTGGCAGAAAATACTAATGTATACATGTGTGTTAAAGAGATGTTTGTAAGAGAATAAGGTATAGATATGCAAAAAATACTTATACATTCACTATATATTATCTGCAACATATTAATCACACTTAATGCTTAGTTAATTCAAGCATAAGGCTGATAGCTCGAACAATACATTTTAATCAACTAGAATCAAACTCAACAAAAAATGAAAACTTCAGTTTCAGTTTGAGTCAACTTACACAAAATAAACTCGATGCAATCCCTTGCTAGCTAGCAAGACATTACACTGATGCCAGGCTCTTTCTTCATTTCCTTTGTTCTCATTTCACACCTCAATCTTCCAGATTCTTCCCATCTACCTGCAGCTGAGTAAACATTGGAAAGGATCACATATGAACTTGGACCAGGATGAAGCTCAAGAATCAACTTTGCAACTTCTTCTCCCACTTCATCATTTCCATGCCAATGGCAAGCTCCAAGCAAAGATTCAAGCAACTCAGCAGAAGGCACAAATGGCAGCATCCTAACAAGATTGAAAGCTTCAATCAATCGCCCACCACGGCCCAAGAGATCAATCAAGCATGCATAATGCTCTCTCCTTGGCACAATCTGATGCTTATCCACCATTGAATCAAAGAACATTCTTCCTTCATCAACTAAACCACTGTGGCTACAAGCTGACAGAATGCTCAAGAAGGTTATCTCATCAGGCCTCTCTCCAGCTTCCTCCATCTCAGAGAATAAGCTAATAGCTCTTCCTCCACCTCCATGCATCCCATATCCAGTTATCATAGTGCTCCAAGAGATCAGGTCCTTCGTCTGCAAATCATCAAATAGCCTCTTTGCCGCATTAATGCTTCCAGTTCGAGCATAAACATCAATGAGCGAATTGATCACAGAGGTACTATTCCCAAACCCTTTGTTAATAATGAAGCAATGAGTACATTGTGCTAGAACTACACTGCTCATTTGACAACATGTAGAAACCAGAGCCAGCATTGTAACAGAGTCAGGATCCACTTCTGCATGAAGCATTTGTTTGAAAGAATTCAACATTTGGTCTGCTTGTTCATTCTGTGCAAATATGGTCATCATAGTATTCCAAGCAATCACGTTACTTTGATTCATCATGCTAAATAGGCGACGGCAAGATTCAAAGTTTCGAAACTGAGCATACATGCACATAGTTGATGTCTGGAGAGCATCCTCTGGATTACTGAAATTTCTAAGGGAATATGCGTGAATTGACTTGCCTTGCAACAGCGATTCACAGCTTGGCAACAGATTCAGCATAGTTACAGTACTCAGAACTTGACCATCTTCCTTCATTCGGTTAAAAATTTTGATTATCTCCTTCTGTGCCTTATGTTTTCGATATGCTGTCATCAGAGCATTCCAAGAAACTGTAGTTCTGAAAGCTACACTCTCAAAGAGGACATGACTGGCCTCAACATGACCACAATTCGCATACATACTGATAAGTGCATTTGACAGGGAAGTATCAGAATCATACCCACTTTTGATTGCCAAAGCATGGAATTTCATCCCGAAGGCAATATCTTCAGGTTGGTAGATGCCTGGTAGAATACTGATAATAGTTATCAAATCAAACTTTACATCTTTTCGACCCATTTTCTTGAAGGAGGCAACTATAGACTCAGTGTCGCCGGCATCAGCCCAAGCGGATATCATAGTGTTCCAACTAACCACATTTCTTGCTTGCATCATTTTGAACAGGTTTAGTGCATAGTGGAAATGATCGAAATCAGAGTAGAAAGATAGTAAGGAGTTCATCACACTGATGTTTGCATGAAATCCATTTCTAGTGATATAAGCATGACAGGATTTACCATAATGGAGGTCTCCATGCATCGAAGAGCAAGATATGACATTGATCATAGATATTGAATCCGGATTCAATCCTTGAAAGAAAATGTTGCTAAAAGCAGCCAGACCCAAACCTGGAAGGCCATTGAGAACATAGCCAGAGAGCATAGAATTGAACAGAAGAAGGTTCTTTTCAGGAGCCGTATTGAACAGATGCTGAGATGCCTGCAATTCCCCAAATTTCGAATACATAGATACAAGTGAGGCTACTACTGAGATTTGTTCTGCCAATCCAAACTTGATTACAATAGAATGAACAGACTCACCGTAGTTAATGTTGCAGAGATTAGAGCAGGAAGATAGAACTGAAACCATTGTGACCAAATTAGGCCTCTGGCCTTCGAAGTGCAAGAACTTGAAAGTGTTCAATGCATCATCTGGCTTTCCATTCTGGGAAAAAGCAGAGATCATTGAATTCCACAGAACCAAATCTTTCACATCCTGTAAATCAAACAACATTTTCACAGCGGTCAAGTTCCCAAATCCAGCATACATCGCAATCAGAGTAGGTGCCATGGCTTCTTCAGCTAACACCCCGCATTTGAGAGCAAAAGCATGCAGAGATTCACCAAGGCCTCGTAATCTTAGCCGGGAACAAACAGGGATGATGTTGACGAAAGTGCTTGCATTCGGCGTGAAATCAGCGATAGCCATCTCTCTCAAAGCTTCAAACGCGTCTTGATCAAAGCCATTTGATGAATACCCGGAGATGAGCGCATTCCACGATACCAAATCTCTTTCAGGAATTCCATCAAACACCTTTCGGGCGTGCTTAAAAAGCCCAATCTTCGAGTAGAAATCCACTAGAGCAGTTTGCACAATCAAATTGTTACCAAACCCACATCTCAGAATCAGGCAGTGGACCTCCTTTCCACTTCTACATCTGGAAACGGCAGCACAGGCTTTGATCACAGAGGAGAAGGTGAAGCTATCAGATCCGGGTGAACCTGAGCTCTGCGATGCTGCATAGAGAGACAAGAGATATGCGTGAAACCCATGATTGGAAAAGGTTCGAAGCACCAAGTTTTGCAAGAGCAAGGTAGTTCTTTGAACCGATCGATAAACGGATGCTGCGAGCCATGGTTGGCCGAACGAAAGATACTTGTCGACTGTTTCATTGACGATGAATACTTGATCGGTTAGCCCGTTGACAACGACGAGATTATGAATTTTAAAGAGGGATTCCACGCGGATGCAGCGATTTATCAGAGATCCTAGAACGGAGGGAGAGGAGAGACAGGGGAGGAATTTTTCGGAGCCCATTCTTTTAGGAGGAAGAGGAAGATTGGAAGCACCATTTTCTGGAGTGGAATCATTGCAACAAGGGATTTTGCTGCATTTCAAAAACTCGCAGGACGGAGGGCAGAAAGAAGAAGCAACGACGCTCCCTTTTTGAGGAACCTTTTTGCTTCACGGCGGAAAATAGCTCACAGTTTACAATCAGAAACATAAAAATCATTCGGGGCCCATGAGGCCGAAACAATATTATAAATTATTTTTAAAAATCTCAATTTAAATTTCTAAAATATAAAATACTATTATTTAAATTCAATTAAAATATAATTATTAATTTTTTTACTTATATATCATAAAATTATTTTTAATCATTAATTTTGAATTTCTTAAAATTTAATATTTATATTTTGAAATTTTAAAATTTTAAAATAAAAAAGATGAGTAAATAAAAAATTAAAATTAAAATTTTTATTAAATTTTTAGAGGACGTTAAAAATAAAAAGTATAGTAGTGCTATAAAATATGTAAACAATTTAAATTAATTAAAAATCGATCAACTTTTAGTTTTTTTATCATAAAATACTATTATAAAAAGTAAGATTTTAAAATAGCGATCAAAACTATAACTTTTTTATAATGTCAGAAATCAAAATTAAAATTTTTTAAAAAAATAAAATTAATTTATAATATCCTTCTGTCCTTAGCCCCATATGCAATAATTTGAAATTTATTATCAATGTAAATCAATTTTTTTCATATGAAATAAAAATAATTTTATTCACATTTCAATATTAAAATAACTTTACTTTCCATTAAATTTATAAATTAATATATTTTCTCCAAAATAAAAGCAATATTCCAACCAAACAAAATTGCTTATGAATCTTTGAAGTTAAGGTCTCTCACATAATTATATTTATGTGTGATCCTATAATCATAAAACGGACATTTATTATAATATTATTTTAATATTATGTTATATTATTTAGAAAAAATAAATATTTAGTTTAATAATATTTTTAAAATCCTTTTTAAAAAATTATTAAACTGTGATTCAAAAAATAATTTAAATGTCATGACATCTAAGAGTGAGTTTGATTCGTTGTTATCTTGGTGTTATGTAATTTAGATGTCATGACATATAGATATTATCTTTTAATTAATAATTTTATAATCTTACAAAAAATTATTTATAGATATAATTAAATCAAACAATTACTTTCTCTAAATAACATAACATAACGTCAAGACAATATTGAACTAAACGCCCCCTAAATAACATAACATAATATCAATATAACATCAAACCAAATGCTCCCTAAAATTCATATTTACCTTTTGACTTTATGCTCCATGCTGAGTTCCACTGCTCTAAGCTCTTGTCGCCACTCCATGTCAACTAAGTGGAGGATGTTAGACATAACAGAATGCTAACGAGTAGCAGAAAAATTTACTATCAATAGATGGGATCGTAATCGAAGGAGTTGTAGGTCGAGAACGAAGAAGAGGTGGTCGGCGATTCACTAATGATTGGGGGAATAAGAGGATGATCAACAATGAAACATCAATATGATGGGAGAGTAAGGATTTGACTGAAAGAAAAATTTTAGGATAAGAAGAGATGAGAAACAAAAAGGCTAGTTCCCATCAAATTGGATTAATAGTGTGACGTAGAAGGGCACAAGAGGATCAAATGAGTAAAAATTTAAACTCAAAAAACTAAATACAATGATTCAAATTTCATAGATTAAGAACTAAGAGCAATTTACCCAAAAAAAATTTCAAAATTTATGACCTGTGTTCAAATGAATTATGAGCGCCCACAGACGCAGAGACCATAGGTGTGTGGGAGGCAATTAGGATGGCAAGAGATTGGGTAGATACCGCAGATGACATCTATCTGGAAGGTGACTCATCCATTATCCTAGCAGATATCTTATAGGCTTCTAGAGGAGGTCCGATGCACCACCATTTTGCCGATATTTCTAACATTTTGAGGGCTTTCAAAGCCTGCAAGATTGCACAAAACTCGTTAATAAGACGGCAAATTCTTTCTTTGATTGCAAGAGACCATGATATAGTGTGAGAGGCATGCCTCTTCCATATACTTTTTGCTCGGTCATTGCAGTTGGATTATGCTCGACATTTTGTTTTCTTTTTTGTGGTTTATATAAGCTATTTTACTATTAATAAGCAAATAGAGGGCCTTAACCTCTTGCCAGTTAGATCTTCAAGATTGAATACAAATAGATCATACGCAGAGTGAAGTAAAGAAGGAAAAGGAAAAGGAGACCAAGAGATTTTACAAGAAAATCCTTGTAAAATGTAAATAAATGAAAATAATGGTGCTCATGAATTAGAATACTTATAAACTAGATAACTACGAGAACAGAATATCAATATGATCAGTGATAGAGGAAGTACAAAACACAGGGCACCATGGACAGGTGAAATTATTAGGATCTGATAATCATATCCCAAAAAAAAAAAAAATTTTGATCATGAAGAACAGAGAAGAAAAAGGGAATAACAATGATAAGCAAAACCAATTTGTTTATGCCACTTACAATGAATGTCGATTGTCATTGAAGTGTAGGACCAGTTATCACGATACCAAGCCTTGAGCGAAGCTCAAATCATTCACAATCTTTTGAGAAGTTAAAATACGAAAGTATTGTTAAATGGTTCGTGCATACATCTAAGATATGTCGAATCAAATACTAAGTTTAGAATTAAGCACGAGACTAGCAAAAATCAGATCATCAGAAAACCAAAGCTTCACCTTTGGCACATAATTTCCTTGTATTTATGCTGAATAACAACTTATTCCTCTCACATATGATGTTATGATTTCAATGTGCTATTTGTGCCCTTGTTGGTCTCTTTTTTTTTTTTTGTGATGAGGTGATAGCTTAGCAAAGCAATGATGATCAATAGGTGCTCTGAGAAGATGATTAATGCTAGATTCTAATGAGATGAAGTAATGGGGAATTTTCAGAATGAGAGGATGAGAGGAAACCCAAGGGAGCAATCTTGTATGGAGCTAGGAGGCTCACTGGACAAGAACTTCTTTTCTTCAAGAAGAAGCAATGTCAATATTTGAAGAACAAGCATCAGTTAACTATATACCAGAAGCTGCAATAAGACGGTGCAAGGGTGTTATCTGGAATGATTATGAGTAAAACGTCCAATAGATAGCTTTTCAAGTCTGCCATCAAATCAGAACAGCAACAAAAAATGCAAAACAGGAATACGCTATGAGCAGAAAGAATTTCCGTGAAAGCCCTTTTAACATATTGCGTGCCCTCACCTTTTCTTCAAAAAATGTGCCATTTACTCATTGGTAATGATTTCATCCCAAGAAAGTCAGTTTGTTGGTAAACCTTACGATGATATAACTCTTGCAAAACAGAGAATCTCTCTATGCAAGAATTCATTCATAATAAAAAAAAAAAGAATTCATTCATAGGAAGGTGGACTAGGTGTCGCTAAAATAAATCAATCTATCATCAATCTTTATATAACTCCAGTTCCCAGAAGTTAACAACAAACTTTGTTGCACAAACAATAACCTGAGGGTTCTAAAAACTAAAAAGTCACTCCACATGTAAAGTTTAAAAAAAGAAAAAAAAACTCAATCAATTACAAACAACAACAAAGCCTTAACCTCGAATCAGTTGGGATTAACTACAGAAATCTCTCTTTTCCAATCAGCACACTGTAAAGCAATCTTTTCATGAGCAGAAATGATTCAAGATCATGCTCAATAACATCAACTCCAAGAGTCTCTGTCTATTAAAATAACAAATAACCACACAAAAGATCAGAACACCGGTTGAGAATCAAAGCATAATTACTCACACTACTAATTACTAACGCATAAATTAATAAAATTAGAGCCATAAGCCTGTGACACCCGTGGCTAAAGAGGGCGGGAAGTAATTGTCGGGTGATGTCCCAAGAGAAGAGAATCGTTGGAGTAAAGTGTGGCCCTTAACAGGCTTCCAGACCGATAAATAATGATGAAAGGGACACATTAATGAATCGTCTTACATCGAAAAAGGAGTAGAGACCCTGAGCTATATAAGTATATAATGTGATCTCAAATAATAGTGCCTTTTAGGGCAAAAACGTGAGGCTAATGATAGAAAACTCTGTAGTTAAGCGCGCTTGGGACAAAACAGTACTGGATGGGTGACTTTCCAGTGAATCTGCTCAATTACACAATTCTCTAAAGCCACAGCGGATAATACCACTACATTTGAATTACAAAATGTTACATTTTGGTATCAGAGTTAACCTCTCACAGTACGCTGTGGTTTAAGGATAAACCAAATGGCAGCTGGTAGGCCTGTGATGCCCATGGCTAAAGAGGGTGAGGAGTGATCATCGGGTGATGTTCCAAAAGAAGAGAATTGCTGGAGCAAAGTGTAGCTCCTGCAGACTTCTAGGCGGATAAATAGTGATGAAAGGAGCACATGAATGAATCATCCTACATTGAAAAGGGAGGAGAGATTCTGAGCTGCTATAAGTATATAATGCGATCTCAAATGATAGAAGCATTTTTTAGGGCAAAATTGTGAGGGTAATGATGTAAAACTTCAGAGTTAAGCGTGCTTGGGCCAGACTAATAATAAGATGGGTGACTTTCCCGGGAAGCTACTCAATACGCAATTCCCTAAAGCCAAAGCAGAAAAAACCTCTACATTTAGATTACAGGATGTTAATGTGTATTTTATAAATGGTTAATTCATCTATTGTAGCTACTTTGAGAAAGAACTGTATTAAGTTGCAAAGTGTGCATGACAAACTAAAGGAGATGAAGCAAAAAGATTTCTTGTCTTCATACAATATCCCCTCTCCTGTATTTGTACTTTTATGTATAGTAGGAGCAAACAAGAGATCAAAGAAAAAGAGATAAACTGGGTTTTGATGTTAAGAATATCCAGTCCTATCATCTAGCACTATACACCACAAATCAATGCTAGATTTTCCTTCAACAAATTCAACCCTCATCTAAAAGGAAAATTCAACAGAATATATATACTCTCTAGTATCAGAACACGATGTCAGACAATCAACATGAAATATTTTAACTAAAACAGTAATATGAATACAATGATGGACTTCCTCAACAACTACAATAAACAAATTCATAATTAAATCGTAACATCTAAACAGATAGTAACATGACATAGAAGAAGAGATAGAAGAGCTACAAAAATAATCATATCATCCCATCACAAACCCAATTATAATTTGCCTCCAACAAATTCAGCCATCGTGCACAAGGAAAACTGAATATCATATACCAAAAAGAAATTATGAACAAAAGAACTTCCAAATGCCAGTCTAGCTCAATAAATGCTCAAGTGTACATAGTTTTTTTTTTTGATAATAACAAGTGTACATGGTTAAATCATGATAAATGTCTCCTTGAGAAAGAAGATGCCAATTTTATGTCCTAAAAAAATAACCGATCCAATACTGATTTATGGATGTGAATACATCAAAAGCTTAGCTTAATATATAGTCATGGTAAAAAGGCTCCTTCTCCCGCAATGAAAGCTCAGAGCTTTGAAGGCTTGGGGAAAATATCGGGGGTGAACTTCTGGGCAGCATTCAAGCTCCCTTTAATCTTCATTGCCCCCCTGAACCAATCCAGAATGATCAAAGCTGTAAATTAGCAAATCCACAACAACAGATCACAGAATCTGATAAAAGTGAATCAAGAAACCTGATGAAGGCAATCTGAGGGTTCATCTTCCCTGTGGCGATAGCAATAAAATCGTCATCCTTGAAGGAGAAGGTGGCGTCCGGCTTCCCCTTGTATGGGCCTAAGCAAGTCGAAGAAAACGATAATGAAAATATTAACGTTAGATTCATCATCAAAATCATCCTTGAGAAGGTAATTAGAAACCCGATGCAGATTCGGAGAGGGAAATGTTAACCTTTAGTGACTTTGCCCTCCTTGAGATCGACGACGTAGATCTCCTCGTCCACTCCCATCTTCTGTTGGTTTAGAAGACGTCATGGAACGGATTAATCACTCTCATTAGGGTTTTGGGTAGAGAAAGAAGCAGAAATATCAAAAATGAAACCTTTGGACGGATTAATCTCTCTTATTAGGGTTTCGGGTAGAGAGAGAAGAGCAGAAAGATATTAATGACCCTTATTAGGTTTTTGGGTAGAGAGAGAAGAGCAGAAAGATGAAACCTTTGGGGCGATGTTGAGTTGGTATACGAGGCCGAGCTTCTTGGTGAGATCTTTCCCGGCGTCGGTGGTGAGATGGTCCTTCATCTGCTCAAGAAGCGCCGCCGATTTAAGCGAGCCCGTGTATCCCGCCATTGTTCACCTTCAACCTCGACGGCAGTAGCGTTGGGACTTGGGAAGTTCGAGTTGCATTGGGATATTAAATAAACTTAACATTTTGGATGAGATAAGAAATAAGAAAAAAAAATAAAAATAAAAATAAAAATAGTTTTTTAATATTAAATTTTTTCAAAAATTGCATCAAATTTCCAAGATTAAAATGTAATATCACATCTTTCCACATTTCAAAATTTTTAACATTTGATCCACATACGCAATCAAATCCATAGAGTTACATAAAACACTTTGCGTGTACCTCTTTAAAATTTTTTCATCAATAATTTGTAAATAAAAAATAAAATAATTTTTTAATTATAATATTAGTTTAATATCCTCTTCTATTTCTCTTCCTTCTCTTTCTCTCACCATCCCTCTTTCTCCTCTCCATTTATTAGTGATGGCAAGCAAACATTATTGTTCTCAATAATAATTAATAAAATTTATTATTCGTGATGGTGCAGTCGAATTGTAAATAGAAAGTAAACAGAAAAAGAGAGGTCACCGTCTGCTCCTCCAACTCCGTCTAGCCTGCTCTTCCTTAGGCTATCCCATCTTTTAGGAATGATAATTTTTACTTAAATCACATGCTTAAATCAATCTGTTGTGGGCTTGCGACTAGGCCTGTCAACGGATCGGATTCGGGTCAGGTTAACTCCGACCCGGATCCAAATCCATATATGTCGGATCAGATTATACATCGGATCGGGTCATGGTCGATCCATATCCTTTCGGGTAGGAATCGGATCGGTTCGGAACTCGGGTTTTCGGATTTAATCCATTTACAATAAAAGTAGTTATTTTTAAGTAATTTTCATAATCAAATTTAAAATAATGTTAAATTTATTGAAAATAAAATAAGGAAAAAATATTATATTTTTATGAATTAATTAAATATTTTAATATAAAAATCAGTATTTGTAATATTGTTAACACGTGGTTCCTGCGCTGCATCCCGACCGAACACGTGGCGCCTGGCTGGCCTCCAATTGATTGACTGATTTGATGACTCACCTATCTGATTTTGCAGGACCTTTTGGCTAGGTCAAACATCGGCCATGAGGGTTCAAGCTAGCCTCATTCACGATATTCCAAGATCGTCCTAGTAGCATCGGGCACGAGATTACGAAGTACTGCCTGTCACGATCAGCTCCACCTACTACGCCGTTCCCCGTACAAGGCACCTATCCCCAAGATCCGCAGACCAAGGATCCGTATGCCCCAGCAGTCACGAATCCCCAGAAAAGGTACTAGTATTAAATGCTATCATCTTCCTTTCACAATTTCAAGTCTCTGGGGTGGCAGGCGAACGGCGGGGGCTCCAGAGCTTACCCATCACCTTTTTCGCCGGGAAACCTGGGTAAAGCTACGCACTCCATCGGCTACAAATATGGCTGAACAGTTCTCAGCAAGAGGAAGAGAGGGGGAAAAATGGTAGAGAACTCTCTTTCTCTCTGGGACGACTCTCACTGTATCAGAGCCCCAACTGAGGAGCTCCATTTCTTCTTATTCTTCTTCTTTTCTCTAAGAAAGCATTATACAAGCCTTCAGAGCTACCTTTTTTCCTTTAGTGAAATATCTTTGCTGATCGACCGATGGACGTAGGGGATTTCCTCCCTGAACCACCTTAAATTTGGGTGTGTTTCTCTGGTTGCTCTGAACTAGTCTTCTCCTTGAGCTTTTCGTAAACAAGCTCACGCCTCTTTGCGCGCCGCTGTCTCCCGGAACTCTCTTCCTTTCGGTGTTCCCTGGGACCCCCACATCCTACGTCAATATCTTCTGGTGCTTTTATTGAGACCCTGGGAAGATGGTGGCCAGAACGCGCAAAGCCAACTCCGCTGCTCGCAGTCTGCATGCAGGAGAACCCTCTGTTCGAGCACCGGACGACAGAAGTTCAGCTTCCACTTCCCGGCGTCGTGCCGAATCTGCTTCTTCCTCCAGAGGCACCCGTGTCTCCTAACTTCAGGGGATGCTTGTGAACCTTGCTGACATAGTTACCGGCCTCACAGCGCAGCAGGCTGTAATTCTCAGACAGACTCAGCCGGTGTACGCAGTACTTCCTCTTCCGCCGGCTGCGGCGGCCCCTTTTCCTCTTTCGCCGGTTGCGACGATTCCTGTTCCTCCTCCGCCGGTCGCGGCGGTCCCAGAGCTGATTCCGCAGGTCGCGGCGGCCCCGGCTCCACTCCCTCCGGCTGCCGGAATTCCTGCACTAGCGCCTCTGGTTGCAGCACCCTCCATCCAATCTTCTGGTTCATCCAAACCACCCAGGCGTCCCTTCCGCCTCCAGGAGGCTCGCCAAAACTCGCTTCCACCTCATCCACTACCACAACCCGCTTTCCTTCCACCTGCTTTTCCTCCTTTTCTTGCCGGAAGAAATCCTCTCTTTCCGGGCGCTCAGGCCCCTCATCATGGGCCTGATCCCTTCTTTGGGCCGATGGACGGAAATGCTCCTTTTTCCGATGTCATCCGCTTGGCCCCGATGCCAGAAGACTTCCGGCCGCCCAGGCTGGAGGTCTACAAGGGCGTGACAGATCCCCGTGAGCATGTGCAGGGGTTTGAGGCCGCCGTCCGGTACCGCCAGCCGGACGAGGCCACGAGGTGTCACCTCCTGGCCAATACCCTGAAGGGGGCAGCATTCAGCTGGTTCGTCAAGCTGCCCAGGGGTCACATCTCTTCTTACGAACATTTGAAGTGGGAGTTGATCGCTCGTTTCATTGGACGGACCCGCATGGTCGTCTCTGATATGATGCTCGCCAACATCAAGCAAGGCGAGAAAGAAAGCCTCGGGATTACACCAATCGCTTCTTCGCCGCTGCAGCAGAAGCTGAAGATGTGGAGCCTGCAGTGGCCATGCACAACTTTCGGAGGGGACTCAAGGTAGGGGACCTTTCCAAATCCCTACAGTTGGCCAAACCTCGAAGTTATCCAGAACTGGTGGCTAGGGCCAGTCAATTCATGCTCCTAGAAGATGTCGAATCCACCCCCATAGGCATTTCTGGGGTTAAACAGGAGAGAAGCAAGAGGAAACATCAGGGTCCTGAACCCTCGGCCACGAGGATGCGAGTGGCCAGGCCTCATGATCGAGAAGAGGGAAGGCCTCGACACGCCCAGCCTCCGAAGCTTTTTCTCTCTAGGCCACTCCCCGAGGTCTATGCGGCGGCCGTCAAGCAGGGCTGGATACGACCTGTCGGACCCAGGCCAGCGCCACCACCTGGAGTGGATCCCAACGACTATTGTGAGTTCCACGGGAACTATGGGCACAGGCTTCACAGGTGCCGAGGTCTTAGAACCCTGCTCGAGAAGTTGATGAATCAGGGCAAGCTAGAAGAATTCATGCAGATGGCGCCAACTTTCACTACTGCCCAGAAAGGGAAGGCCCCCGAGGTTGATGAGGCCCCTTCAAAGGCCTCGCCATCTACAGGCCCCGGTCAAACAGGGCGACCTTACCCTCCGGCCACCAGGACGATCAATGTTATCTTTAGCGTTGACCCTACTTCTCACCGCCAAGCTGCAGAAGTTGGCGGTATCTCCGAGCAACATGCCTCTTCTATCCCCCTTACTTTCTGCAGCAAAGATCTTCCCTAGCAGGGCAATCTACATAACGACCCGATAGTGGTCGTTGCCCGCATCGCCGATTTCGATGTCCGGCGGGTGCTCCTCGACTCAGGGAGCGCCGCCGATATCCTGTTTGAATCCGCCTTCCTCCAGATGGGACTTAAAGAGGCAAGCCTCCTTCGCGCTGGGACCACCTTGCTCGATTTTTCCGGTGAAAGGGTCCAACCTCTGGGATTCATCACTCTGCCCGTCTCCTTTGGCGACGACAACGGTCACGCTATGAGCATGGTCATCACTCTGCCCGTCTCCTTTGGCGACAGAACACAGGCAACCTTGGCCATCGGGACCTCTTCTTCACCAAGGGCAACGGCGGCAGGAACTGGCATCTCCGGCTGCTTCCTCTCTTCGGGTGGCTCCGCTGGTTTCTTTTTCTCCGGAGGAAGAACCTCCGGCAGGGCCTCGCCTGCTCTCTTCTTCTTCTTGGAAAAACTCATCAAGGCGGTCCATTCGCCTTCTTCCTCCATCTTCTCTCTAACAAAAATTTCCACTCTCACAGGGGAAGATTTCAGAGAGTGCAAGGATACGAATCGACGGGCTCCGCCCCCATTTTATTCTTACCGGCCTTGGGCAGCGCGTCCACCTCCGCGACAATTCGCATTCCAGGACCCATATTAATATTCGCGCCCTGACAATGCGGGGGGCTGATGTTAACACGTAGTTCCTGCATTGCATCCCGACCGAACACGTGGCGCCTGGCTGGCCTCCACTTGATTGACTGATTTGATGACTCACCTATCTGATTTTGCAGGACCTTTTGGCTAGGTCAAACATCGACCACAAGGGTTCAAGCTAGCCTCGTTCACAATATTCCAAGATCGTCCTGGTAGCATCGGGCACGAGGTTACGAAGTACCGCCTGTCACGATCAGCTCCACCTACTACGCCGTTCCCCGTACAAGGCACCTATCCCCAAGACCCGCAGACCAAGGATCCGTATGCCCCAGCAGTCACAAATCTCCAGAAAAGGTACTAGTATTAAATGCTATCACCTTCCTTTCACAATTTCAGGTCTCTGGGGTGGCAGGCGAACGGCGGGGGCTCCAGAGCTTACCCATCACCTTTTTCGCCGGAAAACCTGGGTAAAGCTACGCACTCCATCGGCTACAAATATGGCTGAACAGTTCTCAGCAAGAGGAAGAGAGGGGAAAAAACGGTAGAGAACTCTCTTTCTCTCTGGGACGACTCTCACTGTATCAGAGCCCCAACTGAGGAGCTCCCTTTCTTCTTCTTCTTCTTCTTTTCTCTAAGAAAGTATTGTACAAGCCTTCAGGGCTACCTTTTTCCTTTAGTGAAATATCTTTGCTGATCGACCGGTGGACGTAGGGGATTTTCTCTCTGAACCACCTTAAATTTGGGTGTGTTTCTCTGGTTGCTCTGAACTAGTCTTCTCCTTGAGCTTTTCGTAAACAAGCTCACGCCTCTTTGCGCGCCGCTGTCTCCGGAACTCTCTTCCTTTCGGTGTTCCCTAGGACCCCCACATCCTACGTCAACAAATATATATACATATATATTGTGAAATATAAACTGCGCATTATAAACTATAATCTACTAATATAATATGTAAGAATCTTTTATTAATTAATTATAGTGACGCTCTTTACTTGAGCCTTCTAACAAAAAGATTATTAGCCACAATACAACCCTGTATGAACTACAAATTAGATTACATAAACGGATCGAATTTTAAACGGGTCGGGTCAATGGTGATCCATATCCGATCCATTTATTTGTAAATGGATCGGGTCAGTAAACGGGGCGGATTAACAGGTCAAAAAAAAATTCATTTGGGGGTTTAATCGGATCGAAACTCGGATCGGATCGGGTCGTGATCCGATCCATTGACAGGCCTACTTGCGACGGCACATGACGGTGCGCATCAGCCCTTAGCAGCCGAGCAAGCGGCAGTGGTGGCCCACCGTGATAGGTGAGAGACGAACGATATTTGTATAATTTTATATTTAAATATTTATAAATATCTAATTAAGCAAAAAAGAGCTATTGAAATGATAATATCAATCAAAATTATCACGAACCTACTATACATTATCCTCAAATCTCATGGACTTTAATGATATTTACCATTATAATATTCAAGCCTAACATAAAAGGGCAATGTCACACTATCTATCACAGCTACATCTGTCAAAAAAGGACTACATATTTGCTGAAAATCCCCAAGGAACAAAAAGAGGGGCATTGCAAGCACAAATCATACAAAAATGACTTCAAATTTGCTGCAGGGGTGATCATCAATATGCTTCTGGAGAGCAGAATCAGTGTCAAAGCTGAAGCGGTAGAGGGCTTCTCTCTGCGTTAGACCAACAGGATATATTCTGTATAATCTCAGTTCATCTCCTCCCCTCATGCTTTTTGGCCTCTCGCTCTTCCAGATGGGTACGTGATTAACCGACTTGAACTTCGCCAGAACAGCAGATTCCAGAGCTTTTAAACTTATATTACGTGAACTGCCATGATAATCAAGATCAGATCATTCATAAGAACAAGGTTTTCACACATATAACTGGAAGCAAAATTGTATCATGATGATAATACTTGTGATCAAGAATCTATCCTGCAACACGAGCTCTTGGTTCAATGTTATCTTAGTATTATGTCATGTTATCTAAATATTATATTATCTAGATGTAATTAAACCAAATGATAATTTTCTCTAAATAATATGACATAAGATTATGATAAACATTAAACTAAGAGCCCTCTAAACTAGATGGTCATTGATTCAAATTTTTTCAAATGCTGCAAAAACACCTGCAACTGATATCGTGGAGTTACTTAGAAAAAACAAATATTTAGTTTGATGACATATTCAGACAATATTGCGAAAAAATATAAATTATCACTATAAGGTGAATTTGGAGAACAGATCAATGACAGCACAGAAGCAAGGGAGGGTAAATTACTTTTAGATCTCTGATATCAATAATAATTAACTCTCTAATTTATAATATACTAATATTGAATCAAACAAATGAAAGTTACTAGGTAATATAAATATTTTGATAATATTGAAATTAAAATAATAACACTAATATCTAGATTGCATTCAACCCAACACCCCCAAGTTTTCAACATGAACAATTCCATGCAAATAAATATATACGATGGTAGTCACATAATATCGATACTATCTCAAACTTCATAATCTCTGTCACAAAGAACCAAACTTACTTTCAAGAGCCAAAATATTACTAGCATCAGATGCATAATTAGAAATGAACAATCAGCAAACAATTTTGATGTTTAGCAAAAATTCGGGATTAGAATCTTCTTTAACACAGGATCAGTGGAGCAATCTGTACCTGAGGAAAACGGACTCCGTCTTGAACCGACCCCTTTCCCTCACATACAAGTGATACAACAAAGAGCCTGCCTTGTTCTTACATTTACAAGGTCGATTCTTAAAACGGGCTGAAGCTTCTTCCTTATCTTGTATCTTTGTGGCAAGGTAGATGCAGAGCCTACAAGATGAATGTACAGCAGCCATATCTACAAGAGCGTTGAATGAATCAGATGGCCCATCAAACTTCCAACTGCACAACAAACCGCCATTAAAAAGATTGGCCAAAATATTACAGCATAAAATAAACTGAAGTTGAGGTCACGCTGTCATCATAGCAAAAACAGAAAACTGGGCTCTGATAGTTCGAGATCATATATTGGAGCTGAAATTTGTCAGCTTCTTAGTTTTGGGCTTAAGTGCTTAACCAGTAAAGTTGTTTGATATCAAAGAGATGCCAAAGATGTCTAGCTATCAAGGACATTAAAAATGAATTAAACTCATTTCGATGAAAGAATTTTCCAGTTCGGTGATGGCCATGATACCGCTTGGGTTAAACCTATGACTGTAAACTAAAAAGAGATTGCGTAGTGGTTGGTGTTTAAGGAGGAATTCTATTCACGATTATAGCAGGATTCGAATTCCCTAACCTCGAAACAAACAGGTAGCATAATGAAGCTAGGAATAGGACTATGAAAATGTGCATGAATAATGGAAGATGGCTAGAAATCTACAAAAACAAAGCCTCAAGGTTAATGGCAAGAATAATTAAAGATTGCTAGAAATGTGCGCGAATAATGAACTTTGTCGTGTAATTTGATGGATAAAACAACCTCTTTCACTGAACTGAAAAGTCTAATCACCTAAAACCCTTCAGTTTCAAATGAAACTAGCTGAAACTCGAGTTTCGATCAAAACTCTTATATTTTTAAGGCAGAACTTCCTTCATAATTGGATTTTTCGGTCAAAACTTAAAGGTCATTGTAAGTATTTATGTCAAAATTGTCAAAATCGAAACTATAGAAACTACCAAGACTGTAGAAACTACCGAAATGATGCTTTTAAATTACGACTAAAACCGAAACTGAAACAAAGTTTTGAAACCTTGGGTTAAAGTCCACTGTAAATATATTACAACAATTATAATAAATCATCTAAAATGAAGTGGAGATCTGAAAAACAATTCAAATGTTTTCTAAACTACAAAGCATTCATTTATTATCAATTGAATAACTATGTTACATAAGGAACTCCAAACCAAACTCTCAAATTTGTTGGCATAATTTTCATAAATATTAAATGTAACCACTGGGAGTCAAAAAAGGATGGCCAAACATTGGAAAATGGGAGAGAGACGTGGATGTAGAGGTGCCTTTTGAAGGAAAAAATTGTAAGGCCTAATATCAGCTAAGGACAAAAGGATAATCTTCCTACACCATTAGTTGGGATATTACATATGGTATTAGAGCCAAACTACTCTAAGTACAATGTGGCTCAAGAACTAACCATACAAAAGTTAGTAGACTGTAATACCATAGTCCGAGATAGAGAGTGGGATGATTGTTGAAGCACCATGGCTTGAAGAAAGTGCAGCTCCTCTATCTAAGGCTTTCGAGGAAATAGGGGAACACAATGAATTATACCGCATTAAAAAAAAGGAGAAAGTCTGAGATTACATGTGAGGGGACAAAACTATAAGACTTAATATGGGCTAAGCCAAGCAGATAATACTTCTATACCATTATGTGTGTTGTCACAGTAACTCCTTATACTTCTTCATTCCCTCCACTCGAAGGTAAAAAATATCATCCCATAATACAAAGTGGTCAAAATACAATTATACATATATCAAGAAAGAAAATCAATATCAGAAAGGATACAGGAAATGGACATTTCATAAATTAGATGAGCTTTTATTGCGAAAAGACAATCAATAATCAACCATGGTCATTTACCAGTCATAGGGATGGAAGGCGTTGTAATTACTAGTATTTGTTTTCAATCCAAGTCATAAAAAATAGCAGAGGCAAAAATTAAAATAAAGCGGCCACTTATAAAACCAAAACTAACATCACCTCAATGTCTTATTGAAAGCAGCAGGGTTTGCTGCAAGGTACTTCATAGTTTTAGCAACTGCGTTGACATCTTCAAGTTTTCTAATATGTAAAAAAGAATCAATAGATGGAGCAAAGTCACGAATATTTGGAGCACCAACCACAACAGGTACAGATCCTGCAAACATTTAAATAGAAAAAAACTGACTGTGTACAGAAATAGGGATGAAATTAAAGAAAACAACATTTAGGAACATGTTCCAATATTGCAGATTCCAAAAGATCGAAATATAGAATCAAGATGATTTAGCATCTTGAATAGCATACCTGCCACAAGGGACTGGAAGAACTTTTCAGTAACATAGTCCTCTTCATTGGAGTTCTCGAACGCCAGGCTGAACTTGTACTTCTTCAAGGTATCCACCTTATCAACTGGAATAGCAAAAGTCAAAACAAGCTGTTGGAAACAAATGCATTCATTGAAGATATGTTTACAGTGATATAGATACTACAAAATTTGCTGATATAGCCTAAACCAAAAGTTAGAAAGACTTAAAGAAAATTGCATTCAGAAAGGACGAATATGAAGAAAACTTAAAATTACAGTTATCATAGGCACCAATAACTTGACATTATCTTGTTGTCCAAAACAAAAATCCAATCACCACACACTAATTCTCCACTAATGGATATATATTACAGCACTGCCTGGAATAGTTAAATAATCATCTTCTTTTCTCTGGAAGGGGAGACGTGCAATGCTTTAATTTAATTATCAAGCATCTTTTGCGCAGTAGAAGATAATTTCTGACAATACCAAGAGCGTTTTTGGCTAGAGGTAAGAGAAAAGTCCAATTCAAAATATCAAAATGCCATAAAAACATGTCATTTAGAATTAAATGTGACTTGGAAACTGCACATACCATCGCCATCATGGTTCCGGTGGCAGCTACCATATGAATCAATTTTTATGTCCAACTTTTCCAACATTTCAAGGACCTGCAAACGAAAATTGCGTGCACCGCAGTTAGAAATGAAGGCAGCTGCATGGCCTTCTGCAGTTTTGGGTTGCAACGGAGCCATGATATCATATTCTGCCCATGAGAAGTAGCCAACTGGAACATCTGATGATAGACTGGTCGTCATTATAATGCTGTATCCTCTCCTATCAGAATATTATAACTGAACATTCAGTTTTTATAAAATCTCATACAAGCAACTTGAAGAAAATAGCAACACTGCAAAATACAAACTATATATATCGGCCAGGAAACAACAACAATAATCGCCAAGCTTTTATCCCACTAGGTGAGGTCGGCTACATAAATCCTTTGTTTCCATTGCACACTTATCAAATAAAAGCTTCTCAATTAGCTCTAAGTATGTTAGGTCATTCTTTATAGTTTCTTGTCATGTCTTGTTTGATCTTCTTCTTCCTCTTTTTATATGGGCAAGATCCATATTCATCATGGAAGACATAAAAAAATTAATCCAACTAGATATTTGAACTGATATTTAGTAAAATTTTAAGTTCATTGAAACATGCAAATTGCCAGTTCAAAGACCTCCAAAATTATGTAATGATACACCCAAAGGGATTAAGCACAAAATAGTCAATTGTATGTTCTAAAGATATAAGGATCAGCTATAGTATGCTTTGCATGGGACATAACTGCAATACGCTCTTTCCTCTGATAAATTAATATATGTCGGTGGTTTTCATGCTGTTCATTTGTCTGTGAACAGCATGAAAACCTCACTTTACAATTAAATGACATCAAAATAAGGGAAAATGATCTCCTACAAAGAAAGAGCATGTAGGAATATAACAAAATCACAAAATTGGCAATTTGGCAATCACCATTCTAAAATGATGTTTATGAAAATTCGGATTATCCCGAAATATAAACATCAATTTCCAATCAAAGTGTGCTTACCCACCGTCGTGCGAGACCAATATTATTTTCGATATAGTAGTGAGAAGATTCCATTGATCTGTGAACTGTTGCTGTTGCTGGATTTGTTGAAAGTCCAAATGTGGCATCTGGTATCTTGCTATCAGGAAATCCAAATTTACACCCTACACTACATGAACTCCAATCCTGAAAACAATATAGAAGTGTCACATAAGCAAAGGATATAGAACAGAAATACCCCTGCAGTTAATATGGTTCACTAAACTGCATGTTCTGATGAAGGAAAAGGCCTCTGAACAGGGATGGATGGTTACTTATAAACAGAAGTGCCACCAAAAAAGGCTAATTTCTATTGTCAAAACGGCCACATGTTTGATATATATAATAAAAAATTACTTTTTATCTCATCCCACATAACTTTCAATATAAAAATATTTATTTTATATCACATCCTACACAATTAACAATACCTCAATTAATATTATTTCACATTTTATCTTACAGAACTTCTAAATATAACATGATAATAACATCCCAAAAAATAATGTCACTGATCTCTTGCAAATAAAGTAAACGCTTCAACAGGTAAAACAGGTCCAAGCCCTAAAAACTCTCGAATAGAACTATGCGTGGAAGAAATAGGGGAAAGTAGGGCAAACGGAGATCAATGGAAGACGAAAAGGGGATGATGACAACCTGATTAGCTCCAGCAACGAGGACTGGATCCTCGTCGAAGTTCCGGGAATAAAATACGCTATCCTCCCTCTCTAGCCACTCCCGGCACCGACGATTCTCCTCCTCCTCCTCCTCCTCCTCGAGAACGTGGCGGACCGAGCCAGAAGGGAGAGCGCCGCTGCGGCGGGGAGCGAAGGAGGAAGGAAAACTGAAGGAGTTCGTCCAATTCTGAACCATCGTAGCTTTCTCTGCCATGTCGAGCCGGACGAGGAAGGCGATCTCGCCGACGACCACGACAATGGCGAAAATAGGTACAAGACCGGGCCAGAACCGGCGCCGGCTCCCCGGATAAGTCCCCATCTGACGGCCAGTGCCGATTCCTATCTACCTCCCCAATCCCTCCACCTCCTCGCCCCCTTTAACCCGGAAGGGAGTCGTTGGGCAACGAACCCACCGCCTTTCTCACGATTGCGGGTCCTTCTCCATGCCACCACACTGCGGAAGGGAGAACACGCCTTCCAGCGAGAAAAATCCTCCCTTTTTTCCAAACCCCGCAGTCACGCCAGAAACTGATTCAATGTTCATTATTATTATTTTAATTCCTATATCACAATTATCTCCACTTTAATTAAAAATTATGTTAACATGAATTCTAATTTGGGAACTACTTAATTCTACACAAACTTATTTCTCATTAAACTACGAGAAGCTCTACAAAAATTTAAAAAAAAAAATACTCCAAATTTATAAAAATAAAATAAATATCGCAGGAATCAGTATACTAAAATAAATGAGTGAATATATGTGAATAAATAAGACAAGAAATAAGTATATTCACGAAAAAATTAGAGTAATCTTAATTAAAAATAATTTCAAAGAGAGTTGACTTAGATGACATAGACAGATAAATTATAGGTCGATAGAAGTTCTAGTAAAGAAAGTTTGATTATTGATTTTAGTTATATAAAAAAAGGAATGGGAAAGCTAAAAAAGATATAGCAAGAAACTATAAAAAATAATCTTACATATTTAGAGTTAAATGAAGGTTTATCATTTGATAAAATATAATGAAAATAAAAAATTTATATAACTGATCTCAAAAATTCACGTAGTCTACCCCACCTAGTAAGGAAAAAGCTTGATTTGCTATTGTTATTATATTTTTTTAAATATTAAATATAAATAATAAATTTGTATAAATTTAACGCTTATAAAAACTTTTAATTGTAGACTCTGGGCCTCGTTAGTTCGGCATATTTTTTTAACTCAATACAAATTTTAATTATAAAAATTATCTTTATTTTATATTTTACATACTTTCTAATATTAAAATATATTTTATTATTATTAAACTTAAAAAATAAAATATTTTATTTCTCTAGCGTACAAACAAAAGCTCGAACCAAACGAGGTTTGAGAATCTATAGGGCCTCCATGATAGATCAATTATGGTTTTGATCCTTAAACTATTGAATTATTCAGTGATTTATTCCTAATTTACTAGAAAAATCAGTAAATTAATCATATAATTACAATTAGTTAATACATTAATTAGTTATTGAAGATGCATGGCTTGTCTAATTATGCTCAATTTATACATGATAAATGTAGATAATCAATTTAGGGGGAGTTTAGTTCGTTATTATTTTAGTGTTATGCTAAGAAGCACGGACACTTCTAAGAAGTAGCCGTGGCGGTGTCGGACACGTGTCGGACACGTGTCGGACACGGACACGCCACGGACACGGCGGGACACGTGTCCAATTTTTTTAATTTAAAAAAAAAAATTAGGACACGGCTGGACACTTTTAGGACACTTCTGGACACTTCTAGAACACTTATGGATACTTTTAGAACACTTGCAAGACACTTGGACACGACTTAATTATTAATTAATTAAATTTTAATAAAAAATAAAATTAATTTTTCCAAAAAACTGGTTCAAATGTTTTGCCCTAGGTTTTCCGCGTGCGTCCTCCCTCTCTCCGTCGCGGTCATCTCACAATCGCTCTCTGGTCGCAGCGCCAGTTCTCGCCAGCAGTCGCCGTCATCATTGCAGTCGCTGTCGTCGTTGCCGTCGCCGTCGCCGTCACCTCTCCCGTCGCGGTTTGCATTTCCTTCTTCTTCTTCCTTCTTCTTCTTTTCTCGTTTTCTTCTTCTCCTTGTTCTTCTCTGGTTTTCTTCTTCCGCCTCTTCTTCTTCCTTCGTCTTCTTCTTCCGTCTTCTTCTTCTTCGGACTCTTCTTCTTCTTCTGCCTCTTCTTCTTCGGTCTTCTTCTTCTTCCGTCTTCTTCTCTGGTTTTCTTCTTCTGCCTCTTCTTCTTCCTTCGTCTTCTTCTCCCGTCTTCTTCTTCCGTCTTCTTCTTCTTCTCCCGTCTTCTTCTTCTTCTCCCCTCTTCTTCTTCTTCTTCCGTCTTCTTATTCTCCCTTCTTCTTCTTCTTCTGCCTTCTTCTTCTTCCGTCTTCTTCTTCTTCCGTCTTCTTCTTCTGCCTCTTCTTCCGTCTTCTTCTTCTTCCATCTTCTTCTTCTCCTCCTCTTCTTTTTTGTTTTTTTTTATTCGTGTTCTCTATTTTTTTTTTATTTACTGTTTTTGTCTCGTCCTCCTTCTCCTTCACCTTCTTCACTTTCTTCTTCTCCTCCTCTTCTAATTGCTAGGTCTTTCGTATTATTTGGTGAAGTAGTCCGCTGCGTAAATATCTAATTATATAGCTACATTTTGGCATAGGTACGTCGAAACTCTTCTGAATGAATATTATAGTTTTCATATTTGATTAGTCCTGTTAAATACATTTAACTTTTTATAATTTTGCTATCACATATATTTGATCAATTTATAGTTTCTTTTATTTTTATTAAAATTCTAGAAAATAAATAATTTTATTTATTTTACGTGTCCTAGAAGTGTCGTGCCTTTTTTTTTAAAAATTGACGTATCCCCGTGTCCGTGTCGTGTCGTGTCCCGTGTCCGTATCATGCCTGTGCTTCTTAGGTGTTATGTTATGTAATCTAGATGTCATGTTTTAACTAATAATTTTATAGTCTAATAGAAGATTATTTATAGATGTCATTAAACCAAATAATTATTTTTTCTAGATAACATAACATAACATCAAGATAATATTAAATCAAATGCCTCCTTAGTCAATTATCTAAGCAAATAAAACTAGATGGTTAATTTGTTTGTAATCTCTCAATTGTAGCATTGTTGAAATTTTCATAATTGTGTCTAATAATATTATAGAACATAAATGTTAATGATATGTAAATAGAGGGATCAAACATGGAAATAGCATAATCACAATATTTTTAATCAACAACAACGATGAAGTTTTAATCCAATTAGGTAAGATCGGCTATATGAATCATTTATTTCCATTGCGCTCTATCAATTAACAAATATTTATCAAGGTCTAAGTAAGTAAGATCATTGTTTATAGTTTTTTATGATGTCGTCTTTGATCTCTCTCTTCTGTCTTTTTGTATATAAGTAAAATTTAATAATTAAATTTTTCTAACTAAGGCTTCATTCGGCTTATAATTTATATGTTCAAACTATCTAAATTAACTTTTTTTAATTTTATTCTGAATTAGTACAACTCCAACTTTCTCATAGATATACTCATTTTTCATTTTATCCTCTCTTGTATCCACACATATACTTTATCATTCTTATTTTTGTAATATTTATTTTATTTATTTATTTTCTTTTTATAGACTAGTATTCTACACCATATATAATTGCTGGTCTTAGTTTTATAAAATTTATTTTTAAATTTAGATAAAATTTTTCTATGGCACATAATACACCAAAAGCATTTCTCCATTTTACCTATTCTGCTTAGATCCTGGTGAAAACATTCTTATTTATTTCACCATCATTTTATATGATTGATTCAAAATATTTAAAACACTGACTCTTCTTGACAATTTGGTCACCAATTATCACATTACCAATATAAGTGCTTCTTTTTTGAATAAATAAATGAATACTTCATATATTCAATTTTTGATTTATTTAGATAAAAATCTTTAGATTTTAAAGTATTTCTCCAAAGCTCAAGTTACGCTTTGACTCTTTTTTTACTTTTATTAATAAAAGTAATATCATCTATAAAAAGTATACACCAAGACGCCTGATCATGGACATGTCCAGTCAAGACTTCTATAACAAAAAAAAATAATATAAACTTAAAGCTGAATCTTAGTGTAATTTAATTGTAATAGGAAAATTTTTAGTTACACCTTTTTGTGTCCGAACACAGGTAACAGCTCATTTATACATATCTTTAATAACTTGAATATAAGTAGTGCAAATTATTTTTTTTTTTAAAAACTCTTCAAAGTTTTTCCCTTAAAACTTTATCATAATTTTTTTTAAATCAATAAAAATCAAATATAAATTTTCTTTTTTTTCCTTAAATTTTTTCATTAAATTTCTTAATAAATGAATAGCTCTATAATAGATCTATCTGACATAAAAACTAAACTGATTCTTGATACCTTAATATTACAGTGTAATTTATATTCAATCACCCTCTCTCAGAATTTTAAAATATACTCATTAATTTAATTTCTCTATAATAAATAGTCAAAATATGTTTAACACTAAAAATTTATTAAAAAATGATTTGAACGAGTTCAATTTATTGAAATTAATTGAAAATTGAAATATAACGATTTTAAAGAAATGATTTTATATCAATATTAACATTATTTTTTTTTCAAAAAAAAAAATCAACTCTGAAGTTTAAAACATATAAAGTGAAAAAATTAAGTTTTTCTTAAAATTAATTTACATGTTGCTTGTGTAAACTAAACTGAATACCAAGAAAAATTAACAAAAGGATATTTAATTAGTAGAAAATGTTTCAAAGAATCTTTTTAAGATTTTTTTTTATGGGAATGTTTTTCAAAATTCATCAATAAAATTGTGCATATGTCAAACTAAAAATTTTAAAATCATTTGCACAATTATTTGAGATTTATAGAGCACTTCAAATAGATTTATAAATTTTAAAATGTACGAAAAATTTATAAATTTTAAAATTTTTCATACAGATTCTTAAGTCTGAGCTATAAACTAATTCTTCAAATTCTTCGCAAAATTTTTACCTCCTTAAAGAGAAGTAAAATACTAATTTAAAGCGTTCTATCAACTTAAAAGAACTTATAAAAAAAATTTAAAATTTATAAAGTAATCTAAAGCTCTCTACTAATTTTAAGAACAGAAAAATAATTTATCCTTTACAATATTATAAGTAATTTAGTTAGACATACACAAATTACACATCTAAAAAGCAAAAAAAAAACAAATGAAACAAATAATACAGGCTTCAAAAGCGAATCCATACAATGCTCAAAACTTATTTAATTTTAAGTCGAACTGAAACTTATTTTTTTCACTGAAAATGAAATTGGTACACCTCAAACTCAGTTTCATATTTATAAATCCATTAATGTTTTTAGAGTTAAATCATATGAATGCAATACATTAAAATTTTAAGAACATTGATACAATAAACAGTTATATATTTTTTAATACTTGAAATGCGACATCATTTAATGCAAAAGTTTGATTATTTAACTCGAATATACTCGAAACTAAAGCAGCACTATAAACATACTATTCTCTCATCTCAAAGGCAGAAGCATTAGAACACTCAAATTGAACATACTGAAATTACAATAAACATATCATATTCATCATGCAAACAAGTTGCATGTTTCTACAATTACAGTATTTGATTCTACCAAATAACATACAACAATTATACAAACTACAAGCTCAACTTAGCATCAATCCACAGCTCTCTCAACTTAGCATCAATCCACAGCTCTCTCAACTTAGCTTCATCATTTTTAAAAAAAAAAATTGATCAGCTCCATGTCTTCTTCCAGCTCTTTCTACATCCAAGATCAGCCATTCTTAAAACCTTAGATCCTCAGGATCCTTCTCATTGTAGTAGGAAGGGCCAGAAATGTCCTGTGGGATCATGTTGCTGCTGAATTCTGCATCAATCTCATTCGTGTGCACAAAATTTCTTAGAGTACTTGATGCAGATGATGCTTCAGAAGGAACAATCTGAAAATGAGCAAATAATATATAGGTAAGAACTTTTAGTCTTCATTGTATTATAAACTAGGTATGAGAAAACAGAAAGATTTGAGTTTGGCTCAAAATACTTGATCGCTGATCAGTGAATAAGACGATCCCCTCACTCTCTTTTTGCTGCAGTTTTTACTTGGTTGTTCTAATCCTTCGCATTCCTTATCGACGAAGTTCTGATCGGATACCTCTGCAAAGAAGCAGCGTTACATCATTCACTTGAGCAAATTTATTGTTCTCCTGGTTGGCTAATCAAACATATAATGAGAAGTAGACAAATAATGAGAGGTAAGTGTTTATCCAGGTGATTTCACATCAGCAGCAGAAGAAGAAAGAGCTTGACAATTTAGATGTCTGACACTTGACCGGTAACTTTCAAAATGAACAACAAGAAGAAAGAGAAAATTATGATGAGAGCAGAGAGTGAAACTAGCTGCAATAAGTAACAGAGAACAGAGAACACATCGAGACAGCAAAAAGGGAAGAACAAGAGACAAATGAAACATTCAAATGATGTTTTTATAACATGTGATTGCAAATAATTTAGGTCAACTTTTAGGACTGAATCTCAAGTCATTTTTAGTCAATCATTTCTTTTTAATAGTATGACTTGGATTTCTTGACATTATTATATACATGAACATCTGATAGTTGATGTTGGATATGACCAAACTATCTTAAATGTCTTTCCTTCATATTATCCTCAATAAGTGAGATACCAGCCCCCATATGATATGATCATTTTTAATGATATCTACCCTAGTATAATTACTCATTCATCTTAACAAATCTAAACTACAGTAATCTCATAGAAACTACAGTAATCTCATAGTAACTACCCAATGTTCACAAATCTACTCCCTTCAGGCATCTTTTAATTGCATCAAGCTCACATCACACTTCTCCATTTCAACTGTCTTGCCTTGATTTTATGGTTAATATCATCCGCTTACTCTCATTACTTTGCATAATGATCACTTGAAGCAACGGTAACATATGAAGAAAGAAACTCCGAAAACTCACTAAAATTGTTACACTTGATGGTGAACTAAATGGGCTTGGTTATTCCAAAGAACGAAAAAAATTCAGTTCGCTCTAAAACAAAAGGCTAGGTTTTCACTTGTTTATCTTAGGTATCAGACATGCTAAGCTTCATTATTCCTTATTATTACAATTGCTGAAAGAAATGGGAACAAAAAGTGTACTCCAACAAAATACACTAAAAGGTTATTAAAAATGCAACCCATGAAGTATAATTAATACCACTTGCAACACCAAATAAGTGCGATTAACAGCAAAGGCCAAACCAATATAATGGGTACTTAAGGCTTACAAATGATGATGATCACAATAAAATTTCTACAATAAGCTTTGACAAAAATTTCTTAAATAAAGGATAACATTTTACTAGGCCATACCTGGATTTGAAATTTGCAAAATGGGAGAAACAGAGCCACTAAGAGAATTAATTTGACGTTCAAAAACCGATAAATATCTACATAAATGATGCTTCATAGTAAAAAATGCCATACTGATGGTACAACAGCCATCTGAACGCTTAACAACATAAAAATGCCATTGTGCAGGCATCATTTTTTATGAGAAGTATAAATCTAACTTTGCACTTCATAGCAAGCTTACTGGAAAACTTTCAATGACAGCTTCTACAAACATGATGTGAATTTTATGGAAATTTCATTTCAAGGATAAGATTTCCTAGCAACACAAAGGATGTAAAGTAGTGCACAGAGAAGTATGAGACCAAATGATTTGAATATACCTGCTCTGCTATCAATACAATTTCGATGAAATGTACGGGAATAACAAGCTGTAAGCTGCTTTGCAACCATTTTTTTGGCACCGTTGGGGCTGCTCGAGTTAGTTGATCGACTAGTCAACACATTTCCATCCACAATCTCTGATGATAACTGTGGATGCTTCTCAATAACAGGTGACCTAAAATGCTGAACCCAAGGGTTAGCCAAAAGGTGTCGAGATACATTCTCAATGTTGTCCTTGTTCTTTGCCCTATCAAAATTCACTTTATCCCAGCAGCCTTGGCGTAGAACCTTGAACTGAAATAAGTACTTTAGCAAGCTGAGATAGATCTCAAAGATATTCAGGACATATGCATGACTAAAATAGTGAGGTGTTACAAATACCTGACCAAACGTTTGTTTACTTGGCTTTGCATCTGGTGGATTGTTCTTCTTTTGTGTTCTTGACAACCAACAAATTAAATCACCTGAAAGGTACTCGCTTCCATATAACTGATTAACAAAAGATGCTTCCATGGAATTAAGATATGAACAATGTTTCTCATCAGTCCATTCTTTGGAGAGAGAATCCATCACCTAATAGAAGGCAAGCATGGCTGTTTTAGGTGGAAAAAGCATCAAAATTGATTAATAATGTGTAAAACAGTCTTGTGGGAAAAAGTTAGGTTGCCTGATTGAGCTGGAGATCACGGTATATAATATAATGTAGAAAAAGACATTTCTAATATGTAGAACAACACTGCATGCATTAATAGCACTATATGTCACCATTCCTGTGAATGTACGCTTTCATGCATTGATGAGTGTATATCCGCACGAAAACCAAAAATACTAATGTGTTGGATGGATTGTTCAAAGCTTCATAAATATATGAACAGTTTAAAAAGCAAAGATGAATCTGAAAGCTAAAAAATAGAGAAACAGTAAAAATTAGTGTTGGGAAATAGAGAACACAGCGATGGATGAGCCAGATTAAGAAATGACAATACCAAGATGACTTGCAGCATCTTCCAGTCTATAAAGTAGAGAGTTGAATATGTACCAAAAGTACAAATGCTTAACGGACCAATTCTAGTTAAAATGGATGAGCTAGATTAAGAATCGAGAAAACTAACTTACAGCATCTTTTAAGCATATAACTATATATAAAAAAAGAAGATATTCTAATCTATTATGTAGAGAGTTGAATATGTTATATGTACCGTAAAGTCAAGTTGCTTAATGGGTAAATTCCAACCTGAGCCAATCGTAGTCTTGAACTGATTTATGTACCTTAAATTTATGTTGCTTAATGGGTAGATTTGAAAACAAACCAATAAAATCAGTTTGGCACCAAAACTGTTCAGTTGCACAAGCACTAGTGTTGAACTCTTACATGCAGGGTGGGTTCTTAGAAAAGAAAACAATCAACGTGTGCACTCCTGTCCGTTTCAAATTTTAATTTTTTCATTATAAATTGAGGCTTGGGCACCTTTGCTGGCCAATCAGCTTGTTTACGGTAAACAACAAAAAATCAATAGGACCACTATTGATCCAATTTTTATTTTTTAAAAAATATAAATCACCCCTTTCACCTCCATTCTCATCTCTCACTCTTTCTCACAACTATCACTAAATTTCATTACTTGATATGGCAAGCCATTGTCGTCATATCTTCAACTCCTCATGCACCTCTCCTAGAATAAATAAGCGAGTCTGATCTGGATCAAATCAAAATCTCAGTAATTTTAACAAAGCTTCTAGTAGGAGTATCATTCAAAAAAGCTAGTGACTAGCAGGATAGAGCAACCGTAGCATGCATTTAGTATATCTATCGAATTGTTAGGCACCACTATAACCCATTGAAGGTGATGGCAGACAAAATTGATTATTTAAATATCATTTATTTAAATACATGCTAAACATATTTAAATATATTTATTTAGTTATATAAATCTCCAACTCTATAAATAAACATCCAAATAATTGGAGGCTTAGTTTTGAAGGGTAGTTTTAGTTTAAATAAAATTAGTACAACAATAACAACAACAACAACCAAGTTTTAATCTTACTAGATGGGGTCGGCTACATGAATCCTTTGTTTCCATTGCGCTTTATCAATTAATAAATTCTTATCTAAGTCTAAGTAACTAAGATCACTCCTTATAGTTTCTTGTTGTGTCTTCTTTGGTCTTTCTCTTCCACTTTGTACATGGGCAAGATCAAAAAACTTGATTTTTCTAACTAGAGCTTTAATCGGTCTACGATTTACATGTCCAAACCATCTAAGCCAATTTTCTCTAAGTTTATCCTCAATTGGTGCAATACCAGCTTTCTTTCAGATATATTCATTTTTCATTCTATCCTTTCGTGTATATCCACACATTCACCTTAACATCCTCATTTCTGCAATATTTATTTTATTTGTATGTTTGCACTTTGCAGGTCAGCATTCAGCATCATGATCTTACTACAGTTTTATAAAATTTATCTTTAAGTCTAGATAAAATTTTTTTATCGCACAACACATCAAAAATATTTCTCTATTTTACCCATCCTGCTTGAATCCTGCTAATAAAAGTCATTATCTATTTCACTATTATTTTGTTTAAATAAAATTAGTAAATAAAAAATTTAAAATACATTTTTATATTAAAAAATGTATATATGCCCATCTAAAAGAAAAGGAAAAAATTCTCTATTTTAGTATTTTGGGTATTTAAGATGTATTTTCAGTTTTTTGTAAGCCAATAATCGATCTCAAAGTATCCATAAAACAAGCCACAGACTCCCAAGGATAATATGGGCACACTTGAAAGGAATAACACCACATTAACAATAGCAATATAAGACCCTATGGTGATACGAATCTCACACTACCTATGTATTTCAACCCGTTGACCATCTTGGTTTAGGCTATAGCAAGGTCTAGCATGCCTAGTAGGCATAAAATATTCAAGTGCTTTAATAGAAATAAGTTGTACTAAAATCAATTATCAATTAACTTATATGGTTTATTGTAGCACTTATCATAGACACAGAAGATTTTATTCTTAATGAGATCTTCCGCATTAAAACATGAAAGAATAAAATTGACAAACGAATCCCTACTAGAGGCGGTGTGATGCATTAAGCTTCTCAAAAAATGGATAGCTTTTATAGTATATCTGTGTAGCATAAAATTAAACTACTTCTATAATACACTAATGTTACAATGTAATTCATACTCGATCTCTTCCGCTAATGTTTTAAAATATCTTATTAATTTAATTTCTCTATAATTGACATAATCCCGTATATTATCTTTATTCTTTTAAATAGGTTTCAATATACACTTTATCTATTCATTTGACATCATTTTAGTTTTTAAAATCAAATTAAATAACTTAGTGAGCCAAGAACCTTCTTCACTCCGACACGTTTTCAAATATGTATTGGAATATCATTTGGTCCTATTGTTTTTCTACATTTTATTTTCTTTAAAGACTCTTAAACTTCATGATGTAGGAGCATCGAGGTTATCACCAACTCGATGTATTTGATTAAACCTACCACTCAAATAAAATAGTAGACTAGAATGAATTTTCTATTTTTAATAGCATTCTAAGTGTTTGCTGGAATGTTTAAGTAATTCATGTATGCTATCTTTTAATTCTCTCCAATCTAATTGTGTCCACCATTCATTCCATATTCTACAATGTAGAAAAACAATAGGACCAAATGATATTCTACATATTACTTTAGCTTTATTAGTACAGCGGATGTAAGAGTAATTTTTATTTTCAATTTGGATACTAAGTTTGATAAGATCAACTATATTGCAATAATTTTATTTCATATCTTACATAAATTTTAGCATAACAAATTAATATTTTTCATTTTATATAAATTTAAAGTAGTAGTGTTCTCCTAGCCCAATGGGCATGGAACTTGCTTGAGAACCATAGGCCTTATATTTGAACCATATTATCATCACAATTTTCAAGTAGGTGGGAAAAATTACGGTGCCAAGGGTTGAAATAAAATAAAAATAAAAATTTGAAATATGGCAAAAAAAAGCCACCCATTTTTTCATTAGACAATTCTAACAAGGGAATGCCAATAGGACCAGATCATCTAAACAAGACCCATCAAATTTACCACAGCACCATTACAAGCGATGTACTATCAACTCAAGAACCCACTAACATTCTCAATAGTAGAATACTTGGTAATTGTCCTAACATTTTTGGAGGAGTGGTTTAACCAGAACTTGAAACCAACAAATGAACTTCATGGCCGAATACAAAGACCACAATTCCAAAGAAGAGGAAGTAACTGCAAAACAAATCCTCATAAACTAGAATTTAATTTTTTATCTTTTCTATTGAAAATTTGTAATTTGTAACTTTTATATTCTTGTCAATTCATGATTAGAATCAAGATTTAATAATTTTTTAAGATAATGATTCAAATTTTACAAAAAAAGAAAAAATTATTCAAGAACCTATTAACCAAGGACCAGTTCCAGAATCTAATTGGCACTAAATCAAATTAGTTCCCATCCAACTGGACCTAGATCTAGTTGAACTAGACCAAACCAAGCTCAGTCTATTATGTATCTCTAGTCCTTTGTTTGATAGGAGTATTTCTTTGGGTTGGTAATAATTTTGAGTTAAAAAAAATGTTATTTTAATATTATGATGTGAAATAAAATTATTTTAATATTGAGATTTATGTTTAATGTGATGTAAAACTGATTTTTAAAATTAAAATATATATACGATGTGAACTAAAATTGATTTTTAATATTAAAATTTGTGAAGGACGTAAAATAAATATAGAAAATTAGTTATTTTTAAGAATGGATTGTGATGTTTTGGGACCCCAACCAAACAAAGACTGATGAACAAAGAAGTTGCCAAAATAACTTCAGTTAGAAGTTCTCCTAAAATTAAGTATAAGTCATTGACTTTTTCCTTCTTTTAGCATCAACATCATACTTTCTTAACTAATATTTGCCAAATTGTTCCAAGTAGGTAAGGGATGGATCCTTTACCTTCATTGTCTAATTAGATCAAAAGCTTGAAAGAAACTGCACGAACTTAACTAGTTTGAGATCAGAAAATTCTAAAATTTGAGATCAGAAAAATCTAAAAGTCCGCATGCCGCCACACATCCATCCTGTAATTCAAATCAAGATAACATAATCGAAAATCACCAACAATAATATCGCAGTTATCCATGCTCCCCAGATATTCCAGTCAGCCAAAATCAAACAAAAAAGAGATCCAAGCAACAAGATCAGATATTCATGAAAATCCAGCAACAGCACCATACAAAACCACATTCTAACAACATACAACAGATAAAGCAAGAAAAGAGTACGAAAACAGCGATTACCGTGCTAGGGTTTTCGACCGCGGAGCTCTTCGCCGGAGAAGACCGACCCGGCGGCGTCGAGGCCCGGCCATCCATGAATCTTCGCCTCAGCTCCCAAAATCCTCACTGCTAAAACCAAAAAAAAAAAAGGATCGGATTAACCCGGAAAGATTCATCCCAGCATACTGGAAACAGAGATCGATCAGAAGAACACAGAACCTCAACAACCCAAATGAACCCTTTCTTCCCCCGGACGTCTCCGAGCTTCCGAGCTTTATCTCTCTATCTCTACTACTCACAGAGGGGAAACCGAGAGGACGAGAGGGAAAAGAGGAAGATGGAGAGGACGAATTGGGGCCGAAGCCGATCCGTCGTGGCAGCGCTTTTTACACGTGGCAGCGGCGACGGCTCTGCGACACGTGGCGTGGATGAAAATATCTCCCAGCTCCTGCCGCTTCCCCCCACAGATATTTTTTCCCGGGGAGAAAAGATCTCCCGGCCTCGCACGCGAGATGTCACGTGCCGTTGGTAAGTCGGTATACAACTACGCATGGAATATTGAGATAATTACATATTTTCACCACAAATTCACTTATTTACAAAACATCGCTATATAAATATTTAAAATTTAAAATTTAATGTATATATGGAATAATTTTAAGTATTGTGTTTACAAATTCTTCAAAATATTTTGCAATTATTTTACTTATTTTTCCTTCAAGACTCAGTAAAATGGGTCATAAAATTGAATTTTAACCAACAAATTTATGTGACTCAATTTACTTTTTTTATCACAAAATTTTTTGTTAAACAAATTAATATTTTCTTATAAAAAATTTAATACTTATAAAAGAATCAAAATTGGCACAATCGTACCTAATCTAAACTCATTTTGTTTTTAAAAAAAGAAATCAAATATTTTATTTATTGTCATCTTGGTTGACCAAAAAAAACTATTTCTAATCTTTCAGATATCATTAGTTTTTTTCATTAACAATAAATAAGCTTATTAGGAGAATATGCCTAGTCTGTCACTGTTTAATTTAGACCTCATCTGACATTTAATTAATTTAATATTACTTTTTTGGAATTTTTACCTACAGAACATGAAATTTATACAAAATTACGCATTTCATCATCAATTCATAAATATTACCACTATCACACCATATTCATTTAAATTTTAAGCATTTCACATATTTCACATCATATTCTTTGATGGTGAACTTCACATTTCTAAATTGGCCTTGATCTTAACTATATTATTAATATATTAATTAAATATTATAAATAAATTAATTTATATAAATAATAATTTAAATATTTATGAATTTATGTATTTTAATTTATTTATCCAATTAGGGTGCCAAATTTAAATCCACATGACTATAATTTTTAATTGAAGTAAGAAAATTAATGTGTTTACAGTAAAAAATAAAAATATATATTTGAATTTAAATATTAATGAATTTATGTATTTTAATTTACATATAATATTATAAAGTATATGAAATATGTGAAATATGTGAAATGCGTAAAATTTAAATGAATATGATGTGATAGTGGTAATATTTACGAATTGATGGTGAAATGTATAATTTCGTATAAATTTCATGTCCTGTATGTAGAAATCCCTACTTTTTTTTAGTTGATATTAGTTAAATTTCCAACTCTAATGTCATCTACTAACTCATAAAAATATTACCCTATCCCAATAGTTAACCATATTAATGAATGACATTTCTCATCGGACAATAATCTTTTCACTATCTTAACTCTCGCAATTTTAGTTCAGTTCAATGGTGCCAAGATAGTCTTACCGATTGTGCAAAATTGGAAACACTAATGTCAATAAAAATACAGTAGATGATGCCTATAAGACTCAACTAAGATTGTAAATAAGGCGAAATTGAGCTAGTTAAACTCAATTCAAATTTTAGTTTTTTGAGTACACACACGTAAGCATGAATATATGTAAATAACTTAGTTTCTTTTAGAAATATTTTTTTATTAATTGTCACACACACGAATGATACACATGCTGAGTTCAAGTTCTACATATATCAGTGTCATTTCGAGCTAACAGGCTTCAAGTTTCGAGAAAATATAACTCTAATTCTTGCCGAGAACAAAGGGCTTCGAAAATTACTCGAGCCACCCGCCGAAGAATCTACCATCAAGTTGAAGCTTATTCAAGCTCCTTATTTATTGTCAGTGCAGCACTTATAATTACAGCCTTTTACTCTTATTATTAATGATTTTTCATCCCTTTTCCCTATAGTTTTTACACGTAAATATAATCTCCCTTTCAATTTCGAGTTTAAAATTTTTTTTTTTCAAAACAAATATTAATTATTTGAGGTCCAAGCTTACTCGAATTTTATTAGCACAAACTCGAATGAGCCACAATGTAAGCTCAAGCTAATCTGTAAATTAACGGGCCAAGTTTGAGCTATATCTAGCTTGATTCGAACTTGGATCATTCTCATTCTTATTTGAGACCAAATTTGATTTTTTGTGCTAGCGCACATATAATCAAAAACATTCGCTCAACAAATAATCATACATTGGATTAGATCTGAACCTACAAAATATTTTCTATATCTATCACATTTTTTTATCACATATTCACCGATCTTCATATGATACAACATTACTTATTACTTATTTATAATTAAAATTAATACTATAGAAATTGATGAAAATAATCAAATTAAAAACAATTTATTTTAAAATATTGACTTTTAGGACAAAATAATAATTAGAATATTCGAATAATCTTCTTTAAATATGATGTTTTGATTATGTGGAGCTTCTACGGTAAATTATGTTTGCGTATAATAATACATAAATGACAAGTTCAAATACGATTTTAAATTCATATATTATGGGCTTGTTTGGCAAAGCCTTAAAAATGGGCAAAGCAATAAAATAATAATATTTTAAATTTATTATAAATTTTAATAATCTTATTTCACATCCAGCACAAATTTTAACCTTAAAAATCAATTTTATTTCACATCCAACACAAATTCCAACCTTGAAACCAACTTTATTTCACATCCTACACACCTCCCAATATTAAAATAAATTTCTTTCCAATCAATTCTATAAAATAAAATATTTTTTTTTTCTTACCCAAATTTATCCTCCAACCAAACAAGCATAAGTCATCTGCCGGCCCCACAAACCATGCTCGTGTGAAAAAAGCTTGCCATGTGTCAATAATTTGAATTGAATGCATGATGCACATGCCAATCAGCATGGATCACATGGATGAAAGTAAATCTCACGTACTAACATGGCATGCACTAATTGAACCTGTGCACCATATAACAACAACAACAACAACCATATAACAACAACAACAACCAAGCCTTAATCCCACTAGATGGAGTCGGCTACATGAATTTTTTATTTCTATTGCGCTATATCAATTACCAAATTCTTATCTAAGTCTAAATAACTAAAATTACTCCTTATAATTTTTTGTCAAGTCTTCTTTGGTCTTCTTTTTTCTCTTTGTACATAGACAAGATACAATAACTCAATTTTTCTAACTGGAGCTTCAATCGGCCTACGATTTATATGTCCAAACCATTTAAGCCGACTTTCTCTAAGTTTATCCTTAATTAGTGCAACATTAATTTTCTTTCAAATATATTCATTTTTTATTTTATCCTTTCGTATATATCCACACATTCACCTTAGCATTTTTATTTTTACAATATTTATTTTATTTGTATTTTTCCTCTTTATAGGCCAACATTCAGCACTATATATCATCGCTGGTTTTATTACAGTTTTATAAAATTTACCCTTAATTTTGGATAAAATTTTTCAATCGCACAACACACGAAGTATTTCTTCATTTTACCTATCATTTTGTATGATTAATCCAAAGTATTTAAAGCGCTCACTCTTCTTGACAACGTGCACTCCATATATTCATTTTTTGATCTACTAAGATGAAAATCTTTAGATTCTAGAGCAAGTACCCAAAATGTTCCACAGAGCTTACAAAATTGATAGCTTTGAATTTGCATCATGGTGTACCAACTTATGTTGATATTATTATTGATCAGAACCAATCTTTGCTAATTTATGCATTGCTGAATTTGTTGTTGAAGCCAGTATTTTAGGTGATCAGCTATTCCCTTTGGCCACAAACAAAAAAGTGTAAATAATCAATTAAATAAATCATTGAGTAAATACTTACCCCACATAGAATTACCACTGCTTTTCATATGAGAATTATCCCTTACTGCTCATTATGAAAAAGGCTCCTACATTACCTGGCAATTGTAGGAAGAAAATTTCTGGTGCTCAAAGAGGAGGGACAATCACAGGCTTTCAATCAGAGCTCACTCACACTTTTCCACAAAGAAGCACTTCATGAACTGCAAAACAAGCTAAAAAACGAATCATCCCACATCATGAACTGCATCAACTAGCATACCGTACAGTAATGTCTCGCTTCGTGCTCTTTAAATTAGTTGATTTGATAGTTCCCTCCTCTGTTACGTCAAATTTCAATATAAGAAGTCAATTCAGCACAATGTTTTCATAGATGATTCAGATCAAACATCATTTCACTGCTCCAGTAAATCTCATTTCTCTACAGGCTCAGCCAAGGCCATTTCAAATGAATCAGCTAAGTCTTTCTCCCAGAGCCCCAATCTACAGACCTTCCTGTAAGCATCATATCCTGCAAACCTCAAGCCATCTGCAACCATCTCCTTCAAACCACCAGAAACAGTTTCCATGGAACACAGTTCTTTGAGTAAGGTCTCAGCAGAGCCTGTCCTCTTAAAAACCACAGCCGCGCAGGTCTTATCCAAAATCTGCACATCAACCTCATCATCAAGTTGGAAGAACCGTCGTTTTATCTCAGCCGCATAATCCGCTCCGCCAAATCCCCACAAAAATATTACATTATCTGTGCTCAATCTCCTAGCAACATCTTTCCAGAAATTAGGATCATCATCTTCATTATCGCCAAGTTCTTGAAGGCTTATAGAAGTAGGATGAAAGATGTTTGCATGTTCTTCCGTAGGTATGCTTAATAACTTGCTAAGCTCGACAAACAAAGTTATGATCTTGAGGACATTATGCCCATGGTTCCCACTTTCATCTTCGATTTGATGAGGAAATTCAAGCTCTATGGGGACAAAAAACTCTCTCTTTAAATAGCTATGGGAACTTGAAATGTTCTTTGCTTTCCTTAAAGGGTTGATTTCCTCGAGTAAATGATTGATGTCAACAACAGTAGAGAAGAGCAACCTCAATGAGCACATGAACTCAGACAGGGTAGAAGGTAAAGGGCCCAGAAACTTCTGATGAATGAAAGTAAAATCATGGAGGCAATTGTGGGAAATTACCGGTTTGTGGGAAGCTGATATTAGATCGATCACTTGTCGGAATCCGCGGATTTTAAGGTTCTGTTCCTGTTCAAGAGCTTCGAGTTCTGCCAAAAGAACCTTCTTATCTTCTTCAGAGCTCGTCAGCACTACACGCACAGCCTTGGTTTGCCCTCCGACCTCAGGGATAACTGAAGCCACAAGATCATCGGAAATCTGGCTCACCGTCTCAAGAACTAAAGGTACCTGCTTTTCACTGCAAACATCAACGCTCAGGGAGGGCCTTGATCCGTAAGATTCTCCAGACAAAATGATTTTCTTCAACAAGTGAACCAAAGAACAATTGTTCGGTTGGGTTGAATCTCTACAAGCATTTCTCCAATGCGTGATTCTGGATTTGATCCTTTCCTTGAAGATAGAATCGGCGACAGATAGATTGGCCCAGGAGGAAATCGGACGCAACAACGATCTTGGGTTTCTATCTTTTGCCTTTGCTTCTTGCACTCTAGATAAGTACGATATGCCATCGTGAATGCAGGCATTGAAATCAAAACCCTCGTGAGCCATGGAAGATAGGAACGAGGATTGGCACGAAAAGGAATAAGAAGGCATCCCTATGTCGAGCTCATCTCTGGGAAAGAGATGGAAGTTGTAAGGGAAGGCGCGAACCTTAGATCCGTGGATGGAGAACGGGCAAACAGCAAATTGGAGGAGCTCGAAGGACTCCGCTGCAAGTTTGGACTTGAGGTAGGCAATTTCACGGGTGTCGATGGGGAGAATTCGTCTCCATGGTTGGCGATAAGACGATGAGGAGGAGCAATCGCCAGTCTTGCGGATGGTAACAGCCACGAAGTCGGCAGCCTCGATATCGGCCGTCAGCTGGGGGATGGTCACAGCGAAGTTCGACTTCCTGACTTGCTTCACCACCTTGCTGCTGCATCCAGTCTTCCCACTGGCGATTGCTGCCATCGCCCACCAAAGACCTACTCCATAAAGTCTGAGTTTGTTTTGGCCCCCTCACTGATGAATTATATATTGGCAGAAAAAAATCATTTTTAAATTTAACTCACCTTTTTTTTATAATTTATGTAAAATGTTAATTTAATTTTCAAAAGAAAAAGCTTAGAACATGTGAAAGAATGGTTCATCCAAGAAGCAAATATTAACCAGTATTCTATTCAATCCAATTAAACAGAGAGAAAGTGATGTGAACTCTTGATTAACCTGAAATAACTAGTAAGTGTGCAAGATAACACTTCAAGAATATTTGTATAAAACTAACTTTAATTTCAAATTTAAGTTCAAATCCAAATAACATAAGAGCTTTGTGCCAAAAACAAAAATCATTAGTCAATTGATAAAACTGTATTTTCACTTTTTCATACTTCAACTGAACAGAAAAATAAAAGAGAATGCACATCCAAAACAATAACAACAATTGATGAGCAAAATGTGAATTTATTATTATTTATAAATAAAATGGTACAGATATGCCGTATTCTAGCAACACTTATTAAACTAATAAACATAGAAAAGCAATATTGCAAGTATTATCATGTACCTCTTGAATATGATGGAAACATTTCAACAATAATTAGCTGAAATCATAGGTAACTGCTTAATCAAAGAACTTTTTATCAAAAAAAATTATAATGTATTCTTTAAAAGCTATATATTGAGTAGCAATTAATTTTATTAATATTTTAATAAAATTTCCGAGAAAAATAAGATTTATGTAAGGCATAAAGGACAAAAATCTATTCAAGCTTCCCTAGAGACAAACAGGTAACTCATCAACGTGGCCTTCTTATGTTGTCACCTTAACAAGCTAAGTGATCGCAAGCTAAAAATTGCAGTCCATTTATCTCTGCCTTATTGTGTAACTTATTTTCAAAGCATTAAATTAACTTTTTCCATAAAAAAATAACTATTCTTTTCTATATTCAGAAAACAGTTAAAATTTTCTCAAAAAGATCCTCAAACAATAAAGATTTTTGTTTCTTTCGAAATAAAAGCAAATAAATAAGATAAAATAACTAAGTAATTATGATGTTTATTTTCTTTTGCATTTATAATAGAATACAAAACACGCTTCATATTATGCCTTCCACGTGAGCTGTAGACTGTTTTGATTTTCTTAGATAATATGCTTTCCTATTTCATTCGCGAATAATTTCTTTCTATTTTTTTAATAGTGTAACACATTTATTTTTTGTTCTTGAATCTGTAATATTGTCATTATTTCTATATAAGAAACAACCTTTTCTCAAAAAAAATGTGACAATATTAATACAAGTTAGTTGATTGGAAATAACCTATTTTGGAACTCGAATGCTCATAATCATCAATATTTTGTGGTTTTTATCTTTTCTTTATTTTTCCTTTTTTTCTAGCAGCAACTAGTTAAATTTTTAATATAAGAATATTAAGCAGCAGAAGTAATTAAAATACATATGTCATACAAATTAGTAATGCTATCATATTTTCAAATTTATACTGTGTAAACAGTAATATTATAACTAAAGCTTTTACATACCTTTCAGTTTTTAAAGAAAAAAGATATCCAATATTTTTTTAAAATTTCTTGAATCTCCAAAAGAAAATAGGTAAACACCAAATCTGTAGACTGAGCATGTAATGAAATTAGTTATAAATGATAATGACAATATATAAATGGTGTAATTATATCTAAACAGTTAAATACATCAAAAAGTGAGTGATATTCACTTAGAGATTACAGTATATCTACACAGTTGAACACATTCAAGCTGAAAATAGAATTTGAACCTTGCAGTCGCCAAGTGTTTCATGATCTTTGATAATTAACTCATACAGAAGTGGAGAACAAGAGAGCATTTGCTTAAAAACAAAATACAAGCAAAACAAACATTAGAAAACGAAAATCTATTATATTAAAATGATGAACAAATTTGGTATTGTAAAATGGATGAGAACTGAATAGAATCTGAGTTCCAATGTCAGCACTCGATCTACTGCTCTACTCACTTTTGTAGGGCTTGTGGAGGTCGATGACAACATTGTTATTAATAAGTATATTAACAGGAACATAAATTATTAGCATCTATAAGAAGCAAAGGATTTAGAATACAGTTTCGCAAATTATCTAAACATACATAAAACCAATAATATTAAGTAATATTTTTTAGTTCAAATGACCTTAGAACTCAACTGGCAAATTAAGGTGGATAAATCTCATATTTAGCAAATTACTGTGTAGGCTGCAACAGAAATTTGATTGAAAAACTTAAAAATGAAGAGCTAATCATATTATGCTAAAATTGTTTAGTTCAATTGAACGTTTAGTTGTGTTGCTATTAAAAACAAAACTGTGTGTGTGTGTGTGTGTGTGTGTGTGTGTGTGTGTGTGTGTGTGAGAGAGAGAGAGAGAGAGAGAGAGAGAGAGAGAATATGGATGTTCATGCGGAGGAACCGGCGGAGGAGGGGCAATGGACAATGAGGGCTTGAGGAAAGGCGAAGGAGAGGAGGGATTTCATTTTGCTACCTGTCTCTCCCGTCCAGTCGCACGAGCCGGCTGCGTAGGTAGAACAGCGAGCGGAACCGGCGTGGAGACTGACAAGCGTGTAGGTAGGGTTCGCGCGGAGACAGAGTGACTCGAGGAAGGTCGGCGGTTCTTTGCGGGGAAGAGCTGGAATGTTGGCGATGCGATTGCGATTGCGAGGTGTTGGCAACGGAGGTTTGCGAGGTTAGGGCACATCCGCACAAGACGGAAGAAACACAAAATTATGTTTTGCTTTTATTTAATACTAATTTTTTGGCGCACGTGCGAATTAGAACTTAAAATTAATATTAATAAAAAGGTGAAAAATTAAATTATAAATTTTTATGAACCAAATAAATTAGAAAAATAAGTTATAATTTTCTGTAATTTTATAAAGTTTGAGATGAAATTTAATAAATTTTATAAAGTTAGAAACCAAATAATAATTTTTTAGATCCTAAAATTATGTTTAAAAGAAATTAAAAGATCAAATTATAAGTTTAATCTTATAAAATTAGGACTCAAAATTACGAATAAAAAATTTGAAGACTAAATTATAATTTTATTATACAAAATTAAAATATAAGATTATAATTTAGAAAAATCAAAAAATTAAATTATAATTTTATACGATTTTAGATATAGTCTAATAAAAATTAGGAGATCAAATTATAAGTTTTTAGAATTTAAAATCAAGACTAAAGAAAATCACAATATTAGAATTTCTTTAAAAGGATATAAGTTTTAATATTCTAAAAATTAGAAGACTAAATTGTGATTTTTTAGGATGTAAGACCAAAATTAAAAAAAGTTAGAAGACCAAATGACAATTTCTTAGAACCTATGACCATATTTAAAAGAAATTAGAAGCCAAATTAAAAGTTTAATAGTAGAAAATTAAGATCTAAAATTAAAAATAAAAAAATTAAGAGACTAAATTGTAATTACTATTGTAAGAAATTAAGACATAAGATTATGATTTAGAAAAATTAAAAGACTAAATTATAATTTTGTAGGACTTATAATAAAGTGTAATATAAATTAGGGACGAAATTATATTTTTTTATGATGACATTAGGACCCAAAATTAAGATTGAAAAAAATTAGGAGACTGAATTGTAATTTTTTTGAAGCTAAAATCAAGATTAAGAGAAATTAGGGGACAAAATTATATTATTAATTACAAATTAGGACCTAAGATTGAGATTAGGAAAAATATATGGATAGAATTGTAATTTTATTGGTCCTAAAATGAAGGTTGAAAATATTAGAAGACTAAATTATAAGTTTTTAAGATATTATACCTAAGGTGAAGAGTAAGAAAAATTAGTTAATCAAATTATTATTGTAATATATAGTAGATTAAAAAAATAGCAAGAACCAAATTATCATTTTCATTATAGGAGTTATAACTAAGGTAAAGACCAAAAAAAATTGAGGGACCAAATTAAAATTTCTTTGGACTTAAGTTCAAAACAAAGAAATTCAAGGTAGCAAATTATAATTATTGTAAGAAATAAGGATGTAAGACAAGTTTACCAGTAATTTCGAGATCAATTTATAATTTCTTTGCACCTAGGCCAAGATGAAAAAAAATTTAGAGATTGAAATAAAAATGTAATTATAAAGAGCTAAAATGTAAGATTAAATTTAAGAAAAATCTAGCGACAAAATTATCATTTTTTAAGACAATACTAAGGGGGCGTTTGGTTCAATATTATCTTGATGTTATGTTATGTTATCTAGAGAAGACAATTGTTTGGTTTAATGACATCTACAAATAATCTTCTATTAGATTATAAAATTATTAGTTAAAAAATGACATATAGATGCCATGACATTTAGATTACATAACATAACACCAAGATAACAACGAACCAAATGCCCCGTAAAACTAATCAAAATCGGAAAACCACATTCTAATTTCTAATTTAAAAGAAGGCTAAGCTAAAAATAAATTGTAAGTTTTATAAATTATAAATTTGTGGCTTGATATGTGGCTATATATACGGATGAAAAAATAGATGATTACTATTCACAGAGGGATGAATGGATAGTTATGATTTTTTAAAGTAAAAAAATAAAGAAATTTACCTTAATAGGAGTCAAGAGGAAAGTTTGAATTAGTGTCGAGCTTTAATAACGTATTTATAGAAGGGTGAACTTAGGCTACTAAATAAAATGATATTTGTGATCTACGAAGAAAAAAATGAATAAAAGAAATAGATGGTTAAGATAAAAAAAGAAAAAAGAAAAATACGAATACTAAGACATATAAGCGAGAGAGAAGAGGATAGCGGAGAGCCGAGAGAGAAAGAGAAGTGATAGAAAAGAAACGAGAGCATTTTAAGAATTTTAAAATTTAAGCATGTATTATTTTTAGTAAGATAATAAAAATAGATATAGATATTGATGAAAAACTCATGAAGGTATTTGTATAGTTAAAAATAATTGAATTTTAAAAATAAAGGTACCTTGCAAGTATAATTAATGAGACAAAAAGGATTATTAAAATATAATTGTACATCATTTTATTGAATTATACAAAGCTGAGCATTTGACTACACATAAAAAACTAATTTGGTAGCCTCTTGCTTTTGTTAAATATCTATTCTACTAACTTCAAAAAAAATCTATTTTACTTTTATTTTTTACACAATAAATTGGTTAAATTACATCTTAATATGTGAGTTCGGCTTTCATTTGAGTTTAATTTATTAGAAATCTTAAAATTTCAAATTTATTATTTAATTTTTACAATGTGGGTAAGCCTCCTACTATTGTAATCCAATCACTGCCCCTGTTTGTTTAGCAGTTCAAAATTAACCTGATTTAATTTTAAATATTTATATTACATAACACATAAAATTTAATATTAAAAATTAACTTTATTTCACATCCCACACACATTACCAAAATAATAACTAACTTACATCACATCCCTCACATATCCCAATATAATAACTAACTTTATATAACATCCCTCACATATCTCAATATAATAATAAATTTTATTTCACATCATTCACAACTTTTAATAAAAAAATATCTTTATCCAAATTTAATTTTAATCTTGTTAAATTTAAATTTTATAAACAAACAGGCCCGATTGTTAGTCACTGTATTGGCTAACCACTGTCAACTATGCTGCCCGCCACTTACAACCACATTGTAGGTCACCACCGTCAACCACCTAACACAAAATTGGGAATTGTCGACTGCTACTGTAGGTGTTTAAGTTAGATTAACTATGGTTTAACAATGATAATACTAATAGAATGTCAATGGTGTAATATTGAAGATTGTAAAGCCGCAAATGTGTAAATAAATTTTAAAACGTGATCAATAGGTAAATATAATTTTCAAGAGAGGCATGCATGTCACTGCCCCTAAAAAAATCTAGGACTAATTGCCTTGTGCTCTTGCCAGTCTCGATGATCGTAAGAAGTTATTTTCTGCTCATATCATCGAAAAAGTTATCAAGTGAGTTGTGAAAAAAAGTCGAAAAAGATCAATTAAGTTTTAGTGTAAGTATTCAATGATATATCTAGGTGTTGAACAAGAACTTTGGCATTCAATATGAATCGTATGGGGGACACCACAAGAGTGATAACTATAGCCTCGAATAATCCTGGCAAATAGTTTTGACAAATAATTCGACAAAATATTCTGATAAAAAGTAATACATTAATTAATTGGCAAAGTAAATAACTTTGGCTTTATAAAAGGGGGAGAAATTGACTAGATGATGGTCAAGCCCATAACGGCTATAAGGCCAGCCTCTCTTTAGCTCTTCAAATTACCAATCTGTCATTTCTCACTCTAACTACAATTATACTACGCTCATCCATTATTCTCTAATCAGCTCTCCCACCAATCGTAAAGCTACTACAAAAACACCAACACCGATAATTTACAATGAAAACAAAAAGCTTAATGAAGATTTCGATAAATTTGGTTAACTACCAGTAATCTCCACAAGAACAACTTCCTTCTCTAAAATGATGAAAACGATTAGAGTCTCTCACAATAATCTCTCTGTCTGTAATCAAAGATATATATTTTGTTGCATTGTGGCAATCTCCACAAACCCGAAGATTTTTGAAAATTTGAAGAGGACTTTTTAGAGGTGTGCTTATCATACCAAAGGCAATAGCCAATCTCTCACTATGGCTTGTTAAAATCTGTTCCTTCTCATCATCTTCAACATCCTGTAATACAAAACTATAGTCAGGAACATAACCAAGATTCTTCATCTTTGCTAGCAACATTATTAGCTCTTTGTAGATGTCTTCATACTGAGGATGAGACTGATTCCCGGTGAAAAACACATTAATTATGCCATTCACCTCAATAGAACTCCACCCAGGAGTCTTACACAATCTTTTTTGCTTCACCATACATCTCACTTGATTCACACCCTTCCACTCTCCATCTTTAGCATACAAATTCGATAACAACACATAATACCCGACATTCACAGGGTCGATTTCAAATATGTGAGTCGAAGCAATTTTACCGAGTTCAATGTCTCCGTGGATCCGACAAGCTGCGAGAAGAGCACCCCAAACGCCTGAATCGGGCTTCAGTGGCATTTTCTCAATGAATTTGTAGGCTTCATCTAATTTTCCTGCTCTTCCCAACAAGTCAACAATGCACGCATAATGCTTCACCAAAGGTTCAATTCCATACTTAATCTCCATCAATTGAAAGTATTCTTGTCCATGCTCAATTAAACCAGCATGGCTACAAGCTGATAATAATGAAACAAATGTGACATGATCTGGGTTGACACCTTCCTGCTGCATTTCTGAAAAGAGCTCCAATGCCTTCTCCCCATAACCATGAATACCATGCCCAGCTATGATAGCATTCCAAGGGCCAGAGCTAGTTTTAGGCATAGCCGCAAACAAATTCATCGAATCACCTAACTTCCCGCATTTCGCATACATGTCTATGAGACAAGTGCCAACAAAAACATCCACATCTAAACCAATTTTAATGGACTGTCCATGAATCCTCATCCCTTTCTGCAAGGCGCCAACATTCGAGCATGCGGGAAGAATGCTAGCAAGTGTTCCTTGTACCGGCTTCAGCCCTTCACACCTCTCCATGATTTCATAAAGCACAATGGCTTCATTAGCAAATCCATTCTGAGAATAGCTTGTGATCAAAGTATTCCACGATACAATATCTCTATTGGGCATCATATCGAAAACACCACGGGAGGATTCAACTCTACTCAGCTTCCCATACATGTCAATAATCGCATTACCCACAAATATGTCATCCTCGAGCCATAATCTTCGCAAACCGTAACCATGCACAGCCCCGCATTGAACATCATCTCCAATTTGAGCAATGGCAGAAGCAAGGCTCACCAAAGTCAGCGCATCAGGCTTCAGTCCTTGTTTCTTCATCAAACTGAAAAGATCAAGGGCTGCATTTGCGTTACAGGTCTGTTCATAACCCGCAATAATAGAATTCCAAGTGACCAAATCCTTAGATTTCATCCCATCAAATACATCCCTTGCATTCTCCAGACAATTTAGCTTGCCATACATGTCTATCAATGCATTTGACACAAAAATATCAAACTCAAATCCAAACTTTATGGTATAAGCATGTACGATCATACCCATAGACGGATCATAGAGTTGCGAACAGACAGGAAGGATGCTAGAAATTGTTATTTTATCTACACAAGTCGCCACCTCCACCATTTGCCTGAACACCTGGATCGCATCACCTATTCTACCATTCTGGACATACCCGGAGACCATGGCATTCCAGCAACCTGAATCTCTATAGGGCATATCGTCGAACACCTTTTCTGCATTGTCCACTGCCCCGAACCTTGAATAGCCGTTGATAAGAGATGCAGAAACGAATATATCGGAGTCAAAACCCAATTTTGAAATCAAAGAATGGACCTTTCTGACATCTCCGATTGCCGTGCAGGATTTGAGAGCCACGGGGAAGGTGAAGGAGTCTGACCGGAGATCAGGGACGGCATGAAGGCTTCGGAAACAAAGAAAGGCGTCGCGGAGGAGCCCGTGGCGGACATAAGCGGAGATCATAGAGTTCCATGAGAAGATGTTTTTCGTAGATATTGCGTTGAAGGAGAGAGCAGCAGCGGGGAGGTCGCCGAGGCGGGAGTACAGATTGATAAAGTCGGTGGCCAGGAGAACGTCAATGGAACGGCCGAGGACGATGAGGATGGCATGGAGGCTGCGGCCGGTGCGGAGCGAGGTGCAGGAGAGAAGGTGGCTATGAAAGTCCATAACTTCGGTTCTCCGGCAGCTACAATGGAGAGCATGGTTGCGGTGGAGGGGAACTAGGAAAGGGCCTCGTGAGCACAATGTTCGTCGGAGAAAATATGAAATCAATTTTTTAAAGATTTAAAACAAAAAAAAAAAGTCAAAAAAATAATTTTGTAATAGAATTACCATTAAAATTATCAAAAAACTATTTTATCATTAAAGTAAATATTTATATATATATATATATATATTGACAAGTGTAACCATTTATTTTACGCACCAAAAATAATATATGATTATTATCCTATTTTAGATTTATGCTAATACATTTGAAGTATATACATTAAAGATCCACATAAAGTGTATACATGCGCGCATGGTGGGCGCGAGGCGAGAAGCCCACGTTGAAAAACTCAAGTTGAACTTCTTAAATCGAACTTCCTAAACTCAATCAGTATAAAATAACGAATTTCATGCTATTTTTAAGAGAGATGATTAGACTGTATAGACTGTACAACCTATACAAACAGGGCCTCCAGACTTTGAATTCACCGCCATCACCCATATCACGTCAAGGATAGAGATTATTTCTCTAATATGACAATCTTAAAGCTAATTTTAGATTATAAATATCCTATTGCAATAAGAAGAGGCATCCTTTTTGTGGGGCTAGCTCAGATCCTTCTCCCTCTCCCTCTCTCAACCAAATTTCAACTCTCTTTTGTAAATCAATCTTTTCTTGTTTAGGTCTAGAATCAATTTTGGCTGAATCGGATCAAATGGTATCGGTTCACATTTAATCTAAATCATTCATATTTGGTTCCTTAAATTGAAACCATTTAGAATTGATCTGATCTGATTACTTCCAATCGATCCTATTCTAGACTGATTATAATTAGAATTGGTACATCAAACAGTGTTATCTAATTTATAAGGAATTTTCACTTCACTCTTGCATAATCATAGTTGATCATGTTCTTCAAATTTTTAAGCATAATTTATCTCAATTTGGATGAAAAATTATTGAGTTCGGCCAACTGAATAGTTCAACAGGTGGATGTCACATCAGCACCGAATGAGGACCATTGTGGACATTGCGACTCTCAAAGGCCAATCAAACCCAAAAATTATTCAAGTATTTATTTAAATTATCTGAGAAAATAGGAAGTCACGTATCATTGAAAAATCAGAGATAAACTTTGCATTAATATTTAAAACTCAGTTTCATTCACAAAATAAAAATACTTATATCAATAATTTTAATATTTTTTTGTAGCTTGGATATTATTTAAATTTAATAAATTTAAAATTAAATTTATTAATAATAATTATTTAAATATATTTTTTGAGGGCTGTGACTTTCAAAAGTTTCAGTACTAGTGAAGAGCACAGTTTCAAATAAAAAAAGAGATAAAAAGGCAGTGGTGAGAATGATTTAAGTCTGAGTCGAGCTAGGCATGACTCATGCTTGACTCATTAATTTATAAATCGATTTGAGCTAGCTCAACTAAACTTATATTTAATTTCGAGCTAGCTTGAATTTTAATCGAGTCAACTCGAATCTCCCGATATAATGAGAATTATTTTGTAAAAAATTGTGCAGTAATTATTTCATTTTAAATATTGTTCAGTCATATCAAATAGCTTACCCAACTCTAAGCACTACTTTTGTGTACTTTTTATAAAAACAATTAAAAATATTTTATATAAATAAAATATATTATTTTAATTAAAAATTTTGAGTGAAATCTAATCCGACAATGACTCTAACTCAGCTTAATAAAATTCTGAGTTGTACTATGATTTATGACTTGACTCATTTAACTCGACTTATACTTGATTTGAAGTAAAGATTTATCTGAATATGATTGATCTTTAGGCCAAACTCGTACTATTTAAAGAGGGCTAGTCAGGTGCTCCAAATAGTCCTTCCTCCTAACCAGAGTCTTGAGTAGAAAAAGAAAATAAGAGAGGAGAAAAAATGTGAGAGAAAGCTCGTAATATATGAGGCAAAAAGATAATATATATCGATTTTAGCTCAATCTTTGGCTTGAGATTTAACGGCAACTTAAGTTAAGGATCTAAATTGACGATTTTAAGTTACTATGATTTACTCAAAGACTTTTCGATCTCAGAAACCTAACTAATTTACTTAAACATTTAATTAACAATAATATAATGCTTTTGTATATTTATTTTTTAATTCAAGAAAGAAATTCAAGTTTTGCGTTACATATGAACGAGGAATTAGTGTTTGAAAATATTTTAGAGGACCTAAAAAGTATGATAGTGGACCTATACTAAAAGACTGAATGAGCTCGAACGTTTATGATAAATAGTTAAAATTTATATAAAATATGAAATAAACATGAGGATCTCGATGTAAGTTTTCCTTGGGGAACAACTCGCTCTCGGTCTTATCCGACTTCTCTTGCCGGACAAAGGGGGAGGAAGGAGAATGCTCAAGTTCGCATTCTTCTTCAGGCGATCATGGAGGAGGGAGATTCCACTCTCCAGACAGCCACTGGGGCAAAGCTTGACGGGCCTGAGCTCCGCCGTGCTTCCCGATGGCGTCGATCGGAGCTCCGATGCCTTTGCTCAAAACGCTGTGGCTACCGAAAGTCTCCTCTCCGAGCTCCGGTCCCACGTTCAGAAGGTTCCTCCGTTCCCTGCTTTCTACGTTTGGTTCGTTGCAGGCTTGCAGCATCGGGGAATGAGGGGCCGAGGTTACTGATTTGTTTGTTTTTGTGTTTTGAGGTCCTCGGTGGAGGGGGCTTCCAGGCTGTACGAAGGAATCAGAGCCGGAATAAGCTCCTTCCTCGGGAGCGGATCGATCGGATCATCGACCCCGGGTCGTCCTTTCTTGAGCTGTCTCAGGTTGATCGTTTCTGTTTGTATCTATTTCTTGTGCTGTTCTGGTTTTTTCAATTATTGTGCTCTGAGGCGTTAATCCTTCTTCGTTACTGATTCTAGTTTCATACCACAATGATGACTCGACTTCTGTTCTTGAAATCTTTTTAACCATTATCCTGGAACATCCTATGTGTCCATATGAATGCCCTGTGCTTTAGTCCAATAATTTTTTCACTATTTCAAATGTTATGAGAACTTTGCATGTGCCGTATCTCATGATTTGATAGCCTTGTAATAGATCTCTTTTCTGTTTTTGCAGGATCACTACCTCGCAGACTTGTAGTTTTACTGAATTCCTTGGTTCTAAGTTTGAGTTTCAACTTGTATTTTCCAATCAATTGATTGTGTCCTGTTTAAGATCCCAGATCACATATTACTTAACTTTTCCTGACTTTTTGTTATTTTGTAGATCTCATCTCTGTTTTTGCAGGATCATGATCTCACTAACTTGCAGTTTTACTGAATTCCTCGGTTCTTAGTTTGTGTGTCAATTTGTATGCTTTTGTCCTGTTTAAGATCCCAGATCACATATTGTTTTACTTTTTGTGATATTTTGTTATTTTTTGGTCATGTGGCATATATATAATATATTCAAGGGCGTAGATTCTGCTCCTTGTTTATTACAAGAGATCATACTTGTCATTCGTTTTGCTTTTACCTTCCCACTTCCAAATAGTTTTCATTTATATTCATCAACTGTTGAAGGAAGGTTTAAGTTCTGAAAGATGAGTGGTGGATCTTGAATGAGTAAGATTTGTGGTGTGGCATATGCTCTTACAAAAGAAAGGTGAAAAATAATATTATCAAAAAATAGGGTGAAAAAGAAAATAAAGATCATAACTAGAATCACATACTATATTTACATAATTCAAAGAGGTCCTCCTACATCTACGGGCCAAGTCAAGCCAAAAAAGGAATCCATTAGATGAACAAAAGGGGTTTGTCAGATGCGAGTACAAGGTGATTCGGTGAAAGTACTGAGAAAAAGGAGGAGGAAAATTCTTTGGTTGCTGGGGTATTGCTGTTGGTACTCATGTTATCCTTGGTTTCTTTGTTCTCTCTTGTGTCCTATTTTGTGTTTTGTCTTGTGTTGTGTTGTGGTGTGCTTTGTCCAAAGATGGGGGAGGAATCCCCTATTTATAGGAGAAAGCATCGTGGCGAGTGGAGTAAGGCCACATGTTCTTTGCAACTCTACTAGGATGTTCACCTATAATCCCAACATCTCATCTAGCCTGTCAAAGTTTGTTGGAAATTGATAGTGACCTTATTCTTTTTGGTGTTTTCATGGGATGGTAGTGATGAAGGGAAATTCCTATTTAGATGTTTCATATTTCCCGAGGAGGATATACTTGATCTGAAGACGGATGATTGGAGAGGATAATAGGGGTTCCTTGGCTGATACATTGAGAGAAATATGATTACGTGGCACAATGACCTGGATATTCCTCGGATTAGTCGTTGTGGACTCTAGTAAACTCCCAACATCAATGTAAGGCTATTTTGACAGAGTTTTTTGGGTTCAAACTGACTTGTCCATGATGATATTTGGATATGACTAAGATTGAAGCATTGCTTGATTATAAACATTCACTTAAAGAAAATTTTTGTTTTGATGAGTTCTCCAATTTGTTGTTTTTGCACTACTGTGAAAATGTTCTCTAATAACTAAGTAATTTTCTGCTGAAAAATTAGGTAACCGTCGGCTTTACATCTTAACTTGTTCCTGCATCTAATGCTTTCCTTGATTAAAGCTTGCAGGCCATGATCTTTATGAAGAATCATTAGCCTCTGGTGGGATTATTACAGGAATAGGACCAGTTCAGGGGCGACTGTGCATGTTTGTTGCTAACGATCCCACTGTGAAGGGAGGAACATACTACCCTATAACAGTCAAAAAACATTTAAGGGCTCAAGAAATTGCAGCTGAGTGCAAGCTGCCTTGCATATACCTTGTCGACAGTGGAGGAGCTAATCTGCCTAGGCAGGCTGCTGTCTTTCCTGATCGTGATAATTTTGGTAGAATATTTTACAATCAGGCTAAAATGTCGGCTGAGGGTATTCCCCAGATTGCTCTTGTTTTAGGTTCTTGCACTGCTGGTGGTGCTTATATACCTGCAATGGCTGATGAGAGTGTTATCATAAAAGGCAACGGCACAATTTTTTTGGCTGGGCCACCCCTTGTGAAGGTCAGTATCTGTTCTGGTTTTCATGCATGCTACATTTTCAATTAAAATAAGAATGTCATTCCTGACGTTCAATGGAATTATTATTTTCTCAATACTATAGGGTTTCTGAAGGATCAATTTTAATAGGCTGCAACAGGAGAAGAAGTCTCTGCTGAGGATTTAGGGGGTGCTTCCATGCACTGTAAGATATCTGGAGTTTCTGATCACTTTGCACATGGTATGCTCTTATATTTTATTGCATCACTGTTTCATGCCATCAAAGTTTTACTGTCACTCTGTATTAACTTTATGGTTTCTGACTGACTTGGATAGTCGTTTTATTTTTGTGACTTTGTTTTCTTTTTCATCCTGCATCAATTTTTATTTATGTAGTAACTGGTCTTCAATTATTGATTTCTATTGGTCTTTACATTTTCTTTATGCTTGTGTGCTTGATTTGTGCTATCTGGAGTGTGCGTTGAATGACGAAATATTTATAAAGTTAATGCAAGGAAGATGGAGATCTCCCAAGAATGGAACACATTTGAAATAATTATATAGAAGATAGATAACTAAGGTCTTTTAAATGGTTTGCGTGCTTTGATCATACCCATCATCGATCTCTGGAGGCTCCTTGTACATAAATATAAAAAAGTTCAAGTCAAGATGGTAAAGACAAGGTCAACAACCAAAAATGTCTTGGGATGTGGTCACTACATGACTTGGATTCTCTTGTGCTTACTGAGAGCTTTATTTTTAATTGAGGTGAATGAAGAAAAGATCTATAGAAGTGACCACTAGAGTGTAGGTTAACTTTAATCAAGTTAAATTTAATTGTTAGTAATTTTGTCTTCAAATTTGCGTATGATATGATGTAAAATTCCTTATTATCGCAAGATATGTGTATTATCTGAGATATAGTTATCGTCTTTGTATCATTATAGGATGTGAAATAAAAAATATTTTTTGCTTTATTTTGAAATTAGTATATAATGTGGAATATACTTATATTTTAATCTTGATAATTGTGCATGATATGAACAAGGGAGCATGGACACTTCTGTATATCTCGACGTATAGTATCGTACCTTGTTCTTGTGTTCTTGTATCCTTTTATTTTACTTCCTAGTTGCTTCTATAATATTGAGCAAAAATTATAATGAAATTATTTGGGTACATATCAGCCAAATTCCTGAGATCTTGGTGTAATATCAAATAGGTCCACGGTTTCAAAAACTTAAATGAGGTTCTTGAGGTTGACATTAATATTTTAATCATTTTTTTTTTACTTAATTTGATATTTTTTCATCTTTTAAATAATACTAACACATTCCTAATTAATGACCTCAGCTTTTGAATCGAACTAAGATTCTTATGTGGCAATGGCTCCACATAGGCAAAACAATTACTTTTGTCTATGTGGCATCATTGCCACACAGGTGTCAAATAGGATTACAAGCTAGATTCAAAGTTTGAAGTTACTTATGGGAGTTACAAAGTATTTCTTATAAAATTTATAGTTAAATTAAATATTTAAATGTAAAACGGCAAAAATACCATCCCTCTCCCACCTTCCATCCCAGGCAGGGCCTACATCACAAAAGTCTTGTCATGATGCTAACCCCACCTTGGACGGTTGTTGCCTGAGATGAGAGATGAAGGGTACTTTTATCATTTCATATTTAAATATTTAATTTAAATGTAAATTTTATTTAAAAAATAAAAATATCAAATTAAGCAAAGGGCCTGATTTAGATATTAATATCAGCCTTTAGGTTTTTAAAATCATAAACTTACTTGATATTACTCCCAAATCTCAAGGACTTTTAGATGGTATTTATTTAATTATATAATTACATAGAAATTTGTTTTATTTATTGCCGCGTTTTGTTGTGTTCATGTCCTGTAATTTGAGAAGTTACCGTATTAGTGTGTCAGGTTATGTCATATCCCTATATCCTCGTATCATTCCAAGCTTCCTAGCATGTATTTGTTTGTGAGCTTATTTTTTTTATTGGGATAAAAGATAACTTTTGATGTGATGTTTTTATTTTGTGAATTATGAAAATTTGAAATAAAGTTAATTTTATTTTGAGATGTGTGTAGAATGTAAAATGAAGTTGATTGTCTATTTTGAAATTTGTGTAGAATGTGAAATAAAGTTGATTTTAATATTGGAGTTTGTGTAGAATTTGAAATAATATTAGTTTTAAATTTTTAATATTAAAGTTTGTATATAATGTAACCCATAAGGTTAAGTTTAACCCATGTTGAAGATAACTTGAAAAACAAACAGTAAGGTTAAAGTTAATTTGTGCTTGATTCTTCCTGACCTTGCTTGCTCTTCTTCTTGTAGATGAACTTCATGGCCTTACAATTGGAAGAAACATTGTGAAGAACTTACATATGGCAGCGAAAGGGTTGAATAGATATCCATATGATTCTTTTGACTACAAAGAGCCACTGTATGATACGAATGAACTTCGTTCAATTGCACCAAGTGATCAAAAACAACCATTTGATGTCAGATCAGTTATTGCTCGTATCGCAGATGGAAGTGAGTTTGATGAATTCAAAAAGCTGTATGGCTCTGTAAGACCTTCGACCAGCTGGAGTATCAATTTTTGATATGATGCATTTTCTATTTCATCTGTGTTGTCCTTATATTGTTCTTTCAGACACTTGTAACTGGTTTTGCGAAAATCTATGGCCAGCCAGTTGGGATCATAGGAAACAATGGGATTTTATTCACTGAATCTGCCTTAAAAGGATCCCATTTCATTGAGCTATGTGCACAACGTAACATTCCTCTAATATTTCTTCAGAACATCACAGGGTTCATGGTATGTGAGAAGCATTCAATATTTGTGTTTTGATTGAGTTTTTGATTTTTTTTCATGTTTTATTTTTCTTATTATGAGTGAAAACTATAACTAGGGATATTTGTGGTGATTTGAAGGTTGGATCCAAATCTGAAGCGAATGGCATAGCTAAAGCCGGAGCAAAAATGGTTATGGCTGTCTCTTGCTCGAAGGTTTTCCTTTATTCTATAGATAAGTCTACAACTGTATCGTTCAGTGAGAGTTTTGAATTGATGTTTCAGTTACATTTCTTTTTGACCTAATGCTTTCTAGAATGTACTATGATTTACGTAAATTTTGGTCTAGTCATTTAGTGAAATTAACCATGATTTCAGGAGCAATGTTTTATCTAAGGTTTGGATAATTTAAGCTTTAAAGTATGACAAAACTTGCATACGACATTTTATTTCTTTGATCAATATTCTTCAATTGCAGTGTAGTTTTCTCCACTTAAAACGTTAATATTAAGCTTACATCATACTCTCCATTCTAACCATAATGCAGGTGCCAAAAATAACTATCATTGTTGGTGGAAGTTTCGGTGCTGGAAATTATGGAATGTGTGGACGTGCATATAGTCCTAATTTCTTGTTTCTATGGCCTACCGCTAAGATATCCGTAATGGGCGGCGCTCAGGTAGCATTTTATCGAAAACATCTGTTACTTGCGCCATTCTTTATTTGGTCATTGGCCTATTGCCTGAGGATTATACTATGGGGAATTTTGTTACATTCCACTATGCTATATATCTCAACATACACACACATGTATAATATGTACGATCATATATCCACCTAGACAATTGTGTACTATAGCCAGTGGCGGAGTCAAGACCTCAAACTAGGGGGTCAAATAAACTATTTATAATAATATTATAATAATTTAAAATTATTTAAATTATAAAAAAATTTCAAAATTCTTAGTATATTTTATTTAAAATAAAAGATTTTGATTTAAGAGTTCTATTTCATGCCTCAAATAACTGACCAATAAAATAGCTACTCATAAATTAAAATTTTAATACACTGGATTATTCAATAAATTAAGTGTTAATTTATTAAATAATTTAGTGAATTAAAAATCTCAATTATGATCAGTTAATTGATTATTTATTAAAGGTATATAATAATTTTTTAATTTAAATATATGATAAGTAAATAAATTTTTTAAATTGAATGAGTTTTTACTAACATAAAGCCTATTTATATAATTTATATATTGAATAATTTATGAAAAATTGAAATTATAAGTTATATAAATAATTTGTTAATTTAATATTTTTTTAAACTTATTATCACAATTTATGATATGATATTTATTACATGAAATTCGGGACTGAAATTAAAAAATAAATAAATTAGGTGTTGTAATTTAAAAAAAAAAGTCAAGGGGTGCAATTGCACTCCCTGATTCCCATGTGGCTCCGCCACTGACTATAGCTGCGTGACGAGTCATTTGACCTTTGTCAATTAGGAAATTTACATGCATGACATGGTAAAGTAGAATACTCATATACATCATACAATTCATCGGGGCCAGATATGAAATATTTATTTTTAAAAAGAATATGTTTGCATCACTTATCTATCATACTGAAACTGTAAGATTAAAACATTTTAAATGTGTACATTGTGAATTTGAGATTTGAATAATCAGTGTTTTGCTGAGACCTATCTGACTTGTGGTTTATGGTGGTCTTGATGGTGATGTAGAACTAGAGGAGAGAAAAAAAGAGGAAGAAGGAGAATAGGAGGCAAGAAGGGGAGAGAGAGAAGATTTAGACGGAATAACTTATTATTTCATCAGAGCTACCTATTACAAAAATAATGGGGGCTATTTATAGAGTTATTTTCCATAGAATAAAAAAAAATGCATCATGTATTGCTTAAATTATAAAAAGAAATAATATTCCCAAATATAATATTTTTTATATAATAATATAATACTTTCTTACAACAACAACAATAATTAAGTTTTTATCCCATTGGGTGGAATTGGCTACATGAATTCTTTATTTCTATTACACTCTATCAGTTAACAAATCTCTATTTAGTTTTGAGTATAAATCATTTCTTATAGTTTTTTACTATGTTTTTTTTGATATTTCTTTTCCTTTTGTTTACATTGAAAAGAATATAATAACTTGATTTTTCTTACTGAAGCTTTAATCAACCTATAATTTATATATGTATGTCATTTAAGCCAACTCTATTTGAGTTTATTTTAAATGAATGCTATTCCAACTTTCTCGTATATATACTTATTTTTTATTTTATTATTTTATATATATCCATTCACCCATCTTAGCATTCTCATTTCTGTAATATTTATTTTGTTTGTATATTTTTTTTTGTAGACTAGTATTTAGCATCATATATCATCACTAATTTTACTACTGTTATATAAAATTTTTCTTTAACTTTGAGTAAAATTTTTTTATTACCCAACATACCAGATATATAGGCTCGACTTTAAGTCCGTATCTTTTTGCTTTGATTATGGAAGTCCTGATTGGACATATCCAAGATGAGGTGCCTTGGTGTATGCTCTTCACAGATGATATTGTCCTTGTTGAGAAAACTGAAGAGAGAGCTAAAGCAAAACTCGAGCTTTGGAGGAATGCTCTAAGAATCTAAAAGTTTTATCTCAGTAGATCAAAAATCGAATATATGGAGTGCACATTTAGTCAAAAAAGAAATATTTATATTGGAGATGTGACAATTGATGATCAAATTGCCAAGAAAAGTGAGTACTTTAGATACCTTGGATCGATCATAGAAAATAATGGTGAAATAGATAATGACATTAGGAGGATTTAAGCAGGATGAGTAAAATGGAGAAATGCTTCTGGTGTGTTGTGCGATAGAAAAATCTCATGCAGAATTAAGGGTAAATTTTATGAAACTGTAGTAAGACTAGTGATGATATATGGTGCTAAATACTGACCTGCAAAGAGAAAATATATAAATAAAATAAATATTGCAGAAATTAGGATGCTAAGGTGGATGTGTGGATTAGACCTGGGCATTGGGCGGGTAGCCCGACGGGCTAGCCAAAGCCCGATAAATTTTAAACGGATTTGGTCATTCATTTTGGCCCGATATTCGGGTTTGGCCCGGCTCGAGCCCGATTTTACTTAGTCAAAGCCCGGTTAAGCCTGACCCGTGCCAAACCCGGCCCGCCCATGTTGAAAATGATGATGTTGTCATATATGCTTCTTTTGATAATGTTTATATTATAATAGATATTATTGAAATTATATTTATTAGGTTCTAATTTTTTTCTTTGGCTATTGAAGAAATTGAATGAAAACATGGAGCTTACTAGCTTAGAGTTCTCATTAATTTGTGTAACTATTTAAATTAATATCCTAGAAAAAATACTATTGGATTTTGTAATTATTAACTTAAATAAAATTATATTAATATGTAATTATGAAAAATGTAAATAGTAATATTATAGTATGCCAGGATGCCTAGTACTTAAATTATGTTTGGATATAAATTTCAGACACTTTGGCTTTATTTGGTTCGAGATATTTTTTAGCCTAACAAAATTTTTAACTACAAAAATCAACTTTATTATACATCTAACACAAATATGAATATTAGAATCAATTTTATTTTATATTTTATATTTTATATATTTTTTAATATAAAAATAAAGTTCTTTGATATTAAATTTAAAAAACAAATATTTTTTCTCTTATCCAAAAAAACAATTCGAACCAAATAAAGCCCGTGGGTAGCCCGGCCCGCACATTGGGCGGGCTTGGTAATAAAAGTAGGCCCGTAAGCCGAGCTAAGCCTGACTTGAGCCCAATTTGACTTAGTCAAAGCCCGGTTAAGCCCGGCCCGCCCATTGCCCAGGTCTAGTGTGGATATACACGAAAGGATAAAATGAGAAATGAGTTATCCGAAAGAAAGTTGGTGTTGCACCAATTGAGGATAAACTTAGAGAAAGTCGGCTTAGATGGTTTGGATATATAAATCATAGGCCGATTGAAGCTTCAGTTAGAAAAATTAAGCTATTGGATCTTGCCCATATATAAAGAGGAAGAGGGAGACCAAAGAAGACATGACAATAAACTATAAGGAGAGATCTTAATTATTTAGATTTAGATAAGAATTTGGTAATTGATAGAGCGCAATGGAAATAAATGATTCATGTAATCGACCCCACCTAGTGGGATTAAGACTTGATTGTTGTTGTATTCATAGTGATATCACTATTTATTTCATTGTTATTTTATATAATTGATTTAAGGTATTTAAAGAGCTCACTCTTTCGTAATAATTTGATCACTCATTGCTACATCACCTATACAAGTGCTTTTTTCTTGACTAAATATACACTCCGTATATTCAGTTTTTGATCTACTAAAATAAAAACTTAAATATAATATTTTCCTAAATAGCTTAAATACTTAATAGAAAATATAATAAGCTGAATAATTTCCTCTATTGACATCTTAATTCTTGTGCGTGAAATATTTGAAATTTAAATTGCCTGGATCAAGGGCTAAATCTACATTATTCTCTCTTGCTTGTAAGAAAACTTGCTCGGCTCTATTGAGGTGTATTGTAAGGAGTTGACATAATAATTGACTTATAGGTGACAGCAACTGAGAGGAGGGAGGCGAATAGCAATAGTAGTTGGGGATGGGAAAGGAGGATTGTGAATATTAGCAGTGAAAGCAGTCAATCGACGCCAACTAGAGCTATCATAGTGTTGGCAATAGCAAAAGAGTGACACAACATCGAGCATTGAGCGATGGTGTGAATAGCAATTTACATGAGGCTCGAGTAGCAATCGATGGGAGGCCCTTGTAGAATGCATTACGACATAATGAGAGCTGAAGAATGTGACTAGGTGAGCTCAAGCATAGTAGGAGACGTGATGAAGAGAGTGTGTTGGGAAAAGATGGAGACAGCAGCAAAGCATGATTAGGGTTACAATGGATCATGCTCTAATACCATGTTTAGTGAATTCTTCATATCTTACTGAAGAAAGACCCACCTATTTATAATATACAGATACAATCAAAAAACTAGTAAAATAAATTAAGATCATTCTTCATAATATAGGAAGTGACAAGTGGAAATAAACATTAGAAAATTAATGTAGAAAATTCTAGGAATTTCCAGTATATTCTCTAACAATATACATCAAGATGGATATTATCACCACTACCTCAAGTAATTTAAATGGAACTACATCAAAACTCAACTCCTCCCCCTCCCTCCTTGATGCTCCTCTAAGAACGGACTAGCTTCTATACAATGGCAAGTTTGAAATCCTGTGCAACGCACCGTGGGGGATGGTGACCTTACCTCCGATAGCACAGCCAAACCTTATCATTCCGTCCGAAAAAGAGATGGAGGCTGCAAGGTGGCCTTGGCGGGTGACCATCATTGTTTCCCTACTATTCACTCTGACAACTAACGGTGTCAAAAGCTCGTTCCTCGATAAGGACGGCTTTTGGCGCTTGACAAAATAGGCCTTCCACCTTTCAAATAGATTAAACTTTAATTTTAGAAGTCATAGGTGAGGGATGATCCCTCGCATCTTCTCGTCACTTTGAAGGCATCTTTGATGGCTCTTCCCCTTCAATTCCGAGTCCTTCATCCTGCTCCATTTGGACGTAGGCTTGTTCTGGGCCCTACTATTCATCACTTTGTGCGCAAGCTTGTTGTTCTCTCGTGCCACCCTAATGCTGTCCATCATGCTAACTCACTGCTATCTGCAACCCATTGGCCTCGCGCAACCAGAGCAGAGGCCTCTTGCACCCAACATCGCATGTGAGCCTTGCACAACTCTACTCATGTATTATAAATATTGTGTGCATATATTAATATTTAGACATTTATAAGTGTATTTTATATTTTCTATGGACCAAGTTGATTCTCTTATGCCATCCCTTCTCTTTCCCTCTACAGGCTGCCGGTGTCCTTGCACAGATAGAAAGAAGCAACAAGAAAAAACAAGGAATCGAGGTAGGCAGCCCTATCTCCATCGCCTTGTGTGTATAAATTTGTGTGGCTTCCACTGATTTTCAGGTTATATGGCAATGAAATCCATGTTTACTTTCATGTATTTTTTTAATTTGATATAAGTCGTAGAGAAAACGATGAAATAAAAGAAATCAAATTCTTCATCATTATTGAGCTTTCTAAGGCCATTCCTATAATGGCATGCTTAATTTTACATCGGTAACTGTTATGAAATAGATGAAAATATACAGAGGAAACGAACTTTTTGTAGAGTTTATACAACTGAGAATTAGCACCATGGTTTGTATCAAATAGGAACACTGTCAAAATATAACTCAAATAAAGTCAACTTCATATTGGTTGGATGACATTATTTGTTGTAACTTATGATGATTTGTTGTAGTTTATGAGGAAATATATAATTTGCTTTTCTATTTTTCTAACTAAAGTGGTGCGCGGAAGAGGAGGAAAAATTCAAAGCAATAGTAGTGGAAAAATATGAAAGGGAAGCAAGCCCTTATTACTCAACCTCAAGACTGTGGGATGATGGCATCATAGACCCAGCTGACACCAGAAGGATTCTGGGCTTGTGCCTGTCTGCTGCCATTACTAACCATGACATTGAGGACACCAAGTTTGGTGTGTTCAGAATGTGACTGCATTTTGTTATCTTGTTGATTAAAGTCATTCTCATGTATCATTCATTCTATGATGCACTCCAAAAGCATGAGAAGAGACTAGGATTTGATGTTGGTATATTCATTGAAATAATACACTTGGTGGAGAACAATTTGGTGCTATGAAAAAATGATGATGATGGATGCTTAAACCAAAAGGGAGCGGCTTAGTGTTATCTTGATGTTATGTCATATTATTTCAGTCTCTTAACATCTAGTTGTCATTTGTCGACAAATGTTATCAAATCAAACAATCATTTTTTATAAATAATATTATATAATATCAAGATAACATTAGACTAAATACACCTTTTAGTTATTTTGTTTTCTCATTTTTAGTATTCATGCAATTGTTATTTTTTTTTTTTTGTATTAGTTTTGTTGGTATTGAAATTTTAAAGGAGCAAATCTTTTGATTGCCAAAGTTTAAAGACCAATGCAGTGGACACAAAAAATTCTTAGGTGTGTATAGCAGAGATTTACTATTTGAATAAAGACCAATGCAGTGCAAGGTATTTTTTTTATATATGTATGTACAAATATATGTAGGTAGTGTGTGTACAATGTATGTATGTATGTAGGTAAGTATGAAATATATGGTGCTCTGAAGTTTTTTTTTACAATAATATGAAATGTGAAATATTATCTTGCAGACATTTTTGTGTTACTGTGCAAAATGCAAAAATTTTTTAGAATCACGGTAAACACTCGAGCTCATTATAAAGCGAAAGCACCTACAATTTCGTATTTTACTATGAAATCAAAATATAGAAGTAGGGATATTGTCCGCTTTTTGGTCTGGCTTGTCATCTGTAATGTGTTACGATCCGCAGACGCAGCACATAATGCATGGTATTATGTTTCTAGATCAAAATACAAGCAGCCTCAACATAAAGAGCTATCAACTTTTTACCCTTCATGAGTGAAGAAAGCATAAATATAAATTTTGATGAATTGTCAAACGAGAATGTTAATAAAATTAAAGATTTATCGTTAGATGATGATGAACTTAGGCAAAAAGTGCAATCTCAAGAGAAAGCACGAAGTAAGGAGGAGCAAAATGAAAATGATGTCACATTTCCAAAGGAGTGGCGATATAAAAGCTCTCATTCATCCGAACTCATCATTGGTGATCATCTATGGGTATTAGAATCCGTACTTCGTACTTGGATGAACATAATTATACAGTTTTTATTTCAAAAATAAGGAAAAAAAAAATAAAAAACAGAGAGAGAGTGAAAATGTTCTGCTTAAAAGCTAAATACAAACATGCTCCTTATAGAGTTTTCCTTAATATGAGCAGATATTAACAAAATGGACACCAGATGAATTCAACTAGAATTTTTTTCTCTAGCAAAACATAATATAAGGGTAAATTAAAAAATAAAAATAAAAAAAAATTAATATGAAGAGGTACTCAACCCACTGGCTTCAATCCAACAAATAAAAGTATTAAGAAAAGCTAAAAACAATCTCTTATACTATAAAAAAAAAAATTTATAGGAGCATTTAGTTTGATGTTATGTTGATATTCTATTATATTATTGGATGTCAAATATTTATATATTATTTTTTGATTGATAATTTTATAATTTTTTAAAAGTTTATTTAAAAATATCAAATTAAAATTTATTTTGTTTAGATAACGTGACATTACATCAAGATAACATAAAGTTAAATATTTTTTTAGTTCATTTAATAAATGTTGACTTAGCACAAAAAATTATATGATTCATATTTTACATTTTTAATTCCTAATCAATGCGTGTATTTCACATAAGAAATTTTTGGAGGTCTATTTCTATAATATTTACTAATTAGTCAGTGATAATGAATCAATAGAATAAATAAATTTTTTATTTTAAATATTTATTATATTTTTAATATATATTATTATCTTTTTTTATTATGGTTTACTGATTTGAATGACGGGCCCCACCATAAAACAGACAATAAGTCGGTTTTAACTCCGATTCAATTTTTGAAACATTGGTCAATGCTACTACCTTCAACTTCTAATCTCCAAGAAATTATTTTATCCTGCAAACATTATAATATTAATGAGTTTCAAAATCTTAACTAAAACATTTGGTGATAAAATATTTTGATGTTATCACCAAGGTTTTAATACTCAGCTGTGGTTTCGATTTTGGTTTTAAAAATTTTAATATAATGTTTGTTATAATTTTTATTTTTAACTCAAAAAGAAATTTGATCCAAAAATATGAGAATTTTAATAAAAATAAAACCGATGAATTTTAGATTGATTTTGATCAAAATTAATGAAATTGATTAATTTCGGTGAAGCCTAGAACTATGATTATGGCCCATAGTAAATTAGGGGAATTTAATAAATTCTAATCATCACATGTAATTTCTTTTTTAATATATGTGCACTTTACCTAACACTCAAAAATTTATTATCATTAACCTAGCTAATTAATAGAATTAATCAGTGGGACATTAATTTCATCTAAAATATTAAAGAAACAACAAAGTTTTTTAATAAAGATTAACCACAATATTTTCTAACACAATTTCTAATTTGGATTTCTCTCTCAATATTAAAGATTCTTCTTAAAATTTTTGGAGGTCTCTCAATATGAAGAATATAGTGGGCATTTGAATAATTAAGAATAAATAAATCTTAGATTTTTTTATCACCATTAATTTTAATAATAATGTTGAACAAATAAATCTTAATTTTTTTTATCACTATAAACTTTAATAATAATGTAGCTGTCATTCATAAAATTAAATTAGTTGATGAACTGTCACAGAAACAAAAATTAATAAATCAATCTCTTTCAGCTATGAAATTAGAGATACAATGAATAAATATTATATATTTAATTGAGATGCTTTGAATTTGTTATTAGATCTAAATTCAGATGGCCCATTTGTTTACTTCTTTTCATTTTAATTCGATTAAAATTATCTCGAGGGATAACATCATATATCACTCATCGTATTGAAGAGGCATTTAATTTAATATTATTTTGACGTTATATTATATTTTTTAAATATCCTGATATTTATATTTTTTTAATTATAATTTCATAATTTTTTATACGATGACATCAATTCAATTATTATTTTTATATAATATAATGTAATATCAAGATGATATCAAATCAATAAAATTAATTATAATTCATGCTACATACAATTTTTAAAATAAATAACTAATTTTATTTTCATCCCATATAAATCTCTCAATTATATAAAATGACAATTAATTATATTTTAAATCACACTAGATATATATATATATTTCTAATTTTTATAGTACATAGATTCTAATATAAAAATATTAGGATAAATATAATATATATCTCTAAAATAAAAAGATAATATCAAATAAGTCTATAATATTCTATCAAAAATATCATCAAATATGAATAAAAGCATTGTGTCACCTTCTGTTTTTTCTCTCTCTGCCTTTACCTTTGTTAGGATATTTTAGTAATTTTAAAAATAAAAAATATTTAAATTTTCTTTTTATAAAAGGATAACCTTGATGACAAAAGTTAAAAATCACTGGTGTGAAATATTTAAGTTGAGATATTACTCAGTGATCACTCTTTATCCTCTTCAGTTAATACGAGTTACATTTATGCCCCTGCACTCTGCAGTACTTGATCACAACCATTCCGATACTACCTGCTTTAACCGTATTAGTGAGTTCATCTGCAGATGAATATATACATAATTTTACAAATTAAGAAGTTAAGAAGGACTATAAATTATGAAGGACTACAACTACAAGTCAAAAATAATCTTTTGGTTAATAGATTTAAAAATAATCGTTCTTAACTACATAACCGTATGGTTCGAGGCAATCTTTTTGTCCAACAGAAATTTCAACTATAAAAATTAACTTTATTTCACATCTAATACAAATACGAATATTAGAATTTAAAGTATTTCACATTTTACATACTTTCTAATATTAAAATAAATTTCTCTCCCACTAAACTTAAAAAATAAAATATTTTTTTCTCTTTTTCAAAAAAAAGCTCGAATCAAACAAGGCCTAATTAATGCTTCATTAAAATTTAAATAAATTAATTTCAAAATAAATTTTAAATTATAAAATTACAAAAATACTCTCACTGTCTCCCTTGTCCCCACTTAGCTAGCCGGACTGCCGCCACCAAGGTTGCTATAGCAGTGCGATGAGGGTAGCGCATATAGCTGCCTGCTGCACGATATGTGGCTATGTATCCTATTGGATGGCCACACATGGGATGCGCATCCCCGCATGATGGCCATGCGTTCTAGTCCCCACACAACGCCGCTCGTGAGCTACATGTCCCGTTCGTGGCTCCGCACACTAGCAATGATTGCTACAATAATACTATATGTGTATGCGGAGAATAAGAGAGAGAAAAAAGTAAAATAATAATTTTTTACTTTTTAACAAAAGAATTTTAAGAAACTCAGGAAGTTAAATGATTTTTTTTTTTTCTAAGAATAATTAACTACATGCCATATAATTTAGTTTTATTTATGTCTTACCCATCCATTCTTAGTTAATTATGCTATGCACATTCAAAACATTACAAAATTTTACATACACACATTTGAGTTAAAACTTAATCAAAATCTATTAGAAAAAAAATATTCTGTTAGTAAATCATTAAAATTATATTTTTACTTTTAATAGTATATATTTTTTCTCTTCCTCAATACCACATTAAAGCGTTGATTTGTCCTAAAATCAATCCACGTCGCGGATATCTCCTTCCTTTGCCGCCACCTAAACATTAAGATTTTAAGATTTTCACTCAAAATATATTTAAATATCCTTAAAATAATATGATGAACGGCCCAAATATTTTGCAATCTAACTATAATTAGGTTATTGAAAAATTATGATTACTCATTATAATAGAAATAAGTTAAAATGTGTGTATGTAAGATTTTATAATATTTTGAGTGTGCATAGCGTAATTAACTAAGAATGAATGAGTAAGGCATAAATAAAATTAAATTGTGTGGCATGTAGGTAATTATCCCTAAAATTTAATATTAACTAACAATGCAGAACATATCTACGTGCAATCTCAGTAATCTTTTACTCACGTCAAATTCTATTCACATTAGTCATTCCTTGTCTAATAAATTGTTTTAACTCATAAGCCCATCTATGTCGAGTGCTCGCCCAACTTACTGCAGCTACAGTGGTAGTTTGTTCGAAACTCTAAACTCGATTGAAGTTCGATCACATTTTACTTAATTCAAAATCTGTTTGATTTTCATCTGGTCTGAAATCAATTTTGATCGAAATAAAATCAATTCAACTCGTAATTATTTTAATATGTATGCAATCATATTTATTAAACTTTTTTATATAAATTTATTAAACTCTTTAATTAAATTATTTTGTCCATAAAAATAAGTTTTAATGATTTATATAAAATGATTCAGTTATAAAATATATACAAATGAATTAAAAATATTGTAATTTGATATGCATAATAAGTTAACACATATTTCAATATAACATCTTACTAACAATTAATTTCATTGAAAAATTAATGTATCTTAAATCAAATCTAATCGTTCATCTAATTTCTCATCATTAAAATAGACATCTAATGAAATATTCTATATAGTTAACAGAATTAAATAGTTTTTAATATATAAGATTTGATTTTAATTCACCGAGAGTTAGATTTTATTCCGATCAATTTTATTTAAATTAAAACATAACTTAAGTATGGTTTACTCAAATAAAATTTAAGAACTTTTAACCAGAATGTATTAGTTATAAAATTAAAATAAATAAGTATGTGTGATGTAATATTTAAGTTTAAGGTATCTAATATATAAATATTAAAATTTTTTGATACCATATGCGTAAAAACCTTAGTTTTTAATAAATTAGGGCTATATGCTATATATCAAATATCACAATTTATTATTGAATATTAATATAAGATAATTCTACTTGTACATTCTCAACACTCTAACCTTGTTTAGCGTAAAAATCAAAATAGTATTAATTTAAAAAATAATAATAATAATAAATAAATAAATATTTTTAATCGTTTTACATAAATTTTAATAATAAAAAATATTATTTTATTTACATACTCAATAATTTTAATAAAAAATATCAACTTTATTTTACATCCTAGATCAAAATATCCGATTCGTATATTTTGATTTAGGATGTGAAATAACGTTAATATTTTTATTAAAAATTATTGAATATGTGAAGTAAAAAAATAATATTTTTTATATTAAAATTTATATAAAATAATTAAAAATATTTATTTATTTATTATTATTATTATTATTTTTTAAATTAGTATTATTTTAATCCTTATTTTGATCCCGCGTCAAACAGGATCTAAAGGTAAATCTCATTAAATTTATATACTAATAGGTAAGCTACACTTCTATTAGCATCCTTTAACAAATGACAACCTCCAAGGCAAAATGTCTCTAATGAAATGATCTCATGATAACGAACATTATAAAATTTTATTAGAAATAGTAAATGATAATTATTTAATATTTTATAATTATTTTAATGATCATATTTAAAGTTTCATTAATTAGCCAATATAAAAAAAAATCTTACACACATTTTTGAAGTGAGATAATCTGTTCATGTGTTTCTTACGTCACTTATAATCGGGCCTAGGACTCTGTCAAGAGCAATTATTTGTTCCAGTGATTTCTTTTTCTTAAGATATTACTCGATGCATTCTCCTGATTTATTTTCAAGAGCACATATATATATATATATATATATATATTATTAGTGCTGAAAAGATATATTAATGGAGTATTCTATATTATTGACCTCTCTCTCTCTATATGAAAAATAATTACATTAATTGTTCCAAGTAATTATTGTAACTTATTCATCAGTGGAATCTCCAATTTTTTTGGCAAATGAAAAGACTGAATATTATTTTATTTTGAAATTAAGAATATTATTTTCTTGAAATTATTTTATTGTAATTTAAATTTATTTAATTTTAGATGTCATGATTGCCTATAATTAAACCATGCTGATGTTAAGCAAATACATTTCTATTTAAACTCAATGAGTCACTATCCCATATCCATTTTAGATGCCAAGAGCTCAGCATCTCTTTGCACTATGAAGAATTAAATATAAGATAAATTGCAGTTAAGTTCTTTTAATTTATTTATGTGCATTTAGGTTCTATTAGTTTCTAACTTAAACAAATAGGTCCCTTAATTTAAGATAATGTGCAAACAAGTTCTTTAATGTAATATTTCGTGATCCCAATGTAAATGTATTATTCGCTTTGGCTTTAGAAAAACTGCGTGACTCGAATACTTCTTAGGATGTCACTCATCTCAGTGCTGCTCTAGCCAAAGTATACTTAATCATAGAGTTTTCTATCATTAGTCTCACGATTTTCTCCCAAAAAGTGTCTCTACTATTTGAGATTATGTTATCTATTTATATAGCTCAGGATCTTTTTCCCTTTCCGATATAGAATGATTCATTCTTGTGTCCCTCTCACTACTATTTATAGGCCTAAAAGCCTGTCAGAAGCCACACTTTGCATCAGTGATTTCTTTCTCTTAGGACATCATTCGGCAATTACTCCCCGCGCTCTTTGGCCACGAGCATCACAAGATCAAATTAGACCAAGAAAGATTAAAAAACAATGACCTTCTCATTTATCTTTTTTTGATTTTGAAGAAAAATTATTGGGTTTGATCGGCCAGCCAATTGAAAGACTTGTCAGCAATGGGACTCAACCAATATTGGCGTGGTGGCCCCTTATTGATCAATCGAACGCAAAAAGTGCTCGCTTTTAAAGACTTAATGTGACTAATATTCTTTATATTTATAAGAAGCTGGATGATTCATCAGGATCTTTATGTCTAGGGCTATGATATCGTGCCAACTTGTTGCATAACAAAAACTAAATTCGCATGCTTACCATTAGATTCAAATAAGTTCTTCTATCAAAAGTCTTGCATCCTTTCGACTTTTAAATTTCATTTTAAAAAAAAGAACAATTCAACAAGCCTCTTCATCTTGACTTTTCATCTTGGCCTTAATTTATAAAAATATCTTTCAAGCTAACTATTTCACGATATTATTCGATGAATTTTTTTGACTTCCTTCAAATGACGGGGAACACCACAATAAGACACATTTTTCGACTTCTTTTGCACAATTTTGAACGGACAGATAATTGACTAATTCTTGGAATAATTACTCGAAAAATAATCATTCAATTAAGTATTAATCAAATAACGATAAATTTTTTTAAAAATTCGGAAGTTCTTGCATATTTGTTATTAAAAAAATATTTTTTTACGATTTGTGAACAAAAAAAATAGTTAAGAATGGACTTCCCAATCGAATGAGCATCACCAAATGGAAGGATTATTTGACGAGTTAATTTCATATGAACTTGCCATTCAAATGAAGGTATGATTGATCAAAGCAAATCCGTAAAACTTATAAATCGCAGTTTTAGCATCTCCGACAACTTAGTTTCAATTATTTTGACAGTTTTTTAATTTCAGTTTTAATAATTTTAATATAATGAATATCTCGATTCAAAATCTTTTATTCAAAAATTAAAAAAAAAATAATCTAAAAATGTGAATTTTAATTAAAAAAATAGATGAGTTTTAGGCATTGTTCTACAACATGCTAAAAAATATAACTTATTTTAGCTATCACTAAAATCTTAAATTTATTTTAAAAAATATTAAAATTTATTTTATATCTCATTTTACATAAAATTTTAATATAATTAAATTATTTTATTTCACTTTTTTTTTTCAATCAAATGGAGCCTCAGAGCAAAAACTCCTCAATTGAATTTCTCCAAAACTTAAATAAAAAATTAAAGTTATTTTTTATTATTAAAAAGAAATCAAAGTTTTTTTTTTAATGTAATGTACCCAATCTTTTTTTTTTTTTTTGAAATGTAAATCTTCAAAAAAATATTTAATATACCCAACTATCCATCTGATTTATTCAAAGTATTTAAAAAAATCTTAAAATTGTGCTTTGGATCATGGATGCCAACTCACTAAAAAAAAGGATTTGTAAGTACAGATAAAATCAGATCCGCACCCGTTAGACGGCTCTAGTTACATCGCACATTGATTATCCTACGACCACTGCACCGGATTCGCCAGAACATTTCCTCACATTCACAAGCTAATTTATCCTTTTTTTTAAACATAAAATTCAACATAAAAAATTAATTTTATTTCACAATTAATACACATTTTAATAAAATATTAATTTTATTCCCCTTTTATATAAATTCTAATATATTACAATAATTTTATTACAATTTATACTTATATAGTACTATCATAATATATATTTTTTTATCTCAAAAATAACTCTACAACAAACTTATAATTCTTTTTTTATCTTATCATATTAATTAGCACATCAACGAGAATATACTTATATAAATCCTGTCAAATTTATCCTACGACAAAAGTTATTTATCTAAAATATTCTCATCTAGTGAGTTGAATTTTAAGAGTGTTAACACGTGATTTTAATGCTGCATCCTTGCCGTATACGTAGCACCCAGCTGGCTTTTGGCCTTTATTTTATTTAACTAATTTCATCTGTCTGTTCTCATAGGTCAGGCCTCGATCAAATATCGGACACGAGGGTTCAACCAAGCCTCGTCTACGATGAGCCAAGACCATCCCCGGTAACATCATCCTCGATGTTACTGTCTCAATCAGCTTGGCCCGACCGCGCCGTTCCCCGTACAAAGGCACTTTTTTCAGACCCGCAAATTAAGGATCCGCATGCCTCAGCTATCACGGATCCCAGAAGTAGTATCAATATTAAAAGTTAGCATCCTCCTTTTGCTGCTTTTGGTCCCTCCGACGGCCAACAAACGGCGCAAACCCAGAGCTTGTTCACCTCTTTTCTCCAGAAAACTAGGATAAAGCTGCATCATCCGCTGCCTACAAATACCTCTGAACAGTCTTCATGCAGACAAATCGGAGATCAGAGATTACAGAAAAAAAACCAGATGAAGGAGATCAACGAGGGCGGCTAGAGCAGCTTCCCTGATTCTCCCATTCTCATTGTATTAAAGCCCCGACTGAAGAGCTCTTCCCCTCTTTCTCCCTCTTCTTGTTTCCTAAAAGTTGTATTAGCCTTAACGGCTACCTTTTTCCTTTAGTAAAACTTCTTCGCTAATCGCTCGGTGAACGTAGGGGATCTTCTCCCTGAACCACCTTAAATCTTTGTGTGCTGTTCTGGATGCCCCGAACTCTCTCTCTCTCTCCCTCTCTCTTTCTTAAGCCTCCGCTAACAGGCTTACCTCTCGGCGCGCCGCCGTCTCCCGGAACTCTCTCTTTTTTGATATTCCTTGGGATTCCCTGCATCTTACATCAACAAAGAGTTAAGAAATAAGTAAATTATATAATTATGAGTACGAGTAATTATTAGCACCAAAAAATTAAACTTAAGTCAATTACTAGACTATTACTTAAATGAAATTATATAACTTGTGCATGTCATATTAGTAAATAACAAATACGAAAGTTTAATATCTCACCAAAATAATGAAGTAAAATGACTATTTTGCCCCAAATATGTCAGGCATGAACATATGCATGATGTTTCCAATTATCTATTTGTTTAATTATTTAATTTAATTATATCAAAGAAATATTCAATTTAAAAATGAATTGGGCATCTTCTTCATATCATGCCGGATATCATTAGACCAAATTTATGATCATGATGATGATCATGATCATGAACATATTATATTTATATTAAAAAATATATATAATTATTTGATATATATTTTTTTGATATTAAATTATAACAAGTTGGAATATTCTATCAATTTATGTGTGGGGCCCAATGTAATGTATGGTAGAAATTGGTCACCGCCGCAAACCAATGGAAGACTGATCCAAATAAGGTACAAAGGAATAATATTATTCAGTTTTATTTTAATTTTTTTTTTTTAAAATTGGTAGTGCTATATTTATTTTCCTATTTTAAAAGTCAAATAAATCAGATATTTCTATTTATTATTCAGTTTTATTTGAAATTAATTCTTTTTTAATTGGTAGTGCTATATTTATTTTCCTATTTTAAAAGTCAAATAAATCAGATATTTCTATTCTTTCTTCTGTACTACTCTTGAAGGCAAACATCTTACAATACTGTGGGAATCTCTGTTCCCCTATTTTCATTTTTGATAAATTGTAGATTTTTACTCGTTGAACACATTTTTATAAAAAAATTTATATTTTGCACTGTAATATCTCGTAATTCAAATTTAGAGGTATTATCTGTTTTAGCTTTAGAGAATTGCGTGGATTCAATACTTCCTGGAAGGTTACCCTCATCCCAATACTACCCCAACTCAAACACGTTTAATTATAGAATTTTACATTATTAGCTTCACAGTTTTGCCCTAAAAGACATTTCTACGATTTGAGATCACGTTATCTACTTATACAATTTAGGATTTCTCTCTTTTCTTAATATGAGACGATTCAAGCTAGAAGCTGTCATTTGCCTCAGTAATTTATTTTTCTTAGGATATTACTCGGTGGTTACTGCCTGCCCTTTTCGGTCACAAGCCCACCAGTTTCTGCTTGATTTATCCTCGAACTGTATTGTGCTATGGGAAGTCAGCCCTAATATCATATTGTAGCATCCTGTGATCTAAATATCGAGATATTGTACACTTTACCTTTAAAGAATTACCTGAATTGAGTACTTTTCAGGAGGTTGTCAATTCTAGTACTATTTCAGCCTAAGCATGCTTAAGTATGAGTTTTTCATTATTAGCCTCATAGTTTTTTCTCAAAAAAATGTCTTTACCATTTCAAATCACGCTATCTACTTATATACTCAAGATATCCACCATTTCTGATATGGGACGATTCATTTTTGTGACATGATCACTACTATTTATCAATCTAGCTAGAAGTCTACAAAGAGTCATACTTTGCCTCAGTGATTTCTTCTTTAGGACTCACTCGATAATCACTTCCTATTATTTTCGATCATAGGCATCATAGTCACCCTAAAAGAAGACTTTATTAAAAACGGTAACCTCTAAGTTAAATATTTATAAGCAGCACCTCCTATTTTGAATGTAAACTTATAAGCAGCACCTCACACAAATTTTTATTTGTCATTTATTATTTTAACTTAAGTATGATTAACAATTAACTAAGATTAACCTAGCTTTTCATTTTAGGGCCAGATTACATCATCTATGTTTTTCACCTATATTTTTTTAAATTTCTTTTATTTCAATTTTTGTTCATTTTTATGATCTCAATTTTTATTTATAACCCTATTATTGTGAATTCTCTTAAAACGTGATAAATATAATCTTAGTTACATATGTTAACCCTAATTGAGTTATACAAATAACAAATAAAAATTAGCGTGAGGGTGCTGCCTATAAATTTATATTTAAAATAGAAGATAATGCCAGTAAAAAAAATTTATTTGGGGTAACAAATGTATTTTTTTTTTTAAACAATTATGTATATCTAAAATTATATGTCAATATATTCAACAACTACTTTTCAATATTTATGTCTTGACCTTAAAGCGATATTAAATTACAAAGAGGCCATTGTACTGATTTTTTTATCATATTACCATAGGTATTATTTTTTTGGAATTTTTACATACAGGAAATAAAATTTATACGAAATTACGTATTTCACCATCAATTCATAAATATTACCACTATCACATCATATTCATTTAAATTTTACGTATTTCACATATTTCATATATTTCATATATTTTATAATATTATATATAAATTAAAATGCATAAATTTATTAATATTTAAATTTTAATATATATTTTTATTTTTTACTGTAAACACATCAATCTTCTTACTTCAATTAAAAATTATAATCACGTGGATTTAAATTCGGCACCCTAATTGGAAATTTTAAATAGAAAAAATAAATTAAAATACATAAATTGTTATTTATATAAATTAATTTTTTTATAGTATTTAATTAATATATTAATAATATAGTTAAGATCAAGGCCAATTTAGAAATGTAAAGTTCACAATCAAAGAATATGGTGTGAAATATGTGAAATGTATAAAATTTAAATGAATATGGTGTGATAGTGGTAATATTTATGAATTGATGATGAAATGCGTAATTTCGTATAAATTTCATATTCTGTATGTAAAAATTTATTTTTTTTACCTCAATATTTATAAAAAAGAAGATAAAAATTACAAGAATATGTCTAAAATATACATATAAAGATTTGGTTTGTTATTTATGAAAATTCCTTGCATTTTATTATTATTTTGGAAATAATAAAATTTGAAAAGTAATTAATTTCATTATTTCAAAAAATTATGAAAATTTCATCCTCCTGATTAGGGGTGTGCATTCAGTCGATTTGATCAGTTTGATTAATCGAACTAAAAAAGAAATATTCGGATTTTATTTTAAAATTTAATGAATCAAATCAAAAATCAAAGCAACTGAATAAAATTTGGTTGGTTCACTTTGATTCAGTTAAAAGTATAATTTTCTCTTTATTTAATTAGTTATCTCCAAAGAAAAATTTTTCTTTAAATATATAATATAATACTACAAGATTTCACGACCACAAAAACTAAACATATGACAAAAAGAATGAATAACATAACTTAAAAAAAATTAATAAATATTTCATATAATTTTAATAATATTATTTTTTTTTAGCTTCATTCAATAATATTATTACATGATAATATGTGACATTTCGGTTAATTCAATCAGATCAGTTTTCAAATATGAGAAACCAAATCTACGACATTTAATCAAAAATTTTAAATGGCCAAACTATTAACCAAATCAAACCAATCAAATTTAATCAGTTCAATTCATTTTCTTCGATTTGAACCATTTAATAAACACACCTACTCATGAAATTTTTTTGGTAAATATTATTTTAGTCCTTGAGGTTAGACTGTGTTATCACGTAGGTCTATAAAATGACCGAAAGCCCTACAACTAGTCCAAGAATTAGTCAATTATCGTGCACAACAGCGACCCTTCTCAATTGCTCCCCTTGCAAAGGCTACACTGGCGAGACCCTTTGAATGATTTTTGAATTCGTAGATTTAAATGATATTATCCCTTAACCTCAGAGACCTATATGATATTTACCGTATGAAGTACATATTTATAGTTTGACAAAAGATTTAGAGAAATATATGTTGTAAACATTGTAAACAAGTGAATAGTCCAAAGGTTTTAAAAATTGGTTTCAATTTCAATTTCCCTCGCAAATTAGAAGCATTAATTTCGATAGTTTTAATAATTTTGACAGTTTCGATTTTGATAGTTTTGACACAAAATATGACATGATCTTTTATTTTTTGACTCAAAATTTCAGATTTTAAAAACTTTTATCCTAAAAATAGGAAAGTTTCGACCAAAATGAAACCGCTTAGTTTTGAAATCATTTTTGACCGAGATTAAAATGAAATTGATCGATTTTGGTGAAGCTGGCTGCATATTTCTGTCAATTACTTCTCTCTAATTATTTGCAATATTTTTATAAGTTTTCACTTTGTTTCGCACCACCATGCCAAATAAATGTACGATTGATTTTTTAACGTATTATGTCACACTAAGTGATTTTTACTGAAAAAAAATATATTCCTTTCCATTGAGTTTTGTAATATCCTCTAACAAGATGTCAGTTAATTTTACACTCATTTTATATTTTATTTTAATATAATACTATGATTTACTAATTTTTAAAAATAAATGTACAATTAAATGCGTATTTTTCTTTTTTTGATGAAAGAATTAAACTGTGTATTTGCTGTAAATATAAGAGTAACTTTATTTTTCTCGAAGGTCAATGTCTGAAGCTCGAATGCCTAAGCCTGAAGCCTAAAACGTAAAGGCTCATGCCCAAAGCCAGAAGGCCCAAGACAAAAGCACGAAGTTGGATCCCTGGAACCTTAATCATGAAGCCTGCATCTCGAAGGCCAAAATATGAAGCCCAAATCCCAAAGCTTGAAGCTCAAAGCCAGAATCTCGAAGCTAGAATCTCGAAGCCAAAAGCTCGAAGCCCGAAGCCCTAACCATAAAGCCCAAGACTCAAGCCCAAGGTAAGAACCTTGAAAGCCCATGCCTGAAACCTAAAGCCGAAAACCTAAAGGCCTAGGCCCGAAATCCATCATTGCAATATAAGAAAACTAGGGATTTACATTCTTGGCCATTGAACTATGCCTATGCATGTCATGATTTTCAGGAGTTTGATTTGACTTGAATCGGAGCAAATGGCATTAGCACATTTCAAAAAAGAAATTACTCGCGAAAAATGTTCCTCGTGAAGGGATGACTTTGGGCGTCATGATCTAGCACAAAATTTGGAATGTGGTGCCAGCTTTAGTCTAGGTAATGCTAGATCTCTTTAGATTTCTTTTCAAAAGGTATTTCATCGCGTAACATTAATTAATATCATGTTGATCTTGGAAAAATATTACTTGTCCTCCACACTCAAGCAGTCTAACATTGGCATATGATAGACACGAAGATAACAAGTACACACACAAATGAAAAACATAAGAAATAGCAACTACAACTTTTTTTGTGTGACTAATCATTCTCTCTGTCATTGCTGATCGCGCAAAACGATTACTCACTTTCATGTTTAGATCGAGTCATTACCATTTATAAGCTGCTATGTACAAAACTAATACAACATCGCTTTCGAGCCACAAAATTAATTACGAGTTGAAAATTTTTATCCCATCTCAAAAGATGCTTTGTTGATGCCTTTCATGCATAGCTCACACAATTTTTCATCATTTTTCCAAGCTGAACCTATCGCTTTCCAATTATTTTTTGATTATTTGTAAAATATTAGTGTTATTCTCTAATTTAATATCATTTTCATTTAAAATTTTGTTGCATAATTATATATCAAATTTACAAATATACCCTCCATCCCCATTCCCGTATAAATTATATGCAACGGCATACTCAACCCAAAGCACAGCGAGGGAAATTGGATTCAATCGCCATGGATTGCTTGATGGAGCAGATGATCTCCAACATGGACGCCGACGATATGGGCTGGAGCGGCTGGTCGCCGGTGCTCGACTGGGCAGCTTTCGCAGGTGCCGCTAGCTTCGACGACGACGGCGATGTTGACATTGTTCAATCCATGCGCTGCAAAGACGACGACTACGGTCTGGACGGCTCGCCGCCGCTCCACGACTGGTCAACCAGCGCCAGCAGCGCCGGCACGCCGACGGAGGACACGACTGCGGTGGCCCTCGACGCCGGCGGAGAGGACGACAGGGGCCTCCGCATGGTCCACCTCCTGATGGCGGTGGCAGAGGCCCTGTCGGGATCCGCCAATTCCGGCGATCTTGCTCATGTGATATTGGCTCGGCTCAAGGAGTTGGTCGTCACGGCGGCCGCAAGCGGTGGCGCAGCCACCTCCATGGTGCGCCTCGCGGCGCATTTCTCCGACGCGCTGCAGGGGATCCTCGACGGCGCTGGCGGGTGGGCCTCCGGCGAGGCGAACTGCCCGGGCGACTTGCTCGAGGCGTTCCGGCTGCTCGAGGACATGTCACCCTATGTCAAATTCGGGCACTTCACGGCGAACCAGGCGATCCTCGAAGCCGTCGCCGGCGAGCGGCGGTTGCACATCGTCGACTACGACGTCATGGAGGGGGCGCAGTGGCCGTCGCTGATGCAAGCCCTAATGTCCAGGAACGATGGGCTGCCGACGCCGCGCCTTAAAATCACCGCGGTCACCGGTTCAGGAAGATGCCGGAGGTCGGCGGCGACGGTTCAGGAAACAGGGCGCCGGCTAGCGGGGTTCGCTGCATCCATCGGCCTGCCTTTCTCCTTCTGTCTCTGCCGACTGGACTACGACGAAACTTTCCGGCCGGCTACGGTGAAGACGGTAAAGGGGGAGGCGGTGGTTCTCAACTGCGTAATCAACCCGCCGCACCTCCCACACCACGCCGCCGCCTCTGTCGGTTCTTTCCTCGCCGGCGCAACAGAGCTGGGTGCTCGGTTGGTGACGATCGTGGAGGAGGAGGCCTCCGCCGCAGCCGCTGGAGGCGGCGGCGACGGTGGAGATGAGGGATTTACGGCGAGGTTCTTGGATGAATTGCAGCGGTACTCGGCGATATTGGATTCGCTGGAAGCAGGGTTTCCGATGCAGGACAGGGCGAGACGAGTGGTGGAGAAGGTGATTCTTGGACCGAGGATCGCCGGAGCAGTCGGGAGGGCTTACCGGCAGCGAGTGGAAGGGGAGATGGCGGCGAAGGGGTGGTCGGAGAGGGTGGAAGCGGCGGGATTCCGGCGGGTGGGGCTGAGCTTCTTCAACCTCTGCCAAGCCCGGCTGCTTCTCGGCCTCTTCAACGACGGGTATCGGGTAGAGGAGGAGGCGCCGAACAAGCTCGTCCTCTGCTGGAAGTCCTGTCGGCTCTTCTCCACCTCCGTCTGGTCGGCGCCTGCGGCGGCTCCGCCCTCAGCGCTGGTGCCGGCCGGTTTCAGCTTCGAAGAATCAGAGCTCTTTAATTTCTACTGATTAGTGAAGTTTAATGGGATTTAATTGAGGATTAAAATTTTGAATTAAATTTTCATCAAAAAAAGATTTTGAATTAAATTATTTTCAGAAAGAAAATCATTTTTGTAAATTAAGTTCTATTGTACAAATTTTTTTTCGCAATTTGACGAAAGTTGTTTTTTTTTTGTTTTTTTTTTAATATTGTAAAATAATTGTGCTGTAAAATATATTTATTTTATCTAAAAGCTTTTTTTTAAGTAGAAACTTCATATCCTGTTTGCTTTATTAATAACATTATCCTCACTGCAGGCTAATTTTTTTTAAATTATTAATAATTAATTAATTATTCATTTAAGTTAGTTTTAAAAAGAAAATAAATGAGCATGTCTCCGAAGTCAATCTTTAAAAAAAAAAAAAAAAAATGCCAACTACCATTAGTTGGAGTTATCCGAACTTTATGAAACTCGTAATGTTCATTCAATTAAATTCTTATTATTATCGATTATTTTTCAATTTTATTATTTTTTTTTCCGTTTAAAGTCATTACGGAGGGCATTATGAGAACAAAAACTTACATTTTGTATTATATCTAAATCATCATTAACAATTTTCTAAAATTCACTAAATCCTCCTCTAAAATATCTGAAAAAAATTCTGAAGTACTAAAAAAAACATAGAAATTTTAATACTTATGAATATAAGAAAATATCCTGAAAATTATGTCTTTTACATATCACATCAATCTAATAGTTATTTATTTGTATTTGTATAGTGAATAACATATAAGATAGAGATACTTTTCCTTTTCTATTTATATTTAAATAATTTAAATTTCAAAAAAATATAGATATAGATATTTTAACTAAAATTTTAAATTTTATTTTTAATTAGGTAATAAAATTATCAAGTAATAGTAAAAAATGATATTTATATAAAAATTAAGTCTCTGAGCTCAAGAATTGAATTTTCTTTACCAGATATAAAGTTCTTTTTTCATGCAAAAAATCTTATTCATATTTGATTATGAACTAAAATTTCTATACAGTTTTATAAATTATAAATATATATATATATGCACAACATCATTTTTGTACATATTTAACGAGCATATATCGAGATATTTCTATATGTAGCAACTAATGTAATTATTATATGAGTACATACATTAACATAAAAGATCATATTTACATAAGTTTATTTTATAATTTATTAATTAATTTATGTATATTTGTATTGTATATATATATGTATATATCTATGTATTTATATATAAAATTATTTAAAATATATTAAAATAATATGTTTTTGAAATTGAATAACAATTTTTCGCTAAATTCATACAAAAAAAATCTAATTGTTGACCACAAAAAAACTGATTTCACGTTCAAATACTCTAATTTAATTGAAAGAATGATAAAATGCTACGAACTAAAAAATATTTTATGGACCCATAATGAAATTTAAAATATACTTCAAATCGGAATCAGAAAATAATTCAGTTAAATTTTGAGGCAAAAAAAAAATCTAATGAAAAATAATTTCAAAAAATTATAGGCCCAAATTATGCATGCGAAGGCCTTTATTTTGTTCTTGTTTTAAATATTTTTAAAGATGAATGAAGGGCAAGGCCCATTAATCTGTTCTTCTAAATCCATGTTACCATAAAAAAAAAAATCAAAGGAATATATTTTTTCTTCTAAAGTTATATTTAGGTCCCTATATTTAGTAAATCATTCAAATAGATCTCCATTTTCCCATGCATTTAAGTTAGGCCCATTTTTACTTTGGGATAATTACCTACATGCCACACAATTTAATTTTATTTATGCCTTACTCATCCATTCTTAATTAATTACACTATACACACTCAAAATATTACAAAAACTTACATACACACATTTGAGTTAAAACTTAATCAAAATCTATTTGAAAAAAAAATATTCTGTTAGTAAATCATTAAAATTATATTTTTACTCTTAATAGTATATATTTTTCTCTTCCTCAATACCACACTAAAGCGTTGATTTGTCCTAAAATCAATTCACGTCGCGGATATCTTCTTCCTTTGCCGCCACTTAAACATTAAAGTTTTAGGATTTTCACTCAAAATATATTTAAATATCCTTAAAAAAATATGATGAACAGCTCAGATTTTTTATAATTTAATTATAGTTAGGTTATTGAAAAATTATGATTACTCATTATAATCGAAATAAGTTAAAATGTGTGTATAATATTTTGAGTGTGCATAGCGTAATTAACTAAGAATAGATGGGTAAGACATAAATAAAACTAAATTGTCATGTAGGTAATTATCCTTTTTACTTTTTCTCTACCTGGCCTCAAATTACCTTTGCATGAGCAATACTTACATGTTATATTGTACAAAGCGAATTGCGTCGTGATCATATGCGAGATACGCATTGTAAATTATAGATGTAGTAAATTCTTTTTTAAAGTATTTCTTTTTAAAATACAAACGCATGCAATCATTAAACAACTATTCCAACGTATATAATGTCACGAGTTGACGTGATAGAAATTGTAGAATTTAATTTGTACACTTATTGCACGTACGTCTTTCTATTGTATGTAACAATATTTTTGAATTATTTTTGTAATTTTTTTTGTTTTTCTTGAGTAGATGCTTTTTAAAATTATTATTAAACAACAACTACAAATCTTATTGCCAAATTATTTGAGATTTGTTCGTGGGATTTCTCTTTTCAACTTAGCTTTTATTTTTTTATGTAAAATAAAAAAAAATGTATGATCGTGTTTGGAAGTTTTTTTTTTTTTGAAAAAAATGAAATTATCATAACTTGTTGTTTTCTATTTAATATTTATATCTTATGCTATTATCACAGTCATTTCAACCTTAAATTAACAACTATTTCACTTTAATTAACGTAATGAAAAGTTTGGCATAAAGATCTACCGTTTTGAAAATTTTCAAACACGATCAATTAAAATGATATCTCAAATATCCTAAAAAAAATGATATCTCGAATAACTATGTAAGATTATTATCTCAACAATTACTTTCTTGCATAGTAATGAAATTAATAATGTGTTTACGCCTGGATGCAGTATCGCATCTCAGTCATACACGTGACACTTAGAGGGATTCTTTTAAATCCTATTATCTGTTATCAATGACAATATTTGACTAATCAAATTTCTCATTTGTAGGCCTTCAGCGCCCTCCATAACATCGAACAAGACGCCTGCTCCACCCCAGCTATCGCTGTCGGACTGCCACGTCAGCATAACTTCCACTGAATAAAGATTTCCACAGGCCACGAGTCACAGAAACTAAGGATTCGCGTGCTCTGATCACTATTGAAGGTTTTTCAGGAAGCCAACAGTGATGGGAGTGTCGATATGGATTCAGTGGATAAAATACCCGATATTTCATCCAGTTGAGCTCTACTACAACTTGTTTATAAATATTCCTAGCTAAATACACTGTATGTGTGCCGCTAATTCTCAGAACTAGATCTATCTCTCTCCGTCAACATAATGAGTGATTAATTATATCATTTGTTATTGTTAAAAAATTATTACACCACAAGAAGACATGATTTGATCATAAATTAACACTCCTACAAAAATAAATTAAGATTTAGTATATATTCCCATATCCTAATAATTATATTTAAATTATGCATCTTCTATAGATTCCTTTGATAAATTCAGAGATCTGTCATTGCTTTTTCAATATTTTTACATGACCCTATATCTTTTTAAGATTCTAAATGGATAATAACTAATTACATAAAATAAATTTTAATTATATTATGTTAAATCATGATCATGGCTGTATCTTAATTTTGATCCTAGCTAGGCCCATTCTATGAACTCTGAAGTGCTTCTATTTGCATTTTCAATTTTTTAAACTACATTGACTATATCAAAAATTAAAGAAGCAGGCTCTATCAAACCAAATAATATTTTTATTTTAATTATGTGATAAATATTATAGAACATTTCTTGTATTAAAATTAAATCAAGATTCTTCACAGTACTACATTCATTGGTTAAGTGCAAGTTCTCTGATATAGGAAATTAACAGTGATAATTAATGTATGTATAAGTCTATAGTAGTGATGGATAACAAATTATAAAAATACAGTGTTGAAAATATTATTATATGGAGCTACGTTAAAAATGAAAAATAAAGAAAGAAAATTAAATTAATTTTTGAAAAAATTAATGCTTCAAGCAAACAGTATGGCTTGCAGAGATAGATTAATGTCTATTTACGTAGAAAATTAGAGTTCTGATGATCAGCGACACACAGAATTTTCTGTAAGTATCGTTAAAATAAAAAAGAACTAATAATTATCCAAAAAATGATGTAAGAAATATGAAGGTTCAGGGCGAATCCTCCGAAGTCCAGCGGCGAGCTAAGTAATAAGTTCCACGATAAACGAATCAAAAATTTGCCCCTAGACAGTTACAAGATGAAGTTAGTAAAAGAGAAAGTACAAGTTTTGCCACCCTCGCTCCTTTAAATGACGTCCGGATGAGATATTTATAGGCACAATTGCCACAAGTACTTGGTTACAGCAAAACACAATTTTCAATCATCAACAACGCCGTTATTGTATCAAAAAGAAGACACGTGGCCTTATATGTGGTTAGGTCATTCGCAACTGGTAAACCGACAGCAAGAAATCGATAATGTAGAAAATGTCCTTCTGAAGAATGATATTATCTTAACCAGATATAAGATACAAGATACTGACGTATCAGTTAACTTTTAACTGAATTCTATTAAGATGTAGGTAGCTCTTTTAACATCTTATGATCTTATTGTAGAGTTATTGTCCGCTTTGATTTTAGAAAAACTGCATGACTTGAGTACTTCCCAGGAGGTCACCCATCCCAGTGCTATTCCAGCCCAAGTATGCTCAATTATGGAGTTTTCTACCACTAGCCTCATGGTTTTGCCTCGAATAGTGCTTCTACTATTTGAGATCAAGTTATCCACTTATACAACTCAGGATCTTCCTCTCTTTTTTGATGTGAGACGATTCATTCATGTGCCCCTCTCACCACTTATTACTCGGCCTAGAAGCCTGCTAGGATCCGCATTTTGCTTCAGTGATTCCTTTTTTTTAGAACATCAGTCTTTGGTCACGGGCGTCACAAGCCCACCAGCTTCCGCCTGGTTCGTCCTCGAACCACATCGTACTGCAGGAATCTGGCTCTGATACCATATTATAATATCCCGTGATCTCATTGAAGAGTTATTATCCGCTTTAACTTTAGGAAAATTTTGTGACTTGAGCACTTCCCAGGAGGTCACCCATCTCAGTGCTACTCCAACCCAAGTACGCTCAACTATGGAGTTTCTATCACTAGCCTCACGGTTTTGCCCCAAAAGGCGCCTCTACTATTTGAGATCACGTTATCTACTTATACAGCTCAAGATCTCCCTTCATTTTCAATGTGGGACGATTCATTTCTGTGCCCCTCTCACCACTCATTACTCCGCCTAGAAGCCTGCCAGGAGCCGCACTTTGCCTCAGTGATTCCTTTCTCTTAGAATATCAGTCTTCGGCCACGGGCGTCACAGGCCCTCCAGCTTCCGCAAGAGCTTTGCCCCAAAATGTGTCTCTACTATTTGAGATCACGTTATCTACTTATACAGTTCAGGATCTCCCTCCCTTTTTCGATGTGAGAAGATTCATTCCTGTGCCCCTCTCACCACTCATTACTCGGCCTAGAAGCTTGCCAGGATCCGTACTTTGCCTCAATGATTTCTTTCTCTTAGAACATCACCCGGTGATCACTTCCCGCCCTCTTCGGCCACGTGCGTCACAGTTCTAGTGCTCTATTATAGTGTGACATCATGCTTGACATTATATTATTAATTGTCATTCATCGAGGTCTAGATTTAAAAACCCATCAAACAGACCAGCACAATCATCAAACTCTACATAGATCAAAATATTGTACATGAGATTTTATTAACATCGTAATACAACATCAATTTCACACGTAAACAATGCCTAATTAAAAATTAGGTGATTAATAAACCTAAAATTTAGGGTGAAATTATATATTTGTTATCATATAAAGTTGCCTCATAAGAAAAATATATGGCCTGATGTTCATAATTTCCTTTATTTATTCAGCATAAGAAAGTGTTGAATTTTTTGTATTTAACAAAAATATTTGTATATAGTTATTGATCATTTTTACTCAATTTTTTTTTTACTTTGAAAATGAAAATATCTTTTATTCATAGAATTATATAATAAATGGGCACAATGGAGATTGAAATAATCAATGAATAATAAGCAAAAGGCCGACTCGAGTCAACTCAAATCTAAGTTAAGCTAACATGAGATGGGCATCACAAGAAGATTCATAAAGTCTAACAACACAAAACAACTAACAAAATAGTTAAATTACATTCGAGCTCCTTACATTAAAACATAATATCTCGCATATTTATTATTTTCCTTTCTCTTCTTTTTCTCGTTGTGGCTCCCACTGGAGAGCAAGCGAAAGAAAAGGTTGCTCGCCCCCCTCCTCTCTCTAGCACCCGCAAGAGGGCAAGTTGATGTAGCGAGGGTCTCTCTCTCACCTTCAATTCTCTTTATTTTAAGAGGATGAGCTTCTTTTTCTTTCTCCGCTTCGAATAGACGCGGAGTAGGAAGTATACAAAAAAATTATATCAATTAGATCTCTCTCTCACTCTCACATAGAGGAGTGGGAAGTATAAAAATAAATTATATTTAAATATTATTTTAAAAAAATTTAAAATTTTAATTTATTTATTAAATTATAAATAATTTAAATGAACTAGCTAGGAGGTATATAATGTATATAACCTTAAGGACACAAATAAGAATAATAGCTAACATCAGTAACTCAAATATTAAAAATTTAAAATTCTGAATTTACATGATAATACATCTTATCTCAAAAACTTGAACGTAATTTACTTTACCAAATATCTGATCGAGCCAATTTGATCTAACTATTGAGATCGCTTGTTTTTTAAGGGGCGTTTAGTTCAATATTATCTTGACGTTATGTTATTTTATTTAGAGAAAATAATTATTTGGTTTAATGATATCTATAAATAATTTTATATAAAATTATAAAATTATAAAATTATAAAATTATTAGTCAAAAAATATCTAGATGTCATAACATCTACATTACATAATATAACATCAAAATAACAAAAAACCAAATGCCCTATTAATTTATTTTTAATTGAGGTTAAACTTTTATTTGAAATATATTTCTGTTATTAAATATTAAAAATTTTAAATTAAAATTGGTTTTATTTTGAGATACATGAACATGTAATATGAAATAAAATCAATTTTTTAAATTTTTTAAAATTTATAAAGAATTAGAAATAAAATTTATTTTATTTTAAAAATTATGTAAATTTTAAAAAAAATTTACTTCAATGCAAAATATTTATATAATAATATATAAGATTAATTTTATGTTTAATTTGAACTAGTAAACTTATAATAGCGAAAGTTTTAATTTTAAGTTTGGAACTTTGAATCATGTCAATCATTATCAAATGATCATTTCAAATTGATCTTTGCTCTATTTGTTTGGAGGAAAAATAAAAAATAAAAAAAATTTATAATTTTTTTTTTAAAATACGTATAATGTAAAATAAAATGAATTAATTATATTAAAAATTATGTTCGATGTAAAGTAAAGTAATTATTTAATATTAAAATTTGTGTAAAATAAGATATAAAATATTATTTTATTTTTTTAAAAATAAAATAAAATTTTAAATTAAAAAAAGGTTAAAATTTCACCAATTGAATCAATTCATTATATTCTCTGTCTTTCTCTCTCTGTCTCTATATATATATATATATATATATAATTTGATTAATTTTATTTAATTTTTGTTGACTTCCAATCGCAATAGAGTAATAAAACTAACATAAAATTTATAGAAATTTCAAATTAGTACCTACTAAGTTTTATGTTTCTAAAGAGGATCAGTGCCGGCCCAAGCCAAATGGTGACCATTAATTTTACTTATTTTTTAAAACAAGGCAAAGAGAATATATGACTAAATTAAGTCATTATCCTTTTATTTTTTTTTTCGAGGGGCATGTCATTTTCAGACATTTTGATTGGAGGACCCCGGCAAATTTTATATTTAATTAAAAAAATGTCATTTTCTTTGATAATGTAATTAAGCATCGCCTGAGATTTTTATTTCCTGTTTAAAATATGAAAATCAGTCTGAATTTTTATTTTTTTATTTCTAGTATACAGATATTGTGTTTAGGTAGTGCTTAAAATACAAATACATATACATAGATATGTACGAGCATATTAATTAAATGTATTTTTAATATAATTTTTTAATTATACAAATCTCATATTGAAAAAATAATTTTAAATTTTTTTTTCTAAGGTGAGAGGTTGATCATTAGTCATGTAAAACATCTCAACTTGTTTACCTTTTAGCCTATCTTATAAAAATCACAAAATAAATAATTTTTACAAATAAATTTGTATATTAGAATTTGAATATAATTATTAATATTAAAACAAATAAAATGGGATGGAAGGAAAATAAATAATAGTTGCATATAAAATTATTTTGTATTTCTCCATGATTTATTGTTTTTTTAGTATATGACGCATTTGTATCCAAATTATATGATCTTATATAACCCGCTCATTGCATTCGATCGTATCCGAATACGATTGACATACGTATAGTGCAGGCGGCGGGGGAGCACAAGAGTAATCAGGTCGAAAAATATTTTTTTTTCATATCGTATCCTCTCTCCCTCTCTTGGCCACCAAAATTATGGGGAAAATAGTAAGCATTTTATTTATTTACATAAACTGCAAGATGAAAGCAAATTAGTGCTTGCTATAGACCAACCATGCAAAAATGCATCAAATTTTTATTTATGAAAATAAAAAAAATTAATAAAATAAAATATTAATTAATAAAATTTAAGTGGCTACGGATCGGTCCGGCGAGGGCAGATCAGGTACTGCCAATGCGGGGTCCACACTGAGTGCCGCCAATCCAATTTCATCGCCCAGGTTTTTACTGTACAATAAAATAATAAATAAATGAATGAATATCATTAATAATTTATATATCAAATATTAACTTTTTTTTTTTTTTACAAAAAACTGCAAAACATTTTAACTATTTCCTTATTTATTCTTTATATATATATATTTATATTTATATTTAATTTAAAATAAACTCTAAATGATTTGATTTCAATTTAATTTGATAGATTTAATTTAAAAAAATGTAAAGAAGATTATTACATTGATATATCATGTTTTGTTTCATGTTGTTTGCTTAAACTCCTTTGTTTTAGATCTGTATTAAACTTTTAAGTCTTTATAAGCATTCGTATAGATTAATATGTTGATAATAAATTTGTTTGGTACTTAAGATCGATATTCTTACCCAATTTTTACAGAACTGTCTTAAAAATACTCCATAAATGACAACTTCTGGCCTTAAATTGTTTCCGAAAAGAGCAACAAGTATACAGGGCTTGCGAAGTAGGAATGAAAGACACCCTACACTCCAATGTTAATGCAAGGCCAAGAGATGAGACTATGGATGGAAGTTTTATGAGGGTAAATGGGAGTGTTTGATCACTCTTTTGGTACTTATTAGTAAGAAGTAGTAGAAAATAAAAGAATAAATGTGATCCAGAAGGCGACAAGTGACAAGCCTTAAGCCGTTTGTTTCTATTGATGTAGAAATTGGTCAGTAGTTGACTGAGTGCTAGGATTTGGCACTAGAGGATTCGTTCCCTGCAACAAGATAAGCTCAGAGAGTGCAAATTAACTAAAAACCAAACATAAAATAACTAATAGAACAAGATTTTTTTTTAAAAAAAAATCTTTAAAATAGGGAACATGGGAGCAAATATAATGGGCTTTGCTATATGAGTAGTCCCCAAAAATATAATTATGTTAACACGTAATTTCAGAGCTGCATTCTTATCATACACGTGGTGCCTAGCTGACATTTAGCCTTTATTTATTTACTAATCCATCTATCTGTTCTCACAAGTTTCAGACCCCGGTCAAACCTCGGACACGAGGGTTCAACTTCTGGGATTCATTGCCTTGCCCGTCTTCTTCAGCAATGACAACGGCTATGCCATAAACATGGTGAGCTTCGCTGTCATCAGAGCTAAGTCAGGTGACCAAAGTGCAAGTAATCTCTCGGATTCTCCCATTCTCATTGTATTAGAGTCCCAACTGAGGAGCTTTTTTTCTCTCTCTTTCTCTTGTAAGCTCTTTGTATTAGCCTTTACGGCTACCTTTTTCCATTAGTGAAACTTCTTCGCTAATCGTTCGGTGGACGTAGGGGATTTCCTCCCTGAATCACCTTAAATTGTTGTGTACTCTTCTGGATGCCCCGAACTCTCTCTCTCTCTCTTAAGCCTCATCTCTCAGGACTCTCTCTTTTCTGGTATTTTTTGGGATCCTTTACATCCTACGTCAACAAATTACAAGTCAGAACCTTCTCTCTATTTATAAGAAAGACCTTTTTTATTCTATATTAACTTCTTGTTGGCATTAAGGATCGGGGCTTTTGTAACTTCGATGAATTTGGTATTTATACATAAACTTCTAGGTGTAATCATCAGTCGTAACTTATTTCGACTCACTTCGGTTATTAATTACAATAACAATTAGAAGTGATCATGATCACTATCATGGACTCCAGGGGTTTGATGTTGCTAACTTGGTCTACAATCCTTTGGGTCATGTTGAAAGGGAGCTTTTACTTCCTTGTAGATAGGATTAAGAGCAATGTCTGTCTCAATTATCTCTGTGTATATTTTTATGGAGAGCTGAGTGGTCTTCATTACATTTTAGATTATGAGAAGTACTTTTTGTAATAACTCATTTAACAAATACCTCTGATTATTTATTTATATATTTTTATCGACTCAATATTAATACATTTATTATTTGGAGAATTCAAAATAATTATTATATTTAATATTATTTCTTAGAAGTTTTGATTTTAATAAAATATTCTAAAAATTGAAGCACCCTCTGAAGCTTCTCTCTATCTTTTCTCCCCAGCCACCAGTAAGTCTCACCCTATTAAATTTACTTTTTTCTATAAATAGTCTTCAGGTTTCTCAAGAGAAACATGCCACATTCTCTAGCTTTTCTTTTATACCTCTTACTCTCTTTTGAATGCCTTAGCTTATTTTGTATGATTTCTCATTTTTTTTCTTCCAATAATAAAGCTTTTCTAGAGGAGATAAATATCCCGACCCTATTAAGTTTAAATTATATTCTGTAGTTTTTGTATTGACATAACTTGGTTAACCTAAACTGAGTTAATTCGTTTAACCCATGATTAACTCGTTTAACCTATTTAACCCAAGTCAACCACTTAGCCCATATCAACATTTGACCAGTTTGACTTAAGTTGATCTGTTTGACCTGAATTGACATATTTCACCTGAGTTGATCTTTTGACTCGAGCTAAATTGCTTGACCCAATTGCACCTGTATGACTTGAGTCAACGTGTTAAACTCAGTATTAACTATCTCATCTTGAACTTAGCTAGGATAATTTTAACCAAATCAAGAGACTCAGCAACCACAAACAAATTGTTACTTTGCCTCCCATATAAGTAAATAATTTTTACTAAACTTATATTATTATAGCTATCAAATTAAATTAACTAACATACAAGATGATATCAATTATTTTTTATGAACCATATTTTGCATATTTTGTATTGCTTGATTCCGATATTTAGTTGGGCTTTATGCTAAGATATTATATTGAGTTATATTAGACCTATGAATTTTAAAATATATGATTCTATGATGAGCTGAAATTTCGATAGTTGACAAACCACCTTCTAAATGTCTAGTATCGTGTGAGGGACGTATTTATATCTTGTTATTCCTGCTCTCACACTGGTGACATATTTGTTATCTCTATTATCACATTGATGACATAATTTTGCTAATTTTAATTAATTCATTGGTATAAATTTATTACATATTAATAAATATATATATAATACAAACATGGCATATGACTTTAAGATATAAAATGATTATAAGGTATTCTAATATTCTGAACTATTGATTTTTAAGCTATGATGCCCCTGTTGGCCCTTAGACCTTCCCAAGAGGGGGGGTGAATTGAGAATTTAAAAATAATTTCAAATAAATTGAACTAATGAAAACAACAGCAGGTAAAAAGGCATACACAAACAAATATTTCAAAATAGATAAGAAGTGAGTTAAGGTTACAGCAAAAATAAATAAAACAGAGTGCGAAAAGGCAGATCGGTCGATTTTACCAAATAGACCGGATACCAAAAAGCAGATTGGTCAATTTTGCCAAATAGACCGGATGAACAGGAA
>JAEMOT010001313.1:367900-385903 GCA_019297695.1 Apostasia ramifera | reverse complement strand
TTCAAGAATAGCTCAAATAATCTTTTTCAAAACACAAACTTGCCGATTTCAGAAAATCCAAGTGCAGAATACAGAAACAGTGACCTGAAATTGTTTTGCCAGCAGAATGAAAAAATGCAGCTTCAGGTTTTGCTTGTTTGCTAGCCAAAAGCTTCTCCAAATGATCACTTTTTCAAGATTGTATGCAGAATTTTGCTAGGGAAGAAGTTAGGGACACTTAGAGCTTGAGAGAAGAGCTTAGAACACTTAGAAAAATTTTGCAAGTGAATGTTGTATTTTCTCCGTTGGGACAGCAGAAAAAAAATTGGTTCAGCTGAGGGAAAAATGCCCTTGATTCAAACTAATAAATAAGAGGTTGCCATGTGTCCATGTCCTACCCAAAGACCAATAAGAGGAAGACAAGAGGAGGGCATTTTGGACTTTTTTGGGCTCAAGAACCATGAGATAAAGTTTCAGATTTTCTGGAAACATGTTTCCAGAAAATGTGGCACCAAAAACAATAATGTTGGAGTGAGAAACATTATAAAAATACTAAAGCATGCTTGCTTAGGATGAGGACAAAAGAAGGGATGCCAAGTAGGATTATTGTGCCCTTAAAACATGCTAAAAAGGACCACCATATCTCAGCAAAAGTACAAAAATTTTGAATAAAAAAATATGGATTTGGAGAACATCAACTCAATATTTCTCCTTTGGAAAAAGACAAAATAGGAGAAAAAATAAGGGCTTTGTGGACTTTTCATAAATAGAAAAAAATGATACATCACAAAGCTTTAAGAATATCAGGTAAAGCCTTTTAGCACAGCCAAAAATGATATAATAACAATCAAATGCAATTCTGGGCGGACTGGGCGGTTCTGTCCAGGCCCAGCAGAACCAACCGGTCGATTTGGTGAAATTGACCGGTTGCACAGTTTTGGCTTAAAAGGTAAGAAGTTTGAAAGCTTTTTTTAGGCTACTAAAAAGAATGAAGTAAGTTAATATTCTAAGCCTACTAGTGCAAGTGAAAAGAAGGAGAAAACATCTAGGAAAAACGAGTAAAATCTGTTGGCAAACTAACGCGTTTACATTAAGTCCTATGAAGTATAAGGAAAAACAAATGGTGAGTTCTGCTTCACTTGGACTTGAGAATATCCATCTTCTAACGGACGATTAGCCTGTAAAAATATACTTAGAAGAGGATTAGTACTAAACCTAAAGTAATTGTGATTATCAAAATCAATGGAGTTCAACAGCCCCCATCTGATCTATTATAAGACAGAGGTCATTTATTCTATCTGAGTGACTAACCTATTATTTAAAATCAACTTTATTTTCTTCTAGTTTGATGTTTCAAAAAATATATAAATATATAATTACATATTTTGATTTTTTAATATATATAAATTTTTTTATATATAAATATATTATAATAGTTTATATTAAAGAGAAAAATTAAAAATATGTATATAAATTTTTTAAAAATTTTATAATATTGTATTCTAATATATTTTATATACATAAACAGATATTTTCATAGAAAAACGTGAATCAAAATTAGTGATGAAAATTTGTATGCATAAATTTATCGATGAAAAGTATTGAAATGCACTTACATGAAGTGTTTAACGTATATAATTTCAGAATCCTCATTGGAAATATTAACCCATTTTAGAAACTCGAATATTAAAATTTTAAAACTATAAACTGAACGTGATTTTATGTCATGAATTCAAAAAATTAAATATAATTTATCTTTTCATTATTATTTTGTGATTAATCTCTTAGGCTTGTTGAAACTTAATCTCGCTTAGTATTTGTTGATACAAAAAATGCGCCACAATTGAGAGAAATAAGACGGCAATTTTTATGTGGAAATCCGAGTGTCCGGGAGAAAAATCACAACGTCGTCCAGGCGATTTGAATCCACTAATCGAATCTCCTCTTACAAAGCTTGATCTCTAAATGGAGACCGAATGAGTACAAGAGGGATAGAGAGAGAGGGGCAGCTCAGCCCGAGAGAGAGAGAAAGGAAGGGTCCTTAGAGAAAGTAATCCCCCTCTTATTTATAGCTTGGAGAGGATGGGACATAGTAGATTTAGTCTGTCATATCTGACACTTACTCCTGCAAAGAAAGATTAGGGAGTGGGCTCTCATGCTGTCTTAAATATTGAGTTGACACAGTAGTACGGAGAGTACGATCTTGTGATATCTCTTTAAGCTACTGTTCGACAAGGCGCTGTTGTTGAGCTGCTGTTCGACAAGGGGCTGCTGTTGAGCTGCTGTTCGGCAAGAGGTGTTAGAGAAGATTCTAACAGTATTCTTCTGGTAAATTTCTTCTTCGCATATTTTCATTATTTACCGGCCTGTCATATTTAAATAAATATATTATTTATTTAAATTAAAAGCGCATATAGCTACTTAATTATCTTTAAATTAAATCACGTTAAATTGGAGGCTGCAGCATCATGTAAATTAATTAATTAAGATAATGGACGGCTAGATTTCTCTCTGATTCAATTCCGGCCAATCTCCATTGAACTTTATCAAGATTCTCGATCTTCAATTTGCATCACCTTGGATCAGAAGCTGCCATTTGTATGCTCTTACAGTGTCTTATAGATCCAACATTTAGTCAAAGTTTGGCTCAGCTCGATTTTTTTTTTGTTTGAGTTCGGACGCAATGCTACATTAACGTAGATTAAAATAAGTGCTTGTTCGCATTATGTACAAGCCATTTATCTTGTTCAAATGTATGTTACTACTGAGAAATCGATGCAAATAGAGATGAAAATTGTGGCGCTAGTAGTCGTAGAGGGTGGAAAGTAATTGCCAGGTGATCTTCTAAGAGAAGGAAATCACTGGAGTAAAACGCAGCTCTTGAGAGGCTTTTGGACCGATAAATAGTGGTGGTGAGGGGAGAATATAAATGAATCATCTTATGTAAAAAAAGAGAGGAGTTCTTGAGTTGTATAAGTAAATTAATAACGTGATCTCAAATAGTAGAAGTGTCTTTTAAAGCAAAACAGTGGGGTTTGGCACCTCTCTGTGCCTACATCTACGGCCCGAAGGCAACCCAATCTAATCCACTAATCACAATCTCCTTGTACTTTAAGGCAATGGAGAAATCCCTTACACCACTACATAATGATATTCCAACCTTCTAGATTTTAATTATTTAGAAGTCAGACACAATCTCATTTTTGCTCTATTTTTTTAAAAATAAAAAAAAGAAATATAATTAGAGAAGAATAGATGAAAGAATAGGAGAAAGTAACAATACCGCTTGTCGACCATCATTGCTAGTCAACTAGCAAAAATACATTATTCTACCTCTTGTCAACCACAAAAAACGGTACTTTCTGCCATTGGTCGACTATAAAAGACCTAAATAATATTATTAAGTCATAAACGAGTAAAATAAAAATTAAAACAACTCGAAATCAAACTGACTTATATCAAAACACAATCCTAGTGCTCAAGAACTCACATTGTCCCAAATCTCATACAAAAATCAATATTACGATATTGTCTACCCAAAATAAACTCAAAATAATTTAAATAAAGAATCAAAGGGTCTTCCGATTCTTCTCTTGAATATATTTTTATTTCAAACCTTCGTGAGTTATTTTCAGATCATTTATATGAGCAACAACTTTGCTACTCTTAAGATATGACTTACACTTGGTCTCGTAAAAATAATCTCGAAACAAAACCTCAAATATAAATTAGAAATTATTGACCTAAATTAATTATCACTGATCAAAATATGAGAATCAGAACTCTTACGAGAGATACTAACATCATCTTATACATGTAGGCTCTACATTACTAATAGATTTGGCTCTTCCCATTATTCTTTCTTATGCCTACTTTACTAGATACGGTAAGGTATAGGGTTGTTTGGTACGAGTTTTTTTTTTAGCTTTTTCTTAAAAAAAGAGAAAAGTGTGCTATAGAAAATAAGGTTAACTATTCCTCCATACATTATCTTCGACTTTGTGAAAATCTTTCTCTCACATTTTTTTCCAACGATAACATTTTATTGAACTCTTTGACTACTGAATTTAGAGTATTTTACTTTCACATATTTCACGTGATGCAACAAGCAATCGATATTTAATGATATATATAGTTGAAGAATCGTGAGCAATTGGATTAAAATAGAGACACTAATACAAGTTATTCACTTTTAAATCAAATATATTCGTATTTGAAAGAGGATGATAACAAGTTCTTTTCAAATTGACTAACTGTGATTATCTAATTAATAAGCATATACCTCTCTCCTGTATCATGTAAAATGTGTTTGTCTGGTCATTCGACTCAAAGTTTGGTAACTTCAGTCTCATTGATAATCACTTATGAATCGGCTTTTGCGCTACAATCTTTATAGCGAGGTTTGGATCGCACTCATTCAAATATTTTTATCACAAATTGAATTCTCAAAAGTTGTGTAGAGTGTAAAAAAAATTTATTTATTTGATATTTTTAATTTATAATATTTTTTATTCAATGGATATTTCAAGCTATAAATAAGACGAGGCAGAGGTGAAGGTCGTCGACGGTGGAGAGATGGAAATTGTCATGGAGGAAGTGGGGGAGCTCATCTTCTCCGACTGCCTGATCTCCACCGCCAGCATTCCCTTCGGTAACGATTTCGCCTGGGCCGACTGGACTTCCGCCGTTGCCGTCGGCCAAATTTCCGGCGAGGACGACTTCCACGACTTGAAGGACACCATGTCATGGGATCGCGTTGCCGTTGACCTGAAATATCTGACAGCCGGAAGCTCGCCTGAAACATATGACTACTGCTCGTCCAACGTGAGCGAGTCGACAAATTCGAGTAACGCAGGCACGCCGGCGCCGGAGCCGCCGGAGTCAGCCTCCTCCGGCCAGGATGACAAGTGGGTGCGTGCAATTCACCTCCTTACTGCTGCGGCAGAGGCCCTCTCTGGCGAACCGAAAAACGAGGTTTTGGCCAGAGTGATATTGGCTCGGCTCAACGAATTGCTATCTCCGACGAAGAGCTGCGGCGAGTCCGCCGGCGGCATGGAACGCCTCGCGTTGCATTTTGCCAACGCGCTGAGCCGTCTTGTGCTCGCCGGCGAAGGAGAAGAGAGGCAGAGCGGCGGATTTCGGCATCCCTCGGCCTTCGACGTGCTGACGGCGTCCCAGCTGCTGCAGGACCTTTCGCCGTACGTCAAGTTTGGGCATTTCACGGCTAACCAGGCGATCCTCGAGGCCGTCGCCGGCGAGCGACGGGTCCACATCGTTGACTTCGACATCATGGAGGGATCCCAGTGGGCTCCTCTGTTTCAGGCCTTCGTTTCAACGAAGGATTTCCCGCCGCCGACGCATCTCAAGATCACGGCGGTCACTCGATGCAGGAAGTCAGCGGCCGACGTTCAGGAGACAGGACGGAGACTGGCCGCGTTCGCACAGTCGGTCGGCCTGCCGTTTTCTTTCGCTCAGTGCAGGCTAGACAGGGACGGAGGATTCCGTCCGGCGGCGATCAAGGTGAGCAGAGCAGAGGCTGTGGTGTTCAACTGCGCCATTCATTCGCAGCACCAACTCCATCACGCCGCCGCCTCGGTCCGATCGTTTCTCGCCGGAGCTGCAGAAATTGGCGCCCGTCTCGTGACATTAGTGGAAGAGGACGGCGGAAGCGCCGACGCTGGAGACGTCGTGGGTTGGTTTATGCGGGAGCTGAAGAGGTACTCTGCTATGTGGGATGCGATGGATGCCAGTTTTCAGGTCAGGGGAAGAGCTATGGAGATGGTGGAAAGAGTGATTTTCGCACCGAGGATAGCCGAAATCGTGGAAAGGGCCCTGCGACAAACCGAGGAGGGTTTCGCAGCGGCGGGGTGGTCGGAATGGATGGCGGCTGCGGGGTTTAGGAGGGTGGGGCTGAGCTTCTTCAACCAAATGCAGGCGAAGCTGCTGCTCGGCGTCTTCAACGATGGGTACGAGATAGACGACGAAGAGCCTAATAAGCTCGTCCTCAGATGGAAGCTTTGCGGGCTTGTCTCCGTCTCCGTCTGGTCGGCACGGCCTTCCCAGCCTTCGCCGCCGGCGGAGTAAGAAGATGAGGATTTTTGTACAATGCATCCTCACTTTTAGAAATTCATGCATATAATTTGTCTTTTTTTTTTGCGTTTTGAATTGGAGGCTTTTTTTTAATATAATCAAGTACCACTAAAATTTAATTATTTTATATATTTAAATATATAAATTTTAAATATTACATATTAATGATAAAAATTATATGAAATTTAAATTTAATGCATAATTCATGCTGTAATAATAAAAATTTCAATTTTAATATAATTTTAGTGATTAATATATAATATTAAAATTTAAATTTTTTAAATATATAAAATAATTAAATTTTAATAATATGTAAGTAATTGCCCGTTTCTTATATCAAATTAAGGGATATTTTGCTCTTCAGCTTCATAAAATTTATCTTTTTTTATGTAAGTTGTGTCTACATAAAAAAAAAGTTATATTAAAGTTCATAAAGTTAGTATATAATACCATATAAATTCATATGTTCAATTTTTTAATCTTAGAGATAATAAATAAATGTTCTCAATCGAATCTTTGAAGATATATTAAATATTTAATATTTTACATATGTTCATTTAGATAGTTTATGCCAATAATTAAAAAAAAGATCATAAAATAATATTTTTAATATAAAAATGAGAAAAAATAAGTGAAAAAATCTAGTTGAAGCAAGGGAGAAATCGGGAGAAATCGGGAGATGGAGGGAGGCGAGCTTGCGAACACCCTATCCTTCGCTCAATCAGTGTGAGCCAGCGAGCTAGTGGTCGAATGGGGCAGGACCTACGTGCATCCAACTTTGTGCCCAGCCTAATCGAGCATGCCTATAACCTAATAATTTAGAAATATGAACTTTTGTGATATTATATCATAATATGAAGAATCTAAATGTAATTTAACCTATCTATTTTATAATATATCTCACCAAATATAAGTTTTAAAAAATAGCATTTGGGTCCAGATAGTTAGAACTCTATTCCATCCATGTCCTATTAAGCCAAGTCTCACTTAAGATTCATGAGCCCACATGAAAAATTAATGGACCCTTGTAAAATAAGGGTCCAGTCTCATAATATTTACCTATATTTTAATATAATTATCAATTTTATTTTATATTATACATAATTCTAAATTCATAACACGTCTTTTATCATACACAAAAATATTTAGAGCAAATTACCGATCATTCCTTATAGTTTACTTAAAATTATACTTTGATTCACATTTTTTTTGAAATCTTTCATTTAAGTTCATAATATTTTTTTAAATCTTTCACATAGCCCCCCTAGAATTTAAAATATGGAACTAAAACTAGACCAAAATAGGGACCTATTTCTGTTTCAATCATAGACTAAGTGAAAATTTTCAAAAAAATATAAACTAAAATAAAATTATAAATAAACTATAGAAACCTATTACTAATTGTGCATAATCTCATCATGCAGAAATAGACCTGAAGACAAAGGAATTCATTACTTCTAGAATTCAAAATTTGCTAAGTAGGCCTTGTAGTTTCTCTCAAAACAATCAAAATTTAAGAAGTACGAACATAGCATGCCAAGACGATAACTTTTTGAATACGATACTAACATAATATCAGTAATGATATTGAAATTCTTCGATACACACGACTAATATAAAATCTATTTCTTGCCTACATAGCTATAGGGCACATTGGTCCACAGCCCGAGTCAAGTAGTTGAGTTAGGGATATCGGGTCCCTTACGATTCGTGTCAATATCTCAACAGATTATGTACATTAAAATATATACCAATCGTTTATATTCGCTTGTTAAGCTAAACATACAAGTTTGAATAAATTTTAAGCACCGGCGGATATTATAATAATAATTTTGAACCATTAAATGATTCATATTTGTGAACAGAATTATTTATATTTGTCTACAAACACACAATATTTATAGCAAAACTTACATTAAGTTTGCATCATGACAATTATACATTTTTTTTGTGAACAAACTTATTTATATTTGTTTAGTCCTTAATAATTTATCTGCAATAATTCATTTTTGTAGACATTAATCCACTTATGTGACATAATAATGGTGTGCATCTATAATCTATGTTTTAACTTAACACAGCAAACAATTTATTTATTTATTTTTGATAAAAGGATTTCATTCATTTATTGATAGAAAAATAGTTAAAATTATTCCCCACTAATATTAATCATCTGTTTTTAATTAAGTCACAAATAAATTTATAGCCACTACTAACGGAGTACATCCCACTAAAATTATAGACCCAACACTACAAAAAAAAAGAGTAATTACAGCACTTATTTTGCAGCGGTTTAGTAAGTGTTGCAAAAAATTAAGTTATGACAGCGTTTTAAAGTGTTGCCATAAATTAAAGCAATGACAATAATTTTAAATTAATGGCAGCATGTGAAACCGCTGCCAAAATTAAAAGCAATGGCAGCAATTAATTTAAATGAATTTTCTCTCCTCATTCTCATTCTCACGCTCTATCTCCCTCCAGCTGCCTACGACAACTCCGTGCCCTAATTTCTTCACCACCATCGATCGACGCCATTGCATTTCTTCACCACCAATGATTGGCGCCGCTGCATTGTCAACTACTGTTCTTATCAGGGACCAGCTCTATCATCAAGGCTTTGGAGGCATTAGTATTAACGTCTCCAAGGGGAATTTAAATGATTTTCTTGGGTTCAACTATACTCTGATCCAGTGGCAATGGCTACGAGACATTGACTTTGAGTGAAACTTGGTTCTAGAAGAAGCCCTATTTGGAGGTGCAAACTTCAAACATCTCCTTGACCTTGAGAGAAACATTACATGTCGAAACCTTGAATCAATGTTTGCTTGGCTCGGCTTGAGAAAAACCTAACCTCGAGTCTAATTAGTTTCATTGTTGCCAAATATATGTTTTTGATGCAACATCAAAAGGTTATTTAAATTAACAGTAACAAGAAGATGTAAGATGGTCAAAAAGATACAAGAGTTTTATGAAAAAATTCGAACGAAAGAAAAGAAAATTTAGCGTTTAATAATATGATTTTTTTTCGAAGTAAATTGATCGAAACCATAATAAAAGACATGCGAAATGATTAAAAAAATATGAAATTATTTGAGAGGCAAGCCCCAATGTATCATTTACTACCTTAAATATGTAATTGAATGAAATACAACTTTTGGCTTGTTATTTTACAAAATCTAGCTCCACATTATATAAATTTGCCATTTCCCCCCTCAAATTCTCATATTTGAGAGGTTATTTTAGCACACAAAAAAAATTTAAATTTTGTAATAATGCAGGAAATATGACAGGTTTATTTATTTACTTTTTATCAATAGTAAATAAAGATAGAGTTAAAATTTGTAATAATGCATGACAAATGGCAAGATTATTTAATTATTTATGTATTTTCTTATCGTCAATTAACGAATATTTTGAGTATTAATTTTAAATTTTTCCATAATGGACTGGGGTCCGCCGGCCCACCACTCAGAAAACGTTGAAAGCGACGGCGACTTCCGGTCAAACTTGACTCACAAATTAATGGTGCCGTCACAATTATCTTAAAATATTAAATGGAGAATTAAACGCAGATCCTCAATTCTTCTTTTAATTACAGTCCTAAAATTTTATATTTACACTTTTGCCACTGTAAAAATCATATTTTGTTGGCTAAAATGGTAAGGTGCTATAATTGTAAAACAGTAACTTTCTCTCTCATGGGGTTTGTAGAGACGAGAGAATTTGCACGCGAAACGGGCTATTGTGATGACCCGTGATAAAAGAAAATAACGAGTAATTATTGAATCAAAATTATGCATACAAGATATAACTTCTTCCAAGCATCTATATAGAGATAGAGATAAATTGTCTCACATAGAAAAAAAAAGTAATTCATAAGCTGCATAAGTAAATAACATGGTCTCAATATATAAAAATATCTTTTGAGATAAAATTGAGACTGGTGATGAAAGACTCTGTAATTAAACGTGCTTTACTTTGAGTAGTATTGGGATGAGTGACAACCTAAGAGGGTACTTAAATTATATAGTTTTCTAAAATTAAAATGAATAATACCTCTATATTTGAATTATGAGTTGTTACAATTATCCTCTTATCATACGCCCCACGAAGGTAGTGTGAAGGCTAATATGGATATTTCAGTTAAAGGTTCTTATAAAATTATTGGCACTGGCTGATAGGCATTATCCTTCACGATCAGAGTGCAGTACTTATTGTAGCAGGTTTAAGAAGTATATACAAGATAGGTTCTCTCCTTATACGATTGAATACTACACAAAGAGAATTCCTAACTAAATAGGGATTTGGGTGAACTGGATACTTGGCTATTTAGAGAGGCGCGCACCTACACATGCATATTTTGACTATTTAGAAAGGTGCAATACATCAAGTAATTGTGAATTTGTAGCACGATTAGATATTTGCATAATTCGATCAAGTCAACAGGTATCCCAAGTTTATTTGTGTTGAACTAGAGCTCGAGAAATTACCGTCTATATATGCTTAGCTTGAGTGTTTGTAGTTTTTTTTTAAAAAATTTTTACTCTCATTAAAAAGTTGAGCCAATGTAAAATTGTCAAACTAGAAGTTGAGAGAGAGAAGAAGAAAGGTTAGCCACTTGTGTGTTCTTATTAAAAATGTGAAATAGAATTAATTTTAATATTAATATTTATGTAAAATTTAAAATATTATTATTATAATATTTTTAATAATATGTTTCATAAAATAAAATTAAAATTAACAGCCCCATGATTACCCCCTATTTTTATTTTTAAAATGCTTGCCATTAATTTGAATCCTTATTACCTTTATGCCTCTCTCCACATTTGTCATTTAAGATGGCTATAAAAACAAGCAGCTAAGTTATTTTCATTTTTTAAAAAAATTTAATAGTATAATATTTAAAATTTTAAGTAATATGTACATAAATATGTCATTTTTATATTTTTCACTATACATAGTATTTTAAAGGAATATTTACATGGTGAATACAGAAATTAGGCTAATTTACGAATTTAATCATAAATCTCAAAATATTACAGATATCACATCTAAAACAGTTATTTTTTATTTTTCACATCCGACAGTAAATTCTATCAGAAGATTTAATTATAGTTAAATCTTAGAAAGGTCTGATGCTCGCTCGTGATGCCCGTGTAAGAAGAAGATGCAAATAGCAGAATGATGCTTGCATGGATACGCTGTCACCTCGCGTGAATATGCTGCCGCCAGAACTAATGCAGCTCCGCGATGCCCTAACATGAAGGGCGATGGTTAAACGATGTGATCAATGACTGAGATTTTATTGAATTTTAACTGTGGTTAAATCTTCTGATAGAATTTACCGCAGGATGTGAAAAATAAAAAAATAGTTGTTTTAAATGTGATATCCGTAATATTTTTAGATTTATGGTGAAATTCATAAATTAGCTTAATTTCTGTGTCAACTATGTAAATGTTCCTATTTTAAAAGAGTTATGCATTTTTTGTGATTTTATATTTTGGTCCACCAATAAATTTATTGTGCTGAGAAAAGATACCTAAGAAATTCAACTGATCAAGTATTTAAAAGTTGATACCTATCTATAAATAATATTATCAAAGCAATCACTCACAAAAAATATAATTAAGGGGGACATCATCCTATTAGACTTTAGATATTTGATTTTTTTAATTACTTAGTTATAAATTTAATTTCTCAATGGAACTTTATATTTGCTAGATTTTATGTGTCATATCTATTTCCTGAGGTTCTTTTTAATTGATTTAAAATTAATTTTATACATTTCATACACAAATCTTAATAAAACAATAAATTATTATTTAAATTCTACAAAACATTTAAATTTATAACAAACAAATATTCATAAATCTAAAAAAAAAATTTAAGTTCATATTTAATCTAATATATAGGAAAAATTTTGATCTCTAATATTATGAAAGTTTAATTTGAGTAATTTTTATTAAAAACAATTTATAGGAGCTGTTTCCCCTTTTTTTTTAAAAATAATTGACAAAGTCAGATTTATTCATTTATTATGTGAATTATGAATAGAGTTAAGTTTGTTTTATAACTTTAAATTATTTAATAAATGATTCGCAAAGTACTCATAGTGCATAAGTTTTATAAAATCGCTGAAAATTGCTGTAAAAAATTATTTATTAGTACATATATTTTTATTGTAAATGAATACGATAGTATTTTAAATTGCCTCTAAAAGATTATTAAATTATTATAAAATGGGTAACCCCTCCAGATTCCCTCACACCTTGCGATCATTTTCAGAGTTGGCATCTCATTGTTAGCTTCCTCATCCCTTGTTTTCTTGAGGTAATTTTTAATTTTATTTTAACATCTAAATAGTTTAATTTATCAATGATTATTTAGTTCAATTAATAATCAAAATTATCCGTAAAATTCATTTTCTTATTTTTTTATTAGAGATAATTATCTACATGTCACACAATTTAATTTTATTTATGCCTTATCCATTCATTCTTAATTAATTATACTATGCACACTCAAAACAATACAAAATCTTACATACACACATTTGAGTTAAAACTTAATCAAAATCTATTTGAAAAAAAATATTTTATTAGTAAATTATTAAAATTATATTTTTACTTTTAATGATATATATTTTTCTCTTCCTCAATACCACATTAAAACGCTGATTTGTCCTAAAATCAATTCATGTTGCGGATATATTCTTCCTTTGCCGCCGCCTCAACATTAAGGTTTTAAGATTTTCACTCAAAATATATTTAAATATTCTTAAAATAATATAATAAATGGCTCAGATTTTTTGTAATTTAATTATATTTAGGTTATTGAAAATTTATGATTACTCATTATAATAGAAATAAATTAAAATGTGTATATATAAGATTTTATAATGTTTTGAGTGTGCATAGCATAATTAACTAAAAATGGATGGGTAAGGCATAAATAAAACTAAATTGTGTGACATGTAGGTAATTATCCCTTTTTATTATTATTACGAGCGCATTTTTAGTAGGAGTTTTTTAAAAAAATTTATTATAGAATCAATTACAAACAAGTGTGCTTACATCATTATATATTTTAGTGATAGCTTTTTACTTCATAGATGATTGATTTAAAATTATGTTGGTAGACAAGCAAATTTTTTTAAAATTTAAAATTAGCAACAGCCTATTTGATGTCAAAATAAAAATCTCAAACTCTTATAATGTAAAGATAATGCGAAACATTCGGAGTAGTCAAAGTTATATAGCATGGTATATTGAAAACGACAATAGATATGAGTTTAAGTTGGAGCGCGAGTCTTAGACCACTTTAACTTTTATAATAAAATAGTACTGATGATTAATAATTCAACTCATATNTTAAATTAGTACCATTTTGGTCCTGTTTTTGTCCTGTTTTGGTCCTCGCGCCAAACAGGGCCATAGAGTAAGAATAAATTCATCATGGGTATACCAAGAAAAACTCTTATCTCGCCACATTCTAAAGTATTATTAATAATTCAACTCATATAGAGCAAGAAAACTCTTTTCTCGTAAATTCTGATTATATTTTTAAAAGAGTTATTTGTGTTTTGTATTGTAACATCTCGTGATCCTAATGTAAAGGTATTGTCTGTTTTGCCTTTAAGAAAATTGAATGACTTAAGTACTTCCCAAGAGGTCACCCATCTCAGTGCTATTCCAGCTCAAGCATGCTTAACTGCGGAGTTTTCCATCATTAGTCTCACGATTTTGCCACAAAAAATATCTCTATCATTTAAGATCATATTATCTATTTATAAAGCTCAGGATCTCCCTCCCTTTCCGATGTGAGATGATCTATTTCTGTGCCCTTTTCACTACTCATTTTCAGCCTAGAAGCCTGTTAGGAGTTGTTCTTTGCCCAGTGATTCTTTTCTCTTATGACATTATCTGACAATCACTCCCTGTCATCTTCGGCTATGAGCATCACATGTATATTTTAAATATTACATACTTGTTCTTTTACCATTCATGATGTAGATATTATGAATATTGAGCCTGGTAGTGATGAGTATCAATCCATGAATAGCTGTGGTTTATTTCAATCTAAAAATACTGTTTTTGAGTCCAGTGTGATGAACTTAATGTGAGAGAATATGCTCAAAGACGCAGATAAGCATAAGGAGGAAGGGGAACTGCAGTCGATAAATCTAACGCAGAATATCTTAAAATCAATCATAGATAAGTATTTATGATAAATTTGGTTTGTCACGAAATCTGTCATAACAAGCTTTGTCACAAATAGTGTTATTGCAACAAATTAAGTTGTCGTCGCAAACATTTGCGACAGCTATTTGTCGCAACTTTTGTGACAATTGTGCGACAAATATTTATTTTATCAAAAATATTGTGACAGATATTGCAACAAAATTTGTTGATACTTTATTATATAATTATGTTGCAGTGTAATCATTGTGGGTGCAATATCTGAAACAAATAATACATTTATTTATTTGTTATGAAACATATGAGAATGAAACACAAAGATAGACGATGACACCTATTTAGAAATTTTGGTAAACATTTAAATTTTTGGAATACGCAAGACTTACAAGCAAATACTACGTCTTATTGGAAACGGGAGCTACTGTATTTGTCGAACGAATGTGCGATTCACAATTATTTTTCAACGGGGAGTTTTTCTTAATGTAAAAAAAAGATTAAAATGTGTATAAAGTGCATATATGTGTTCAGATTAATAATTCAGCATACAAAACTGGCAATAAACTCTACATCAAATCAGAAATGATAAAACTTTAATCAACTTAAATTTTTTTTTTTTTATAAAAAAACTTGAATCAATTTTGGTACATGCGTATTGAGCCTGGCTAATTGGTAGCATATCTTATTAATATTTGAACTCAATATCTAAAATATAAAACCTTTTCAAAATATTTTTGTGTAATTATTGATAATTTTTGCTATACCGTAATTATAGAAAACTAACTATATAAAATCATTTTTAACATATGTATTTGCAACGAAGACTTTAATTTTGAAATTATATTTAATAGTGATTACGTTGAGTTAATTAAAAATGAGATTATTTAAATTTTTACATTATTAGACTATTAAATGATGCCATTTTATTTACTTTTTGGTTTTGAAATTAGTTTTACACTCAGCCCATGAAGCCCAATCCAGAATGAATAATTTTAAGGCCCAAATATGCAAAACTCTTAACAATTATGTAATTTTCTTTTTTATTATAATTTTTTTTAAAGTTATTGAAAATTTTTAGTAATATTCTTAGTTATTGACAAAGCAACGATTATAACATAAGTTTGGAGTGTTATTACAAATTCAAAGAAATATAAACTTAAAAGAAGCTACAATGAAATACACGAGTTTTGTGAGAAATACAATTAAGAAACTGTGCAATACACAATTTTTTATTCGGAATAAATCTATTGCATAATTACAACAATATTCATATTATATATAATAATTTATTATTGCAAAGACGAAGGATGAAAAAGTTATATATCAAACATTTAAGCCGTGTGCGCGCCAATAACCACACTCGATAATGGTAATTAATTTAAACTAATAGATTAGTTCTTTCTCTTCGTTTAGTTAGGCCAAAGTTTTTATATACCTAACATTTATAGATTATAATATTAAAATTCTATGATAATTTGCATTATATAAATATTTCAAAGTAAAATTTTAACTTAATTTTGAATTCTACGCATATTATAATAACTAGCTAGTTTTATATTTCTCAAATATTTCAATATAGTAATTAATTTAATTTTATAACATATATAAATCTCAATAAAAAATATTTCCATTTAAAATTTAAATTTTGCAAATAAATGCATATTAATTGAGATAAAAGATAAGCTTTTGTTAGTGAGATAATTATGTTTTAAATTTTATAAAAAATTTGAAATAAAGTTAATTTTATTTTATTAGCTTATTCAAATATTCAGATATAATACTTTGGTTAATGGTTAATTGAGATAAAATTAACAAAGTTGAGCTTAATTTTTGTCGACAAATCTATAGCAGTACGAGAAAAAACTTTCATGTAAGTTAATTGGGAATCGAGCATCACGAGATAATATACACATTAGACAGTATATATTTCACACAACACAACAGAAATACAATTGATAACAAAAATCAATGCAAATCACATAAGAGAAAGGAAATACCATTACTCGAAATACCCTTAATCTAAAGAAAATCACAGCCCCTCCAAAATAAAGTTTACTATTTTTCAAAAATCTCCAAAAAGAAGTTATGAGTGATCACAACTTTACTCTCTAAAATCATAGAATAATCTTACCTCTCCGTCATAAATATTCCAAAAGAACATTCAAATCCTATAACAAATGAATTTCTGAAACATATTATTTTCTTACACGACATCGAAACAGTCCAATCGCTATATATATATATATGTATGTATGTATGTATGTATGTATATGTGTATGTGTGTATGTGTGTATGTGTGTATGTGTGTATATATATATATATGTATGTATGTATATATAAGATGTTTCAATCAACCATCACTTGCACAATCAGTAGAGTTTGGATGATCAAATTTTTGTCATCCTTCACTAACAATTGTCCATCAATCTGTTCTATCGAACGGTCGACAATCCGTTCTTTGTAGATGCTGAACATGCCAATATATAAATTATAGGCCGATTGAAGCTCCAGTTAAAAAAATCAAGTTATTGGATCTTACCCATGTACAAAGAGGAAGGGAGAGACCGAAGAAGACATGACAATAAACTATAAGAAGTAATCTTAGTTACTTAGACTTAGATAAGAATTTAATAATTGATAGAACATAATAAAAATAAAGGATTCATGTAGCCGACCCCACCTAGTATGCAATGATACATGCTTTCTCCATTAACTAGTTTTGATCTGATCATCTACCTGATAATCCATTGATTCTTTGTTTAATAGATAATGATGAGAATTTAGTCGACCTTCACATATATATATACATATGCATATACATACCAATCACTTCAAGCACGTTTGCGTTATTATTAATTTCTACGATTTCATTGCATGCATGGGCCAGGGATTGAATTAAGTTGTGTACAAATTAAATATTTACGATAGAGTGGCCTGCACTACTCATGCCAGCTATATGCATGCAAATATAAATTAAACTAAATATTTTTATAATAAATAAAGTTTTAATCAACATGATTTCTTTTATAACTATACTTCTCCAAAGTTTTGGAAAAGGCTCTTTTGTTTCTTGTGCTGCCTGTTAACCATGGAATATTACCCCATGGCTATTATGTATCCTGCAAAATTGTTCATTTTATGTGCCATTTTCTCTCAAAATTTTATGCACTATGAAATTTTTTCCTTGGTGTTTTCTATAGTTCTTCTCTATTGCCTGTTCTTTATGTCAATTTATTACATTTAAGGGTAAATTACATTCAAATTCTTGAATTTAGAATTATTATCTTGTAAGTCCACACAAAATCAGATATATATATATATATATATATATATTAATCAGATTTTTTATTTTTTTAATATTAAAATTTTATGTAATACTCAAAAGACCACCTCTCTCTCCTCTAGCTCCTTTTTCTCTCCTAAAAGATGGGAGGAGGGAAGGCCACTAGACCACCAGTCCACCCCCATCTCTCTCTCTCTCACATCCTTCTCCCCCTCCCCTCTCTCGCGCACTCGCTCTCTGCTGGTGACAATACGAGGCAGCACTCTTGCAGCCTTTATGCAATGCTGGCTGGCCCCAGGCAGAGCGCGCGTGAGAGAGAGATAAATGGGGGGTGTGCTGATGGCCTGCCTCTCTGCCTAGCTCCTAGCTTTCAGGAGAGAAAAAGAGAGAGGAGAGAGAAAGAAGAGGACTAGTAGGGGAGAGAAAGTATTTTGAGTATTTCATAAAACTTTAAT
>JAEMOT010001313.1:314925-367671 GCA_019297695.1 Apostasia ramifera | reverse complement strand
TATATATATATATATATATATTTGATTTAGGATCTAAATATTAAATATTTTTTTAAATTATAAATTTGTGTGATGATATAATTTCAACTCAAAAAATTAGATGTAATTTATCCTAAATTTAATTTTGAGTTCTTTCATTGATTTAGTTGACTCATGTACTAGAAGATCAAAAATATGTCTTTTTTGCAATATATTCTAACTAAGATGATATATGATTCATGATGTTAGGCATATTATTTTAAGAAATTAATTATTTAGTGTGATGATATATTTAAATATTATTGTATAAAATCATAAAACTATTTTAAAGTGATATCAAGAATTAGGCAACATTTGAATGGAGCAATAATCACAGAAGCATCATAAGACACTAGTACAATATATGCATTTTACGGTACATTTATAAAAGCAGTTAAAAAGAGAAATCGTTGTAAAAATTTTCTGACAGAACATTATACGGCTGTTGACAATGTGAACCGCTATAGATATATTTTAGACGACGGTTTCTGGAGTGAACCGCCGTCTAAAGTCAGTACTTTAGAGGGCGGTTGGAAGCGTCAACCGCCATGTATACCTCAGGTCGACCTGCTGCGCATGTCGATCTCCTCTTCCATCTTCCTCTTCTTTGGCTGTCATTCCCCCCATACCTTTGTCGACGCCAGATATACCACGCCGACGCCGGATTTAGCTGCATTCGCGGCCTTACTCCCTCGCCGACTCCGGCCGATGCTAGATCTTGCCATATTCGCGGCCCTACACCCTCACCAACTCCGAATCTAGCCTCATCGCGGCCCTACACCCTACCCGACGCCGAATCTAGCCACATTCGCGGCCCTACTCCCTCGCCGACGCCGGCCGACACCGGATCTAGCCGCTTTCCCGGCCCTACACCCCCGCCGAAGTCGGATATAACAAACTTCACCTTCATCCACCACTTTCTTCTTCTTCTTCTTCATTTTTGTTTTTGTCCGAAATATTTGGATTCAAAAATTTATTTCTTAAGGTAAATCTACTTCTTTATTTTTTTTATTTTATTATTATTTTTTCAGGTTGATTGCAAAATATTGGGATTCAGAAATTTCAACTATCGTTTCTGCTTAATTTCACATAAGGTAAATAATAATTATTCTGTTTTTTTTTTCAGTTTATTTATATGTTCATTCTGATATATAAGTAGATTTTTTTTAGTATCTAAGCTGAATTAATTAACACACATTAATTATATTATGTCTTATCATATAGGTAGTTATATATGGATTGATCTTGGATTAAAATGGATAGACGATCATTTGAAAATGATAATAGAGTAAATTCCTTTATAGATTTCGCTCTGAAAAATGAATATTTAGTTAATGACAGAATAAGATGTCCGTGCTTGAGATGTGAAAATATAAAATTATTTGAAGCCAATATTGTTAAAGATCGATCATTTATTTTTTCATGGATTTGATGAGACTTATAAAGATGAATTTGGCACGGTGAATCTGTAAGAAATAAAATGAATAATATTGGGAGAAGTACATCATTTACATGTGCAGATGCTAATGTTAACATTGAAAATACAGTCGAGAAAGATAGAATAGAAGATCTAGTTTGGGATATTGAAAATAATTTATTAGAAGCTCCAGAACAGTTTGAAAAGTTGCTTCAAGAGGCTAAGAGTCTATTATATCCTAACTGTAAAAGTTTTACTAAACTTTCCGCACTAATGCGTTTATTTAACTTAAAGGCAATAAATAGTTTAAGCAACAAGTGCTTTACAGAGTTGCTTATTCTTATAAAAGATATGTTACCAGCTCCCAATCAACTTCCGAATTTAACTTACAAAGTAAAGAAAAGGCTTCGTAAGTTAGGAATGCATTATAAGAAGATCAATGCATGCCCTAATGATTATATTTTATATCGAAATGAGTATAGCGGATTAGAACAATGTCCAGAATATGAAAAATCAAGGTGGAAGATGTGTGCAGATAGCATTAAAGAAAAATATGATATTCCAAAAAAAGTTTTGTGGTATTTGCCCCTGATACCGTGCTTTGTAAAACTATTTCAAAATAAAAAATATGCTAAAAATTTTACTTGGCATGTTGATAGTGAAGGACATGTATTTGATAGAATGATGCGACACTTTGTTGATTCATCACAATGGAAATCTTTCAATATTAGATTTTCAAATTTTGCTGAAGATCCGAGGAATTTAAGACTTGAGCTGTGCACTGATGGCTTTAATCCGTACAGTGTTCAAAGTAGTCAACACAGTTATTGGCCTGTTTTCTTAGTTATTTATAATTTACCTCCTAATTTATACATGAAACGTAAATTTATCATATTGACTTTATTGATATCTGAACCCAAGCAATCTGAAAATAAAATAGATGTTTATCTTTTTCCACTTATAGATAATCTTAAAATATTATGGAAAGAAGGAGTGCAGACATATGATATTTATCGGCAGGAGCTATTTACATTAAGGACAACACTTATATGGACTGTGAATGACTATCCAGCCTATAATAATTTGGCGGGATGCAGTGTTACAGGTTACTATGCATGTGTTATTTATGGTGATAAGACTAATGCACAGTATTTAAAACATGGAAAGAAATTATGTTATATGGGTTACAGAAAGTGGTTGCCTCGAGATCATTCATGTGTTTCGCAAAAAAAGAAAGCTTTTGATGGTAATGCTGAGTTTGAGAAGGCTCCACGCCCACTTAATGGGAAAGAGTTGATACAAGTTTTAAGCACCATAGGTCAAGATCCTCCAAAAATAAATTATTGGAAAAGAAGATCAATATTTTTTAACCTTGAGTATTGAGAATATTTACATGTGCGTCATAATTTAGATATCATATATATAGAAAAAAATATTTATGATAGTATTATTGGTACACTATTAAATGCCATTGAAAAAAGTAAAGATACTATAAATGCACGATTATATATGATTAGTATGGAAATTTGACAGCAGCTTGCTCCTAAGGTCTATGACAGCCGAACATATCTTCCACATGCATGTTATACATTCACGAAAGAGAAGAAGAAGCGATTCTGTAAGATTTTGTATGAGTTAAAGGTGCCAGATAGTTATTCTTTAAACCTGAAAAGTCACGTAAATCTCAGAGAATTGAAATGAATTAATTTGAAAGCGCATGATTGTCACGTGTTAATGCAATAATTGTTACCTGTAGCTATCAGAGGCAGTTTGAATGCTAAACTTCAGAGTGCAATAACGAGGCTACGTTTCTTCTTCAACTCTTTATGTGCTAAAACTGTAGATCCTTTCTACAGTCATTCAGCATAAGTATATTTGAGGTCATGGAGCTTATGAAACAGTTTTATTTCATGAATTCAAATTCGAAATAATGTGATTTTATTTCTTGTTTTGTATCTGCATTTGTTTTGCTATGTAATATTAAAAGTTTATGTAATTGAAGTTATGTTTTATGTGATCGATGTTGTTGTTTTCTTTATGAATTCAATAATTAAAATGACTTCTGGATGTATATTACTGCTGTGTATGAATGTATTAATTTTTGATAATTTTTTTTTTTGAATATGAAATATTTATTTAAAAAAAAAAAAACTATAGACGGCGGTACTCTTTACCGCCGTCTATAGTGTTACTATAACGGCGGTTGACCCATATCAACCGCCGTTTAAAGTTTTCTTTTACGGCGGTCCAAACCACCGTCAAATCTCTGTTAACTATTACGGCGTTTGAATACGCGGCAGTTGTGTTAATATTTGAAGGCAGTTTTTAATCGCCGTAAAACAGCTTTCCTCTACTAGTGAGATACTAAAGATTTAATGCCATTGGAGAAAAGTTGGAGATCTTGAAGTCCATTATTCTAATTAACATTTTAATCTATAAATAAAAATTAAATCAAATAAATAATTATTATTGGATATTGCGAAAAAAAATCATCTTACAGAGATGAGATCACTGACATCAAATTTTGAGTATAGAAAATAAATTGCATTTCGCTCTTACAAGTTATTCAGAATATGTTCACCCTAACAAACAAAGGCAAAATGTATAAGAAAAATAAATTATAGACTTAATAGTACCAGATTAAAATAGAACAAGTTTATGCTCGAGAAATTCACCCCCACACAACATGAAATTTTCACATAAGATTAAAGGGGCGGTTGGTTCAATGTTATCTTGATGTTATATATGTTATGTTATCTAGAGAAAGTAATTATTTGGTTTAATGACATCTACCAAAAATCTTCTATTAGATTATAAAATTATTAGTCAAAAGATGATATCTAGATGTCATGACATCTAGATTACATAACATAACACTAAGATAATATCGAACCAAACGCCCCCTAAATAAGATATAGATCAGCAAATTCTAAAACCTTTGATCATAAATCATGAAAGGAAATTAACATCACTCTGCTTTAGATTTTTACTCATGATTCATCTCAACTAAAATAATTAATGATATGTATACATAAATACACACATATATACATACATATATATATATTATATATATATATAATATAATTATATTCAACATTGATGGAAATGTAATAAAGCTTTCATTTCATTTTAAATATATTATTAAACTAATTATTACTTTTTTCTACTATTATCAAAAAAAAAAATATATTAGCATTCAGCAAATTTTGATTTTATCAAAATAATCTGAGACAAGCAGCAAATGGGAGTGGTAACAAGCAAACTTGGACCAAAGTCTTTGAAAATTATGTTCTTGTCTCTCTTAATAAATTAAGTGGTTTCCTAATTGTCTTCATTATTTGATGAAATTAAGCTAAATATTATTTAAATAATAAAAAGAAATAATTTATGAGGAATTATATGCATAGTAAAATCTTTGTTATTTTTGTTTTTCATATTTATGTAGGGCACATAAATCTTGTAAATAATAAAAAAACTGCCCTTTATTTATTATGTCAGCATTTTTAACAAATATATTATTTATATGATATATAAATATTTATTTAATTACCTCTACATTATATCAATAGAGACCAGACATATAGCAGTGGTGTATCCAATATGTTTAATTATGTATTTTTATTATATAAAAATAAAATATTTCTTAAAGATATTAAGGTAGTTAATAGAGGACATCTTTTATGATATTTATAAGATTTTAACTATATATATATATATATATAGAGAGAAAATTAATGATAGATCTTTACTATTTATTCATAATTATATTTTAGTCTATTTTAAAAAATCTCTTATTTAAGTTTTTAAATTAAAATTATAAGAGCATATTAAATCTTTATTTTGCTTTAGTTTAGGTCCTGATTTTAAATTCTAAGAACTTAAGGGAAAAAATTTTAAAATTTTATGGACTCAAGTGAAAGAATTTTAAAAATATTGTAGTTATTATTTGATGTGATCATAAATAAATCTCCTGCAGTGCTTTGCAATATATTTATAGTAGTGGAGCTGAAATATTTTTCGACTTGGGGGGATGTTTTTATAAATTTATATGTCGTTGCTAAAATTTAATTTATTTTATTTAATCAAGAAGAAAAAAATACTTTTCCCTTAAACTCAAATATATTTATTCATCCTTATTTTTTTAAAAAATAATTATTAATTATTCACATCAAAATGAATTATAAAAATAAACTAAAAAACACCATCATCTAACAATTAAGCAGTAATATCCTTTTAATCAATATCTAAGTCAATGCAACTGAAGAAGCAACTAGGCATCTCCATAAACTGGCTTTTATACCAAAAGAGCAACCTCCCCAAGAGAGAGACTATCTAGAACAACAACACCAGCTATTTGCGTTTGGCTAAGTGATAGAATTAGATTAGAAACTTAACAAAATTATCAATTTTTATCTTAGAATCATGTGTTAATAGCAATTTTGTCCCTCTAGTTTAAGCTTAAGTAAACTTAGGTTCTTTTAATTTTCAAATTAATCAAATTAGTCTTCTAATTTGAGATAATATGTAAATAAATCTATTGGTATTAATTAATGGACCTAATGAATTATTTTTTTTAAACTAATAGAGTAGTTTAATTAATTGGTTAATTTAAAAATTACATTAATATTTTAGATAAATATAATATCCAATATGGTCTAACAAATAAATTAAGCATGAGTTGTTACATGTGGATATATATCTAATTTTTTTTAAATTAAATGAGTAAAAAATTAATTTGCTATACTTTTAAGTTTTAATTTTAAAGTCATAAGTGAGAATTTTAAATAAATATTAGGTACCTAAGTGAAAAATTTTAAAATTATAAACTAAAATATAATAAAAGATAAATTGTAAAGACTTATCAGTAATATTTTTTTTATAAGCTTCATTTAACTAGAAATTTCTTATCTAAGGGAAATCTCCTTCCATATGTTTCATTTCTTCTTCACTAATCATATCTTTCTTCCCCATTCCTAACCCTAATTAAATGCTTTCTATCAGAAAAAAAAGGCCCTAATTAAATTTCTACCTTCTTCGTTCTTCCTACCATTCTATATATATATGTAGACACACACACTTGACTCATGATTAATGGAGATCAGGCTTAGCATTTGCTGATCAGTATCACTTGGACCAGTCAATGATGGAAGTGTTCATGGACGACGCGGCGGCGCTGCAGATCTCCTACAGCTTCTCCGCCGCCAGCCATGCCGACGTTCACTCATGGGCCTCCTTCTTTGGCGACGATCAGGATGAATTCTACTGTGATCACCTTCCTAACGTTGAAAGTTCGTCGGCAATCAGCGCGAGCTCGTACAGTAGCCCGCCGGCGGCAGAGTATCCGTGGCCGGCCGTGGCCGGAGATGAGAATCTCCGTTTGATTCATCTTCTCATGGCGGCCGCAGAAGCCCTCACGGGAGGTCAGAAGGGGAGGGAACTGGCCAGAGTGATATTGGTTCGTCTCGGAGAATTGGTGGTCCCGGCCGCCAGCGCCGCCGGTGGCGCCACGAGCATTGAGCGTCTGGTAGCTCACTTCACCGGAGCTCTGCAGGACATCGTCGACGGCGCCGGCAGAGGGCAGATCCACCGTGGGTTCCCATCCGGCGAAGCGCTGCAGGCCTTCCAGCTCGCGCAGGACATGCTGCCGGACGACAAGCTCGGGCATTTCACAGCAAATCAGGCCATTCTCGAGGCTGCCGCCGGCGAGCGGCGGATTCACGTCGTCGACTACGATATCAAGGAAGGGTTGCAGTGGGCTTCGTTGATGCAGGCGATGGTTTCCCGGAAGGACGGCGCGCCACCGCCGAGTCTCCGGATCACTGCTGTCAGCGGCGGTAGAAGCCGCGGAAAGGGCCGGTGGTCGTCGGAGACCATACAGGTCACGGGGCAGCGGCTGATGGAATTCGCAGAGTCCATCGGTCAGCCGCTGACTTTCGGGTACTGCCGACTCGACCGGCGCCAGATGTTCCGGCCGGCGACTATCAGGGTGGTCAAAGGGGAGGCCTTGTTTTTTAACTCTGCTCTCCTCCAGCCGGAGTTCCACCAACGGACAACAGCCTCTGTCAGGTCCTTTCTCACAGGCGCCGCCGAACTTGGGGCCCGGTTGGTGACGGTCGTAAAGGAGGAGCGGGCGAGCGGCTCCGCTGTCTTCGTCGGCGAGGAGAATGAAGGGTTTGTGCGGAGATTCACGGAGCAGCTGCAGCGTTACTCTGCAAAAATGGAAGCTTTGGAGGCCGAATTTCCGAAGCAGGGGAGGGCGAGGGAGATGGTTGAGAGGTTGATTCTGGCGCCGAGCGTCAGGGCTGCGTTGAGCACGGCGTACTGCCAGAGGGAGGAGCCGGAAGAGTCGCTGGAGTGGATGCCAGCGGCCGGATTCCGGCCGGTGGAGCTGAGCTTCTTCAACCTCTGCCAGGCTCGGCTGCTCCTGGGGCTCTTCAACCAAGGGTACCGCGTCGAGGAAGACGCGCCGAATAAGATCACGTTGAGCTGGAAGTCTCGCCGCCTGCTCTCCGCTTCCGTTTGGTCACCTCCGGCGGTGGCTCCAGCTAATTCCTGAACGTCTGCCGCCGCCGCCGCCGCCGCCTAGGCTTAAGCTGCACGTCTTCAATATTGCCAAACTGCCCTTCCGAAATCTTTGGAGATTTGAGGATTTGTATTATTAATGAATATGTTTTACGGTAATTAACGGTTAATTAGCTCTTCAAATGTAATACCATGCCCTTGTGATAGGTCAACGGTCAACCGTTCGAGTAGTTTGAATTTTATTTAAAATCCATTCAATTTTTTAGCAGCTAAAATTAAATTCAGTTTTCGAATTAGATTAGAATTGCATAACCATAAATCTGCCTTCTAACATTTATATTGGGGATAACGCACACATTCATATTTTTAAAATTATAACATCAAGATTTCGGAGATTGGGACGAAAGAGAGAGGAGACCTCTCTCTCCTCCCGATCCCCGCGCACGCCGATGGTTCGCACAGCCTCTCGCGTGAGCTAGGATTGGGAGGGTAGAGAAAGACTGGAGAGGTAAAATGATAATTTTAAAATTTTTTAATAATAAAAAATAAAAAAAAAAACTCATTTGATAATTTATTGAAACTCAGTGACTCCAATATTATAATTTTAAAAACGTGAATTTGTGCGTTATTAAACGTTAAATTTAAAGATCTAGGTGTAATTATTCTTTTATATTGTATTAGAAGCATAATAAATAAACATGCATGTAATATCGATGGAAATTAAACATGAGATAATATGATACTAATGATACAAAATTAATTTGAAGTCTAAAATTATTATTCAATAAAAATTAATCTAAAAATATACTTTACTACAATAATTTTTTATTATGACAAATGAAAGGGCTAAAATATCATTGAGGTGAAATTCAGAGAGAAACTGTGTCTGCAATGCAACTGGCCAACGGAAGAAAAGAGAGGGAGAAAGATGATTGAAATGCGATGAGCATAAGTTGGAGTTAGAATAAAAAAATTGCCGTCCCGAGAATTCTTTAACCTTCAAAAGTTTTTGCAGCGTAACGCATTTTTATCTCATGATGTGATACATCGGGCGGCGATATTCCGATGGGTTTCACTAAAAGAATAAAACTCCGTACGCATGCCGACTCGCCAGGTTGGGCTCCTTAGCATCTTGAGAGGTGTGGATGGCTGAGATGAGCTTGATAGTTTCTAGGTGTTAATATATTTAAATTAAATAAACTTTTACTAAAATAAAATCACATTTGACTGGTAATTAGAATAGTTGATTTTAAACAAAAATGTTGAATCTTGACTTTACTTACAAATCAATTTGTTGTGAAATCTAATCAAAAAAAAAAAAAAAAAATTGTTGTGAAATAAAGAATGATAGAAGCATGATGAAATTTGTGGCCCATGAGGTGGTGATATAAGATTTTTTTGTTTGTTCTTGTTAGACCTTATATTTTGTACTTATTTTCTACATACTAGACTTTATTATATGATATTAATGTTTATATAATAAATTGATGAATAATGAGATATAAATGCAAAAATATATACAGCTACGTGAAAAATCTCAAAATCAGAAAAAATGTGAGGAGCAACAATTACAATTTATATAGAATACAACTGCTCTAATAAAAATGTAGTAATAATTTTAAAAAATATTAAGTTCAAGACTGGATCAATATAAGAATCAAGACAGAGTTAAGATCATAAAATGATTTCGTATTGTGGGAGCTTCGCCCTCACGTCACCACAGTTCTTTTCTAAAATCGTTGCATTGCGAGCTCTTTGAATCGGACCAAATAGAATCGAGTCACCAAACATTACAAATGTTTAATGGTAATTGTAAGCCATTCCTTTTAAAAGTTTTTTGGATGATCCAAATTTTTGGTAGAATTCATAAGACCCTCAATTAAAGTGTTAGAACTAGGGAAATTAAAAATATGATTTAAATTTGATTTGTTAATATTGCATTCAAGTTTAAATATTTCAAATGTCAGCAAATCCCCTATAAAAATCATTAGAGATTATCACAAAATGCACTTCTGATTTCACTATAGAAAGTTAAGTACAGTTTAGTCTTGAAACAAATTGATTAGATTGTAATTTTTATGATGCCCCAAGCTTCCTCATTTATGACTATTCATGTGCTAGAAGTTACATATATTACTCCTAGGTCCCTGAGGTTAATAGAATATTATAAATTGATCCATAAATTTTGAATTCTTGCAAACAGGACTCTAATTAGGTTAGGGTATTTCAAATTGGCTTATAAATTTTAAAAGTTTTTACACTTGTCCCTAAAGTTGATAGAGTGCTTCAAATTGATTTCTCAAATTTTATCTCCTTGAAAGAAAGTCAAGAGACTAGTTTGAAATTCATCTATCAACCTCAAGGACCTACTTGAAAGATTTCAAAATTTATGAAATAATTTGAAGTGCGATATCAATCTCAAAGACTTGAAAGATTTTAATATTCATGGTACAATTTGAAGTATTTTATGCAACTTCGAGGACCCACAAGTAATTTACTCAAGATTTTCCTTCAGATTAGGGATGAATACTAGAACAATACATACAAGAAATTCATGACAAATATATAGATAGACTGCTAATTAGAATCAGAACATTATATACCCTCAATCCAATTAGTGTTCATTTCGCAGTAGTGCTTCCCCAAATCAATCAACTGATCAAAAAACATAGACTTGTTATATCTCGAAGACTTAGTTGTTGAAGTCTGTTCAAGAGTTGATTTCTTTAAGAATTCCCTTCAATATCAGACAATTATAACTTTTTGTTCCTCATTTCTATGCCTTTGAGGACAGCAGCAGGAAACCCTCCCTTTTAGAACTTTATGGAGATCTATAAAACAAATATTTTGCTTTAATACGTGAATCCTATACTCTATTTGTGACGGTCGTGGCTGAAGAGGACAGGGAGTGATTGCCAGTTAATATCCTAAGAGAAAAGAATCGCTAAGATAAAGTGCGGCCCCTAGCATGCTTTTAGGCCAACAAAAAGTGGTGAGAGGGGCACATGAATGAATAAACCCACATCAAAAATGGAGGAACTTCTGAGCTGTATAAGTAGATAATATAATGTCAAATAGTAGATGCATTTTTTAGGATAAAATCATAAGACTAATAATAAAAAACTCCATAGTTAAGCGTACTTGGGCTGGAATAATACTAGAAGTGCTCAAGTCATATAGTTCCCTAAAATTAAAGCAGATAATATCCCTACATTGGGATCACAGGATGTTACACTATTGAAAAAACTCATGTATTACAAGGTATATAGGAATTGTAGAGAGACAGTTTACGATTGATGATATCTAGCTATAACTTTGTGACTAGCTTGCAAACAACTTTATATCGATCGGTTGCCAATAAATCATTGGCAGAAATTTTTGCGACCAAGATGTAACCTACTTCATTAGTAGTTAAAGCCTTGGCAGATCAATCCCATGATAGTGCTAGCTATTAGTGACCTCATTATTACAGACCAATCACAAAATGTGTTCCCAAACTTGCTCTTCTTCTCAGCAGTATAACAACTAAAAGCTGCATTGACACCACTACCTACACTAACATTGCCACCGAATACTCTTTCTCCTTGTCTTCTACATCCTTTCATTCTTCTCTCTATCTTCTTCTCTTCTAATTCAAAAGTTCATTGGCCACCTCACCTTTTGTGCCACCGCCTTTACTTTTGACAACTCACGCCTTAGTCGATGAAGTTGCTTCCTTCTCCTTTTCTTCTTTGAACTCTACTTCTCCTCCTCCTCCTCCTTTCTGCTTCTTTTCTATCTACTCTACTTCTCCTCATCCCCCTTATTCTTTATCCTATGTGAACCTCCCCTTCATTCCAAGTAAGCTCCGGCAAGATTTCCTTTTTTTCCTCCGTGGTCACCTCACCTTCCTGCCTCCTTCGCAAACTCTCCTGCTCCTGCTCTCCCATGTATAGAAATTTTTCCTATAAGGACTATCACGTGTGATAGAATAATACAAGAATTATTTCATCAATGTGGCTTCAAGTATATATAATGCCATATTGTATATATAGTAAGAAAACAATGGCAATAATGGAATTTATGTAAAAGAAAACTACTGTAGTGATTATGAATAAGACTAATACAGAATGCTATTGGATATTATGAAGTTTTAATATTTTGAGTTGAAAGTAAAGTCTTTTCGACTAAATGCGGTGGATTCAACGGAGAGAAAGGCATCGTGGTAACTCAGGTTATGGACTCATATCAATGCCAACTCAAATCCCAACTTGCTGTGCATGAACCTGTCATGATTGCTCATAAAATGACACGAGTCTTTTTTGTCTAGTTACTCGAAGAGAAAATGTGACGACCTGAGATTGAAGAAGGTGGAGAGTAATTGCCGGGATAATGCCCATATATGAATTAATAGAATCACCCAAATAAAGAGTAGCATCTAGGTGGAGGGGCATATGAATGAATTATTATGCAGTTCTCAAGAATTAGTATATAATATAATTTCAAATAGTAAAAGTGATTTTTAATTAGGAAAAAATCGTGAGATTAATGATAGAAAACTCAGTAGTTAAGCATATATGAGCTGAAATAATACTGAGATGAGTAAACCTCATGAAAAGTACTCAAATTACGCAGTTCCCTATAGCCAAAAAAGACAATACTTCTATATTTGGATTATGAGATGTTACAGAAAAAGCGTACTAACGGATTATATATTATAAAACATCAGTCGTTGATGACGATAAAAATCAATGAATTGCACTTGTGGAAAACAATATAAAAGTAAGATTTTCAAAACTAGATTTGAACGATCTATTGAACTGGTTCGATTGGGAACCAATTCGTTTCCCTCTCCGGTCGGTCCATCCACACAACCAAGACAATATTAAAACCGGGCAGAACCAGAATAAAATATGTCTAATTTGACCAATGAACTATTCTCATAAAATTACATCTGCATGATTACAACTATCTCCTTAATGAAGAATGCACTTCTTTATAAGTATCTCAACATTCGGTTTGTTAATTTCGCCAAACGACTTTCTTTTTTGATAAATATTTTCTTCTTGCTTCTTTACGGTCGTCGGTCGATGAATCATATTCTTGGGCGATCATTCTCGGACTTTGCAGGACGAAACACCCTCCTAAACTCTCACAAAAAGGAAGTTGCAAAACATGTGTAACACATATCTCAATCAAGTGATAAGCTTTCCATTATTTATTGAATCTCGTGTATTAATTCTTCACTAAGTGACAAGAATAATATCTTCTTTTTAAAATGAGCTTGCATCATTCCATTTTCTAGTCAAATTTCACTACCATCATTTTCAGGCAGTTTACTACAGACTTTCATTTATTGTGTCAAAGTCTTAAAACGAAGAATTGATGGATCAAAGAGAAATATAATTTAATTGATGCACGACAACATAATGCATGAGTATAATATTTAGTTAGTGGATCAAATTAGATGATAGTCAATTGTGTAAATTTTTAAGAATTATTTTGATGTTATATTATGTTATTTAAAAAAAATTATATTTAAAACTTATTTTTTGATTGTTAATTTTATGAGTTTTTATAAAATTATATGCACATATGATCAAATTAAATAATTATTTTATTTAAATAATATGATATAATATTAAAGTTATTTTTTTTACACATTAAACTTTTAATTTGGAGATCATAAAAATGATTATTTACTATATATAATCCAATCAATGAGTGGCTGTCATGATATAATTGCACATAGGTTCAGAAAAAAAAATTGAACATTCAGGTCTTTATATCTAGTTTAGGATAAATTACATATGGGTTCTTGAGGTTAGAAAAAGAATGTAAATTAGTCTTAATTTTAAAAAAAATTTATAACAGGCCTCTTAAATATAGTTTATACTGCACATTTGATCACAAATTTTGCAACCCTCTTAAAATAAAGGTAGAAAACTGTTTTACTTTTAAAATTTTTACACAATCTATGATAATAAACTTATTTCAGATGTTTCTTTTTACAATAAAAAAAACTTTTGGTTAAGTGGATGAACGTGAGCCGTAATAGGGGTTTAAAAAAATAAAATGAGAGATTACAGAGATTGTGGGAGGGTTAAATGAGAGATATTCTTGTACATAAAGAAATATTTGATGACTTATTTGGTTAATATCGATAGTTTATATCAATAAAAACTACAGTAATTTGTGAGAATCAAATTAGGTGCACAATGTGCATATACAAAATATACTTGAGGGGACTTATGTGTTTGTACAAATTATATCAGAAAGACTTATGTTGAAAATTTTTTAAAATTGAGATCAGTTTGCATGAGGTTGGAGATGTAATTTTTAAAATTATGAGGCTTTTTGTGGAACAATATCCTATTAACTGGATTATGGAATTATTAATTCACCGATAAAATACTTTCATTTGGTCCTTTATGTAATTAATTTAATCGATATAATATTATGTATCCCTAAATGTTAACCAATATAATATTGGGGATTCTTATATTTTAGCTCATATAAAATTGTGGGTAAGTCCCTATAGTAATTTACTAATATAATTTGTTTAATGGCTAAAATTAATGTGGAATAGTAACAGAAATCTAGTTACTTATAAAATTTAAACTATAGTTTTCTAAATATCTGATTTATTTTTTACGCATTTGTAATTACAGAATAATCTTTATGACCTTACAGTAATTTATCACAATCTAATTGTTTGCCTTTTGTTTTTCATAAATATTTTTTTGTATACATTGATACTATAAAAACATAATATTTATATTTATTGAAAAAGAAGATGAAAATATCAAAAAAATGCCTAAATTACAAATAGAAGGATTGAGCATTTAATAAGTAAACAAGACAACATTAATTCTTGTGATAAAAAAAATGAGACAACATTAATCATGTAAATGTCCTTTAGAAAAAAGACTAATGTCATTTTTATCATAGATGATTTTTATTAAGGTAAATTAATGCTGAGATAATTACAACTTTTAAAATTTTCAATTTTGATTCTTGAAATTACAAAAATAATATAATTTTGATCTTAATTAAAACATAATTATTATTATTTAAAATAAAATTATTCTCAGTCTTTAATTTTTTAGCTTTTAAAATATAATTTTAAAATATTAATATTAATATTTTTTTAATTATAAATATTTAGAAAAAAAGGTAAAAGATAAAAAATTAAATTTTAATTTTCATTAAAATTTTAAAGAATGATGAGGATTTATGAGTATAATGATATTTTAAAATATATAAATTATTCAAACTAATCGACATCTCTTTCATAACTTAAGATATTAAAATTAAAATTTTTTAAAAATTAAAAAATTTTAAAAATTAAAATACTTGAATATATAGAAGCATGATCATGAACCTTTGAAAAATTCAAGTTGAAGTTGAATTTGGTTATTAAAAAAGAGGGTAAATTATATTTAGGGGTATGAAAAATAGAAGTATTTGGTCTTCTTAAGATAGGACTTTATCCTATCCTTAGAACTTTTCTTAGATGGAGCCAAATAGCACATAAGTTGGACAAACTTAGTATTTTATGCTGTTTTCTCCTCTTCTCTCTATTTGCCTTAATGTTAAGGTCAGACAGAGCCTTCTTCGCAATTATTTTTCTCTTCCTCGATCTCTATCCTTGTCCATCCATATATTTTTTCTCTATATTTATTTATTTTTCTTGTCTCTACTCTCCCTTTGTTGCATTTGGATTCACACTTCTTCATCTGGACCGTCCACGTGGAAACTTGCTTAGAATCCACGTAAGCAAGACCTCCACGTCGAACAAGAGATGTATCATCCCTAACAGAAGATGCCGAAGAGCTCAAAGCCGAAAAGCAAAGACCCAATCTGACAGACATCTGACCGTTGGGAACCGTACTGTTCTGGAAGAAGGAAGCGGTTTTCCCGCTGACGGGTCGTACCCTCCGTACATCGTACAGCAGAAATCGGATAATAGCTCTCTGCAGGCATTGAATGAGCCGCCACTAGGACTGTAGATTATTCGGCTGAAATGACTAGACAAAGCAGGTCAGGGTATATATATCTCATGTAAACAACCTTCAAAGCGGGCTGGAATCCAAAAAAAATCCTTTGAGCATACTGCAACTAAAGAAGAGAAGTGATTCTAGTGATCTTTAAAGCCTCCTTGAAAAGGAGCCGTGATTTTTCCGCCAGCCGGTTTTCCACGTAAAAAATCTTGATTGTTTCTCGTCTTAACAATTTGGTGCCTTCACGCAGGATCAAACTTGATCCCTTCACACCCATGGAGAACACTCATGGCGAAAATACTCCACCACCTGGCGAACAACAGGCGACACTCCTACCCCAGGACGATCCTACCAGGGACGACCGACAGCTTCAGACACTGACGAACGCAGTCGCCCTCACCCAAACGATGAACACCTTCCTGGCAAATATGCCAGCCCTCCTCCAACAACAGAGACCCCTTCCTCTAGCTCTACCCCTCGAAGACCCACTTCAGCAACCAGGCGCAGAGCGCGTCGAAATGCCCACAGAAGAGACTAGCACCCACGCTGCCGCCGAAAGTCGGCCTAAGGTGTATCCACCGGCTCCCCCGCTAGATACAATATTCTCGCCCGCCATAATGGCGGCGCCGGCACCGCGCGCCTACAAGGCCCCCCGAGTCGGCGACTACAACGGCCTCACCGATCCAACCCAGCATGTGAAGCGTTTCGAGAACGCCCTGGCGACCAGTGACCCTGTCTCAGACGCCTACAAATGTCGTCTATTCAGGAACACTCTGACGGGCCTGGCTCTGGACTGGCTCGACGAAGTACCCCAAGGCTCCATCCAGAGCTTCCTGCAATTCTCCGAACAGTTCCGAACTAGGTTCAGAACGTCTAAAACCACATCCCGAACAATCCACAAGCTGTGGCAGATATGGCAGGCTCCAGACGAACCGCTCTGCAACTACATGGACCGGTTCTCAAAGATGAATGCCGAGACGAAAGACACAACCGACGATCGATCAACCATGATTTTCGTCCACAGTATCCTGCCAGGGGAGTTGTACGACTCCTTCGTCGATGACATGCCAAAGACGCTCATGGAGGCAAGGGCCCGCGCCGAAAAACACATTCATCTGGAAGATGCGAAGGCCCTCAAGGCGAAAGCCAAGCAGGAGGTCGCATCACCCCAGGCCAAGAAAAGAGAGGCCCCTAAGACCGACCCGAACACTCCCAGGAGGAGCTTCCGTGACCGGAATTTCTTACTCTCCCATGGGAAGCGCAAGTTTGAGGGTGAGTCCCCTCGTCCCACCACTCCAGTCTACATTATCGAAGAAAACTTTTCGATCCTCAGCGATAAAGGCTACATCAAGAATCGCGACGAACGCCAGCCACCGCAACCCGGTGAGGATCCCACGAAGTTTTGCAAGTTCCACCAGTGTTACGGCCATCTTCTCTTCGAGTGCCGCTCTTTTCGGGCGCTCGTCAACGAGTACATAGAGAATGGCTACTTTACTGGGTACAAGAGGATTGAGGGGCCCCTACCGAAAGCGGCACGACCGCTCTTTCCAAGCGACGACTCGCAGGCGGCCGTCTCTTCGCCCCCAACCACATCGAAGGCCGACGGCAAGAAGGTCGTCCTTTCAATCTTTGGTTACCACGACGGTCTTAGAACTCGAAGATATCGGGAGGTATGCACCTTCGAACTACCCCCCTTTTTTCCTGATATCACCTTTACTGCAGGGGACCTTCCCAAAGGTGGGAAAAATTGCGACGACCCCATAGTGGTCATCGCCAAAATCGGAGCTTGCGATGTCCACCGAACCCTGGTCGACACCGGCAGCTCAGTTGACATATTGTATCTCTGCGCCTTCAATGAGATGGGCGTCGGTCCGTGCAAGCCTCTCCCCCCATCCATGACGATCTCCAGCTTCTCCGGTGACGTCTACCGACCCGCCGGATAGGCCACCCTGCGTGTCGCCCTCGTAGAGGGTCCCAGAAGACTGGAGAGGGAGATCGACTTCATCATCATGGATGCTCCCTCCGGATACAACGCAATCTTAGGGCGTCCTGCAATGGCGGCGTTCCAGATGGTCGCGTCTACCTACCACCTCTGCGTGAAGTTCCCCACGCCGTTCGGCGTTGCGACTATCAGGGGGACAAGGCCAGAGCCAACAAAGGTTTCGAGATAAACGCGCACCTCCACACGGACCACATGGACCCGAGAGACCACTCCTTGCCACCGGTTGAACAAAACGACCATGTAACCGTCACCGACGGAAAAACTGTACTCATTTCCAAGGATTTTCCTGATATTGAAAAGCCCGCTCTGGCGGCCCTATTTTTTGAGTATTTCGATGTGTTTGCATGGGAACCCAGCGACATGCCAGGAATAGATAGAGCTGTAGCCGAACATCGGCTAAGCCTCAAACCAGGAGTAACCCCCATCAGGCAGAAGAAGAGGAACTTCGGCGGCGAAAAACAACGAGCAATTCGAGAAGAAGTCGAAAAACTCCTGGCCGCGGGGTTCATTAGAGAAATCACCTACCCATCATGGCTCGCAAACGTGGTGGTGGTAAAAAAGAATTCCGGAAAGTGGCGGATGTGCGTAGACTTTACAGACTTGAATAAAGCCTGTCCAAAAGACTTCTACCCCTTACCGAAAATAGACAGGCTAGTCGATTCTTCGGCAGGGTACTCAGTAATGAGTTTCGTCGACGCTTTCTCAGGCTACCACCAGATCCGAATGGCCGAAGACGACGAAGAGCACACCTCGTTTATTACCGACTAGGGAACCTTCTGCTACAAAGTGATGCCTTTCGGCTTGAAGAATGCAGGTACGACCTATCAGCGCATGATCGACGCAGTGATCAAAAATCAGAGGGGGCGGAACATAGAAGCATATATCGACGACGTATTAATAAAAAGCAAGTGTGTGAAGCAACACATCGAAGACCTCCGCAAAATGCTCGACACTTGCCGAACTTACAACATCAAACTTAACCCCCTCAAAAGCATCTTCGGTTCGTCATACGGCAAATTCCTGGGGCACATGGTGCCGGCTAGAGGGATTGAGGCAAACCCTGAGAAAATTCAGGGCATACAAGAGATGCGGCCACCTCAAACAGTTCAGGACATACAGAAATTGAACGGAAGGGTAACGGCGCTCAGCAGATTCATATCAAAATCCGGCGAACACTGCCTCCCCTTCTTCAAGGTTCTTCGAGGACAAAACCAGACGTGGAGTGAGGATTGTGCGAAAGCTTTCCAGTTTTTGAAAGAATACCTGTTGTCACCACCACTGCTCTCTGCCCCAATCCAAGATGAAGACCTCCTCCTCTACCTCAGTGCTACTGACAATTCGGTATCGGCAGTACTTGTTCGAGAAGAGGCTGACCGGCAACACCCGATCCACTACATCAGCCACATCCTTCACGGCGCCGAAGTGAGGTACCCTCCTCTCGAAAAACTCTCTTTTGCGCTGATCTCTGCTGCCTGCAGGTTACGTCATTACTTCCAGGCTCACCCCGTCAGGTGATGACGGATCAGCCCCTCCGAAGAATACTCCATTCCCCCGAAATTTCCGGAAGGTTGCAAAAGTGGGCAGTCGAACTCTCCGAGTTCGACATCGATTTCCTCCCACGCACAGCCACGAAGAGCCAGGCACTCGCCGACTTTGTTGCCGAACTAACAACAGCCGAACAGCCCGAACTTCCCGAAAAGCCACAGACTTGGACCCTCCATGTAGACGGGGCCTCCGGCGAACGCATCCAAGGAATCGACACCGTCCTCACCAGCCCCTGGGAAATTCGACTCCAAAGATCAGGGAAGATACACTTCCCCGTCACGAACAATCAGGCCGAGTATGAGGCCCTCATTGCCGGACTCAAATTCGCCAAGGAACTCGGGGCGCAACACCTCCATGTCTACAGCGACTCCAAATTAATGGTGAACCAGCTGACAGGATCCTACCAGACAAAGGACGAAGTGCTCAAGAAGTATTTCCTACTAGCAAAAACTCTCCTCCAGCACTTCGCCAAGGTCTTCTTATTCCACATCCCCTGCCAGATGAATTCGCTGGCAGATGAACTCGCCAAAGTAGAAAACGGTAGTGCACTGAACATCCAGTCCCCCGCTTTCGAAGACCCCGAGGTCTTCGACATCAACCCCAGCAGCGGAAGCTGGATAGATAACGTCCGGCATTATATCCTGACGGGAGAGCTTCCCGACGACAGACATAAGGCCCGCAGGCTTCGAGTAAAAGCCGCCAGATACATTGTGTCCCAAGGACAACTATTTAGAAGATGCTACTCTTTAGCCCTGGCCAAATGCATTCGCGAAGAGGACTCAAAAATAGTACTCGAACAGATCCACTCCGGAGACTGCGGAACCCACGCCGCAGGGCAAAACCTCGCCCTACAAGTCCTACGCCAAGGATATTACTGGTCATTTCTCCAGAAGAACGCTAAAGAATTCAGCCAGAAATTCCCCCAGTGCCAAATCTACTCGAAAATACATAGAAAGCCAGCAGGTCAACTACACCCCATAACCAGCTCTTGGCCATTTTCGATGTGGGGCCTTGACTTCTTGGGACCATTCCCAAAATCCTGGAAGAACCTATGCCACGTACTGCTAGCAACTGACTATTTTTCGAAATGGGTCGAAGCGAAGGCAATGGCCCAACCAACAGGCACAAGGGTCAGAAATTTCATTTGGACGCAGCTCGTATGCAGATTTGGCATCCCCCTCTCCCTGATCTGCGACAATGGGACCGCCTTTATCAGCCAGACCATTCGAAACCTGTGCTCTGAAAATAGTATCAACCTGAGCTTCGCATCAGTTAGACACCCGCAATCGAACGGCCAGGCAGAGGCGTCAAACAAAAACTTCCTCAACACCCTGAGGAAACGAATTGACAAGATTGGCTCGTCATGGGCAGCCGAGCTCCCGGCGGCAATATGGGGACTCAACTGCACGCCAACAGCAACAACGGGTCAAACACCTTTCTCGCTTGTTTTCGGGGGAGAAGCTCTCATCCTGGTCGAATTGGACATTTACTCCCCCCAGGTCGAAAATGCTAGCACCTTCGACCCACCTACTCTTCTTGATTGGCAAAATCAAAACGAGAGTGCAAGGAGGCTCGAGCTTGACCTCCTCGAAGAAGACAGGAAACTGGCAGCTTTTCGACAAGCAGAACATAAGCGAAGGATCGAAAAGTACTACAACAAGCACGTCAACAGGAGACCATTCCAACAAGGCGACCTGGTCTTAAAATTAAAAAATAACGCTGGCCGAGACATGACATCAGGGAAACTCAGCTCCAATTGGGAAAGCCCTTTCGTCATCCACAAAGTACTCGGCCCCAACACATACAAACTATCAAAGCATGACGGGACCCTCCTGCCAAGGACCTGGAGCGGCAACGACATCAGAAAATTCTACTCGTGAACCACTGTGTCACATGATCTTATGAAGACAAGTCTTTTGGCGACTATCAGACATGTGCCACTCCCCTTCTCGAATCCATGGCCTAAAATTCTAACTTAGCGTCAAGGCGACTAGCAGTCAAGGGCACTCCCCTTCTCGAAGTCCATGGCCTAAAATTCTAACTTAGCGCCAAGGCGACTGGCAGTCAAGGGCACTCCCTTCTCGAAGTCCATGGCCTAAAATTCTAACTTAACGCCAACGCGACTATCAGCCATGTGCCACTCTCCTTCTCGAAGTCCATGGCCTAAAATTCTAACTTAGAACCAAGGCGACTGGCAGTCAAGGGCACTCTCCTTCTCGAAGTCCGTGGCATAAAATTCTAACTTAGCGCCAAGGCGACTGGCAGTCAAGGGCACTCCACTTCTCGAAGTCCATGGCCTAAAATTTTAACTTGGCGCCAAGGCGACTGGCAATCAAGGGCACTCCCCTTCTCGAAGTCCATGGCCTAAAATTCTAACTTAGCGCCAAGGCGACTGGCAGTAGAGGGCACTCCCCTTCTCGAAGTTCAAAGCCTAAAATTCTAACTTAGCACCAAGGCGACTGGCAGTCAAGGGCACTCCCCTTCTCGAAGTCCATGGCCTAAAATTCTAACTTAGCGCCAAGGCGACTGGCAGTCAAGGGCACTGCCCTTCTCGAAGTCCGTGGCTTAAAATTCTAACTTGGCGCCAAGGCGACTGGCAGTCAAGGGCACTCCCCTTCTCGAAGTCCATGGCCTAAAATTCTAACTTAGCGCCAAGGCAACTGGCAGTCAAGGGCACTCCCCTTCTCGAAGTCCGTGGACTAAAATTCTAACTTAGCGCCAAGGCGACTGGCAGTCAAGGGCACTCCCCTTCTCGAAGTCCGTGGCCTAAAATTCTAACTTAGCGCCAAGGCGACTGGCAGTCAAGGGAACTCCCCTTCTCGAAGTCCATGGCCTAAATTTCGTACTTAGCGCTAAGGCGACTGACAGTCAAGGGCACTCCCCTTCTCGAAGTCCCTGGCCTAAATTTCCAACTTAGCGCCAAGGCGTTCTCGAAGTCTTTGGCCTACCAAACCAAACAAGGATTCATAAACAGAAATCTAGTGCAAAAACAAAACTTTGCATTACATGAAACTTTGCACTACGAAAAGTTGTTTTACAAAGAAAAGGGAAAAAGTTACAAAAAACACTACTCCTCCTCGAAAGACTCCGGATCAGAATCTACCATCAAATCAGCACCAAGAGTCCGCGGTACGTCCTGCAGTGGATCCCGCGAGCGAAGTGGAGAAACGACCAAGGGGCTTTCCGAAGTCTCTTCCGAAATCTCTTTCCCACGTGAAGCTGGATCCTCCTCCGGAGCTGGAACCCCTTCGGCGACCGCCTCCATTTTGACTTCAGTAGGAGGGATAACCGCCTTCATGTTCGAAACGAAGGCAAACATCCGTCCCATTCTCTCAGCAGACATGTTAAAGAAGGGACACTGGTACGAACGACTCCTCGAAAGAATGCACTCATTCATATCTAGCCCTTCGAGATCCTCGCGGCTAACCAGTCCCCGATCGAGGACAGCGGAACCAAACATGTTCACCAAGCTCTCCAGCGCCCCTTTGATAAATGCCTTGAATTCAAGGGACTGACGGAATTCGACAACCGCTTCCTCACGAACCTGCCTGGAATGATCAAGTGTCTCCTCCAAAATCTTTTGAAGATCGGCTTCCCGACGACTGGACTCCTCCAGACCTCGCATCGCCGAACGGAGACGCTTTTCGGCCAGCTTGTGCTGACGCTCCGACTCCAGATACCGAAGTCCGCTCTCTTTCGCCATCCTCTCCTGAGCCATTGCCTCCCTAGTGAATATCTCCAACAAGTCGGCAACCCGGGCGCCAAGCCTCGTCACCGAATCAGGTCTCCCTTAGGGAACAACTGGAGGATGCCCTCCCCGAACACCTCTCGCGGACTCTTCAACACTTGGGCCAACAAAATCCGGTGCTTCAGTGTCTGACCCTACCTCGCCTCCACACTTTCCCCGCAGCTCTTCGGGATCATCACTGACCTGTATGTCGTCAATATACGCCAGGTCATCCCTACCCACGTCGAAAGCCTGAGGCGATGCCGAAGTTCCTCCCCCCGGCACTCCAGTTACGATGCACCTCCTTTTCGCCGGAAGACGGGAAGGCTTCGGCCGATCGTGCGGAACCCTTTTGTTCCCTATCTGCCGAAGTCGGAACCATCCCAATTCGAGCCCCGGCTGGCCTGCAATACAAACCGAAAAGCAAAGTTAACATCAAAACTGAAAAGAGAAGAAAATGCATGAGCTACCAAAACTCACCCGTGTGCTCTCGCACATCGACCTCCAGCTCATGCAGATAATCTTTCGCATCATGTACACGTTTTTGGATCTCATCCACTTCCCGAAAACGAGAATCCTCAAAACCAATCCCTTCTCCAAGAAACCTCGCCTCACCTACACTTCGTGGCTCGGCAAACCTTACTCCGCCAAGATCGGCGAAAAAGAACCTCTTGTACCAGTCTGTGAAGCAGGTGTCCCTCACCCTGAAAACCTGGCAGTGCCTACCCTTCAGGACGAAACACCCATGTAGACGGGGGTTAGCCTCCTATCGAAAAACAGCCTTGAAGATCTCGATGTCCCAAGCTATCTGCAGGCGCCGCAGCTCCTTGGCGAGACAGTAGATCATGGTGACAGCGTTCGGCTAGAGTTGCATCGGAACGATGCCGAAGTGATTGAAAACATTGACGAACTCCAGCTGGAACGGAAGAAATAGCCCTTCGCGCAAGTGATGAAGGCACACTGCCACCTTCCCTTCCGGCGGGGCCCTGAACCTTGCTTCCTCAGACGGGTACTCCAAGCCAACATCCGGGTCTTTCCCCCACACTTCCAGCACCTTCGTCTCAAAAGTATGGGCAGGTAAGACACAGAGTTCACCTCGAAGAGCGTGGTAACATGCCCACATGTCATTCGCTCTGCTGCGCGACTTCTTAACCATTTTGAAAAAATTAAAAGTGGAGGAACAGGCGAAAGAAGGGACAGATAGTCGGTCCCTCACCTTTTTATGTATATATAGCCCGCGGAACCGACGGTTCCGATCCCCGAGGACTGACACCTAGCCGCCTAAAACTAAAAGTTCAAAATGGAACGGGCGCGAACTTCACATACGGGCACGAACTCCAAAAATGATCACATCAAAACATAAAAAAAAAAGCAAAGAGGCACATATCACGAACATCCCATTAGAATGATTTTCTTTTACATCTTCACCAAAAAAAAATTATGAGGAAAGTCCCGGCTCCAACTCTGCAAGCAGACCCCGAACAGTCCGGGCAACCTCTCTTCGACGACGGTCCTCCTCCTCCAGCTCTTCGACTCGGGACACCAGCATGCCCCTCTCTCTCTTCAGCTCCTCAATTTCGGCGACCGCCCTTTCCAGGTCGTCCTCGAAGCGAGCACACTTCGACTCCAAGTCGACGATCGTCCTCTCCGCCTCGGACGATTCCAGCCTCCGAAGAAGAGAGAGGATTTCCTCCATCTTCTGCTCGAAGGCCGCTGCCTTCTGCTCAAGGGCTACTGCTTTCTGCTTAAGGCCTGCTGCCTGACCCCTGCTCGCTAGACGCGCCTCGATCCGGTCAAGATGCGAACAGACGTTGCGCGCAAAGAATTGCTCGCTCGAACTGACGGACCCAGGGCCTCTCTGCCCCCCTGGCGAAGGCTCCGGACTAGCAGAAGGGCCCGAAGAGGAAGTAACAGGGGTCACATTGCTCCGCTCCGGCAAAGGCACATCCTGAGGCGGCGTGGAAGGCTGATCCCCCGCACTTTCCCTCCTTGGCTGCACTTCGTCGTCAGCCACCATGATCGTGTCCACCGTCGGAGGAACTGCTCGTGCTTCACCCTGAGAAGACCTAGATGTTGCACGTGCGCCTTCCCTTGAGCTGGAAAGACGGATCCTCGGTTTTTTTTATGCTTCTTCTCGAACGGACGGACGCCTTGCGCTCGTTTGATCCGGCCTGCCCGGAACCCCCAGTCCCAGGATCCTTTCCTTGAAGACTCTCAGCTACTCCTAGAAAGAGATCCATCACACCAATTCCCCTCAGATCAATAAAAGATCCAGCCGATGCTTCACAAGTATTTATAGGCCCCTCAGACCCACGTGGCAACCGGGCACGCGCATCAATGCGCTTCACGACTACCTGGAGGACATATTGCATTTGGATCCACACTTCTTCATCTGGACCGTCCACATGGAAACTTGCGCAGAATCCACGTAAGCAAGACCTCCACGTCGAACAAGAGATGTATCATCCCGAACAGAAGACGTCGAAGAGCTCAAAGCCGAAAAGCAAAGACCCAATCTGATAGACATCTGGCCGTTGGGAACCGTACTGTTCTGGAAGAAGGAAGCGGTTTTCCCGCTGACGTGTCGTACCCTCCGTACATCGTACAACAGAAATCGGATAATAGCTCTCTGCAGGCATTGAATGAGCCGCCACTAGGACTGTAGATTATTCGGCTGAAATGACTAGACAAAGCAGGCCAGGGTATATATATCTCATGTAAACAACCTTCAAAGCGGGCTGGAATCCAAAAAAAATCCTTTGAGCATACTGCAACTAAAGAAGAGAAGTGATTCTAGTGATCTTTAAAGCCTCCTCGAAAAAGAGCCGTGGTTTTTCCGCGAGCCGGTTTTCCACGTAAAAAATCTTGATTGTTTCTCATCTTAACACCCTTTTTCTTTTATTGGTGCTAACAAGTGAGCAATAATATTAACTAGATAGAAAGAGTGTGAGCCAAAATATAAGTATGTAATCAAAGAGAGAGAGAGAGAGAAAAGGCGAAGCTAATGTAAATACAGGGGAAGATAGCGGAGGCAGTGCTAGGGGAAAAACGCGTCAGTGGCATAATTGATAAGAGAGCGACAAGATAAACCTATCTGTTTACAAAATTTACTGTCCTAAAATGGCATGGGATCAATTTGTAAATACCCTAATACCTTTTGGTCCTAGAACGCAATTTATCCCAAAAAATAGCTTTGAATTTTTAAAAAATTTCTATGACCCTCCATATGAAAGTCCATTGAGCATTAATTGATAAATTTTATTTGATAATAATAAATTTTTGTAGATTAAGGATTGTCATAGTATTAGCTATGGTTTGAATATTCAAAATTATCTTAAATATAAGATTATTTAGAGAAAGATATGTTTGAAGATTATCATGGGGAGAAAGGTTGTCTTCAAATTTAATAAAAAAAGAAAATATGTCACATAGAAAATAAAAATAAATAGTTTTTGTATAATGTGAATGACTTGTAATTATTTGCAGAGGAGTGCAAACAAAAATAGGATAAGTTACATGCGGGTCCCTTAAAGTGTGGGTCCATTAAAAATAAGTCTCATCATTTGAATTAGCTTTCAATTAAATCCTAATTAGTGCAATATGTTAAAAAGACTAATTAATCACTCTGATCAGTTTACAGTTTTTCAATTGGGTGTCAAAAATTAACGTACGTTAATCTTTTTGAATTATCTTTTTGATATTTTTAAAGGAAGAACAGATGGGATGCCAAAATTTCAAAAAATATTTTTTCATACGTATCGTATCCTTCCTCTTTTCGAAAGAGAAAAGTCGTTAAAAATTTCCTTTAACTTTAAATAATTGTGGAGCTTCCGATAGCATGGAGGAAGTTTATTTGAGTATTAAAGGGTCTGAAGTTTCAATTTATTTTACTATAATTCTGAAATAGGATGACAAGTTATTATTTAAAAAAATAGATGAGACGAGATTTAAAAGAAGAATTTCTGATAATTCGGATGGTTTTGATAAAATAATACAAGATGACTAATTAATGTATAAATATTGTTCAAATTTTTGAAATTTGGGGTAACATTAAGTAGGTCTAGATATATTTTTTTATTTTTTAAATAAATTTCATATTTAAATTAAATATATAAATATAAAAAAGGTTAAAATACTCTGTGCACAGCAGCTGTGTGTGCGGGCAGCGCTAAGGAGGTGGGAGAAAGAGAGGGGTATTTTAGTTATTTATATTTATATATTTAATTTAAATTTAAATATTATTTCAAAAATAAAAAATTATGAATTAAATAAAAAATACTTGATTAAAACTTAAATGCAAATCTTAGAGCCCTAAATAAAAAAGTTTTGAAATTTTAAGTCTACTTGATATTATTCTCAAATTTTCTACTTGCTAATGTAATCTTCGCTAAATGACAAGAAGGTCAAACTATCATTTTCAGGCAATTTCATATATATATATATATATATATATATATATATATATGATTATATAATTATTTATTTATTTCATGGGTATGACATACAGTTCTAAGAACAAATTGAGGGGAAAAAATTAATTTTTATACATGTTATATATATATATATATATGGCTATTAATTTGACTGAAAAATCAAATTTGAATTTAATTTTTGATCAAATTAAAATTAATTCAATCCAAGATAGTTGACTAATGCGCCATATTTATGGTTTGAAACTTTTGTTAATCCAATATTGGGATGGTATAAAATCGTATCAATCAAGCCAGCTTGATCTCGAATAAATTAAAAAATTTATATATATATAACTTGCCTTATTAACAATTTTTTTATGATCTTTTTTTAAATCTTATTAATTATAAATTAATTTTTTATTTTTAATTTTGAGTCGAGGAGAATATATATATATATATATATTCAAAACTAGTGTAGATCATGCATAGAATGACTCTCATCCATTCCAATTTAAAGCAATGCTCTCTGGGCCAGGCTTTAAAATTTAGTTTTAATTTTGTTTTCGATAATTTCGATAATTTTGATAGTTGCAGTATTAGCAATTTAAGTTTTTCCATAAATTACTTAAATTTTATAAATTTAAATTAAATTTATTTATGATAATTATTGAAATTTTTTTGAGAAAATGAGTTTCAACTGTTTTGATCGAAAATGGAGTCTAAACTATTGAATTTATCGAGCGGTAGCTTTTCGGATTGGTTTCAACCGAAACTGATCTGAAACTACTGAAATTCAGCAATTTCGGTCAAATTTTAAAACCTTGTCGTATGAGGAATGATCAAGTTAAATAATATGAGTTATCTAATTCACAAATCTTTAATTATTACTCTTGTAAAATGACATACGTGTTGTTATAATGTGCTTGACATCGCATTAAAAATAATCTAAAAATAATAATTATTTTCATTAAAGTTAGAGGACTTATTCGAAGAAATCATGGGAAAGAAGCAAGCATCAAATATAGATAGGATCTAAATATGTTATTAAGCAAAAAAATTTCGTACATATATATCGTTGTTAATAAGCATCTAAATAATTATAATTAGCAAAAAAAAAATCTTACAAAAAATTTAAGAAATACCTAAATATGTTATTTTTAAAATATTTGAGAGTTAAATTATAAAATAAGAAAATAAGACTTTTAATATAATAATATGTTATTGAATAAGAATTGAAAGGTATTTATATAAATCTAAAAAATATATAGAAAGAACAACTCAAATTCAGAATTTTCTTCCAACCAATCAACAACCAAGCCCTAATCTCGCTAAGTAGAGTCGAATATATTAATCTTTTATTTTTATTGATATTTATTAATTAATAAATTTTTATTTAAGTTTAAGTGAGTAAGATCACTGCTTATAGTTTCTTACTTATATCTTCAAAATTTTCTTCCATCAAAAAAAAATTTAAGGATTTTCTTTCAATTTATATAGGAGCCCATTGGGCTCATTAAATGTAAAGCGGCCCATTAAGGGAACTGCAATAACCCATCAAGCCCAAATAGAGGATTTACTGCATTAAAGTTTTTTTTTGGGCAATTACATATGACTTTCAAAAATTATATTTACATATTTCAACGTTTAAAATTTATTTTCCTATTACTCAATAATCTTCAGTATTATAATATTAAAACTCTATTAATATTAATATAGTTATAACAATAACAACAACAACAACAAAAACTAAGCCTTAATCCCACTAGGTGGGGTCGGCTATATGAATCCTTTATTTTTATTGTGCTCTATCAGTTACCAAATTCTTATTTAAATTTAAGTAACTAAGATGACTCTTTATAATTTCTTGTCATATTTTCTTTGGTCTCCTTCTATCCAATAACTCAATTTTTCTAACTAGAGCTTCAATAGGCCTACGATTTAGATGTCCAAACTATATAAGCCGACTTTCTTTAAGTTTATCCTCAATTGGTGCAACACCAACTTTCTTTCGGATATTAATATAATTAAACTATAATTAATTTAACTCAGACTCTATAGTAATAGTTACGGTGGCTATTGCTGCTCCCGGTAGAATAGCTATTTATAGTGGTCGATAACATGGTTGCTAATAACAGCCACTAATATATGGTGGTAAATATTGACCACATTATGACAGTAAGGTACTAGATAAGGTGCCTACGGTCAAGGAGAATATTAGGTTTGGGTGCTTGAACATCTAAGAATTTAATCACAACCTGCCACGTATGCATGGGGCAAGACCCGTGGTGCAAATGCTGGGCAAGGGTTGGGCGCTAGAATATTTAGGCTCTTAAATACAATAATTTTTCTCTTAAGGGATAATATTAAGCTAATGATAGCATACAGATCAAATATTTTTTATATATTCTGCTTAATTTTAAGAGGTGTTAACTTGAGATTCGTCTATGTAATATCTAAAATTAAGGGTGAATGAATATAAATAATTTTTTAATAATGTAATTTTGTTTTTTTTTTTAAGTTTGTTTATGAATGGTTAATTGCATTCTAGCCTCTAAGCTTGTTAAGGCATCGTAAATTTATCCTGTTTTTTTTAAATTCTTAATTTTGAATCCTAAGTTTGTAAAAGTACTTTAGTTTTAATCGCTCTTTCAGAATCTAGCTTTTTTTTTAATATTTTTAATAAAAATATAAAATTTAATTATTTTAACTAATTTAAATAGTTTATATATTGTAAGAAACTATTATATTTTTATATCATCACTATTCTTTAAAAATTTAATAAAAATATAAAATTTAATTTTCTTATTTCTTACTCTTTTTTCACTTTAAAAATTTAAAATTTAAAAATATAAGTATTGATATTTCAGTAATATATTTTAAAAACTTAGAAAGTTAAAGATTGAGAATTGAGTTTTTTAAAAATATTATTATTAATTTGCAACTTCACCATAAAAAAATCTAGCACACAATGCAACGTGGCGTAATCCAATCCGTTGATTGTTTTTTGACAATCAATCTGTTGATCTTTTACGCGGACGGAAAATGAACACGATAACTTTTTCAGTTGAAAGATCGCTTAACTTCCATTCCGCCGCCGCCGGTGGCGGAGGCCGAGCCACTGTAGGCGGCGGAGTAGAAATCCTGGAAGAGCGCGAGGAGTGAGGCGTTGAATGCCGCATTGAAGATCCAGCCCTTCATCCCCTCGCACCCGCCGCCGGCGAAGTGGAGCCAGAGGAAGCCACCGGAGACTGTGAAGCTGAAGACGAACTGCACGATCTGGAGCCGTGTCAGCCCCCGCTTCCACCGCCGACGCCATGGGCGCCCTAAGCTCGCCGACAGATAGTAGGCGTACATTACGACGTGGACGGAGGCGTTGGTGACGAGGGCGATGGGGAGCAGGGACTGCGCCGTGGAGAGCCAGAGGTAGCACATGACGACGACGCCAGCGTGGTGGTAGACGTGAAGGAAAGAGAGGCGGCGGCCACCGGCGAGGAGGATGAGGGCGGTGTCAGCGAATTCGTAGATCTTGGAGATGTAGAAGATTTGGGCCCAGAAGAAGATTGGGCCGCGGGAAGCGGTGGAGGTCGGGAAGCAGAGGAGCCAGCGGGGGGAGGGCATTTGGGCGAGGGCGGAGAGGGAGGCGCCTGCGGCCATGGTGGCGGAGAGGAGGAGGATGAAGAGGTTGTGGGCGGCGGACAGGAGGCGGAGGGCTGCGGGTGGGGGGAATGGGAGGGGGAGGAGGCGGCGGTGGAGCAGAACGGTGAGGGAGAGGTAACAGACAACGGTGGCGGAGAGAAAGGGGAGGGAGGAGGCAAACGTCTTGTTGGGGATCCATTCAAAGGAGGAGATTGCCGGAGGATCGACCAACCACCTCCGGAACTGCCGGAGCGGCGGCGGCCAAGATTCCATTTTCCTAAAAGTTGGAATACCTGACGGCGGAGAGGAGACTTGGTATGAGGTTTCTAGTTAAATAAAAGGGCTAATTGCAAGTGGGTCTCTCTAATTTGAGCCTATGTGCAATTAGGTTCCTCAAGTTTTAAAATTAACCAAATAGGTCCTCTAGTTTATAGTAAAGTACAAATGGGTCCTGTGGCATTAATTAAAGTACTTAAAGGAAGACATTATCTCTAATTAATAGATCAGTTAAGACTTTATTTTCATCTAAAATATTAATTTAGCCTTTAAATTAGTTAAATTATTTTATTAATTAAAAAAAATATTCTCTATTGAGTCTCTTTATTAATATTAAAGGACCTATTTGCACATTACTTCAAACTAGAGAATCTACTTGGTTAATTTATAAACTAGAGGAATGCATATAAGCCTAAACTAGAGGGACCTAGTTGCTATTAACCCTAAATAAAATTCGTGCACTCTAACCCTTATAAATTTGATTGGTTGACACTTGGCACAAAAAAGGCGGTGAGAAATAGAGCGGGTTTCTTGAACTGTATAAGTAGATAACGTAGTCTCAAATTATAGATGCACTTTGAGACAAAATCATGAGACTAATAATGAAAAACTTCATAGTTAAGCGTATTTAAGTTAGAGTAGTACTGAAATAGGCGACTTTCTCATAAGTACTCAAGTCACACAATTTTCATAAGCTAAAGCGAACAATACTATTATATTTGATCACGTGATGTTACAAATATATTCAAAATTGAGCCTAAATAAAATAAATTAATAGCAATTAATTCATTTTAATTTAGGCTTATGTCTAACTGAGTACTTCTAATTTTTAAGTTAACTAAATTGATCCTCATATAAAGATAAGTCTTTTGATATTAATAAAGATATCAAATAAAAAATATTTTTTTTCTTTGCTAGATTAAATTAAATATTATATTTATTTGAAATATTAATGTAATTTTTTAGTTAACTAATCTAATCTACTAATTAGAAAAAATGCTATTCATTAGTTATTTTGTTAATTTTTACGTACCAATAAAATATATCTACTAAACATATAAAAAAATATCTCATGGAGGAGAATATAAACAAGACATTTGTGCATGAATATGGATATAATGGATTAAAAATTTCATAAGAAATATTCTATCATGCGCATAATACCAATTCAAAGATGTAATGAATGAAAATTAGGAAATAATACGATAAAAAAAGTCAAATGCCATTGTAACATCCTGAAAATTTAGATTTTGATGTGTATTATAAATTAGAATTGTATGTATAAATTTGGGTGATAAATGATATTTACGGTATTTTGGCATAAAAAATATAGTAGAAATTTTGGGTGATACCTTTGATTTATTTGATCTCCAAAAATGATCAAGAAAGAATGATAAAAGAAATATTAGATGTAAAAATAATTTTTGTAAGATTTAGTATTTATTTAAAAATATTAAGAAAAATATTAGGAAATTATTTTCTTGATTTAAATTTGAATTTATTTAATATCTCATAATTTATTTGGATATTTATTGATTTAAAATTGTCATGAAATATTTATCAAAATTGGAGATAATTAAGGGATATGATTATATATTAAAGGATGATTTGTTATTATTATTTAAAATTGAATTTATGAGATTTAATTATCCCTTAATTTTAGTCTTGGAAGAAATACCAGATTTACCCTTAGATTAAGTTATTAGAGGAAATAATATTTTTCTCCTCTCACACATCGATTCATCTCTCTCCCGATTCGTATCCGCCGGCTCTAGCCCTTCTTTGGCCGAAAATGAGAGGGAGAGAGAGAAAAAGAAAAGAGAGAGGAGAGGGAGAGAAAGGAGAAGAAAGAATTAGAGATCCGAGGCATCACAATATTTCATCACAATATTTTTCCATCGAATCGGCAACCACGAAAGATGGATTTCAAAGATTTGGATGAAAAGGCAAGAAGAATAAGAGGAAGAAAAAGGAGATATTTTCATGATTCCTTGAGGTAGGAGATTTCTCTAACTTTTAGGGCTTAAATTAATCGATCAAAGATAAGAATTCGCATAATTTGATTTATAATAGTGTGATAAGAATTGAATAAATTTATTATTTAATTATTTATGAAATTTTATTTTATTACATTGCTGATATTTTCTTCATGTTTATGGCTGTAAATTTCGTTTATGGGGTTAAAATATCTTATTAGAGAAATTTGTTTAGATATACACACGATTGTATATTGCTCGAATATTTCTGTTTTGGATCTGCGAATTGTAGCATCCGTTTGGGATATCAAACGATCTCGGATTTTAATGAAAATCGGTGATGAGTTAGATCTTGAAGTTACCTACAACTTTGTGAAGGAAATTTTGATTAATTCTGAATACAAAGTATGATTTCGGTGTCATTAGTAAAATCTGACAGAAATTCAGATTTTCTAACCGAGTTTAGTTCATAGGGGATTTGGTGTATCAAATGAATTCGGATTGACATGAAATTTTATATGAAGATAGAGGACACATTATATTACAACTTTTATATAGAAATATTCCTTTAAAAAGTTCATTTTGGATGGGATTTTGCTGGAAGAACTTTGTATAAAAATCTGTATTTGAAGAGTTTATTATCACATGTGAATTAAATGGAGATTTCTTAAGTTAAATGATTGCTATTAAATGTGAATTTGAAGATTATTAGATTATTTGATTATTTATCATATTTATATAGTGTTCTTATTAATTAACCTAAAAATATATATTTTATTATTAGAAGATTATTTTAGATTATTTGTGTTCAGGATTTTATAATTATTTATAGTGTAATGTACTAATTGTATATTAAGGACAGATTTATATTAAGATATAGTGAATTTATTTGAGGATAAAAAAAAATAAAAAAATTGGGTAACGGCCGAGGTAAAAATCGAGGTCGTTACAGCTATAATAAGATTCGGTTTTAAAATATAAATGAAGTAGAGAATTAAAATAATAAAATAGACTAAATTATAAAAAAAATAAAAATAGACAAAAGAAGAAGAGAAAACACAAATACTGTAAAAATAATGGACTCAAATTACAGTTCTTTCGTCATAAACTCACAAATTTGATCTCTTTCTCGTAATTATGTGCTAAGTTGGATTTCCTTTAAAGATTAGCAATCTTTAAAGCTAATTTTTCTACAAAAATTTCATTCAAAATCATCAAAAATGGTCCAAAGTGGGGACTAAATACGTGTGAATAAATGGAATCATGTTCTTTGTAATCTGGGTCGTCCATCAAGCTTAATCAAGGGTGAAAAAGGGGCTAGAGGGGCGGCTGAGATCATCTCCACTAACGCACAATGCCGATGTTGCCCCTGCATATTCTTAATAATTCCACACAGGCCTAGCACCATACACCTTGCAAAATCCTAAGATCAAAGTTTTAAAACTCGGTTTTGGTTTCGGTGATAAGATAAAAGTATCGATTTTAGTATTTTTGATAGTATCGATAGTTTTGGTATCGGTAATTTTTGTGTTTTTTTATAAATTATTTAAATTTTATACATTTAAAATTGAATTTATTAATGATATTTATTGAATATTATTTTTTGGAGAGAGATGAGAACTCAACATAAACTACTGAAATTTGATAGTTTTTTCGGATTAGTTTCCACCAAAATCAATTCAAAACTTTTGAGCTTTAAAACCTTGCTTAAGATATAAGGAATATCCCGTAATCTAGAATTTACTTTAGTTTTAGAGAATTACGTGAGTTGAGCATTTCTCAGAAGATCACTTATTCTAGTAGTGCTCTAGCCCAAGCATGCTTAATTACAGTATTTTCTATCATTAGCATCACGATTTTGACCTAAAATGCGCTTTTACTATTTGAGATCACATTATATAGCTTAGGATCTCCTATCTCTTTTCGATGTAGGATGATTCATTCCTGTGCCTTTCTCACCATTCATTATTCTGCCTAAAAGTCTGTCATGAGTCACACTTTATTTCAGTTTTTTTTCTCTTAAAATATCACCCATTGATTATTCCCTACCTATTTTGGCCATAAGTGTCAAAGGTGTAGTGGTATTATCTACTTTGATTTTAGAAAACTACGTGATTTAAAGTATTTTTGAGGAAGTTACTCATTCCAGTACTACCCTAATTTAAGCACGCTTAACTATGAAATTTTTCATATTAACCTCACGATTTTACCACAAAAATGTCTCTAATATTTGGGATCACGTTATATACTTATACAGCTCAAGATCTTCTCTTTTCTGACATATGATGATTCACTTTTGTTGCCCTCTGACTACTTATTATTCGGCTTAGAAACCTATTAGAATCCTCATTTTTTTCCAACGATTTCATTTTCTTAAAATAACACCCGGCTATCACTTCCTGTTCTCTTCAGCCACAAGCATCACAATATATTTCTAATTTTGTTTCTTTTTATTACGTAAGGATCATATGTGATTGTGTTGTTATTAATTGCTCCTCGTGTGGTCTTAAATTTTGCATCTAATCATGCTACCTTCTAAGCACGCCGAAGTGAATTTTTGTGTTCGATAATTAGAAAAAACTTTCTTGTTTGGCGCGAGGACCAAAACAGGACCAAAATAAGACCAAAATAGTACTAATTTAAAAAACAACAATAATAATAATAAATAAAATTTTTTAAATCATTCTACACAAGTTTAAATATAAAAAAAATTATTTTACTTTACATACTCAATAATTTAAAATAAAAATATCAACTTTATTTCACATTCTAGATCAAAATATTCAAATCGAGTATTTTGATCTAAGATGTGAAATAAAGTTTATATTTTTATTAAAAATTATTGAGTATGTGAAGTAAAATATTATTTTTTATATTAAAATTTATGTAGAATAATTAAAATAATTTATTTATTATTATTATTGTTATTTTTTAAATTAGTACTATTTTGATCCTCGCGCCAAACAGGGCTATAATTGTCAAAGTTGTTTAGATAATAAGAAGTTATATAACTCTACTAACTAACAGGAGGAGGTAAAAAAGGAAGAGGCAACAAGACTTTTATATAAAAAATTATGTGAATAAGAAAAACAATGCAATGCTTATGCAGATACTTGAAAACTTTACTGTGATAATATAAATACAAAAGAGAAAGAGATTAATTAGAAAGATTAGGTTATATAACTCTTATTTTTTTCTCACGTTTCCCAATTGGAAGACATCGATGCTACTTATTGACCTGCAATGCATCTAACTTTGGGTAGGAGAATTCCTGTATTCGAACAATTGATTCTGAGACATGAAAGTTACTGTTTCATGTGTTTGTCACGTTGGAAGTGAAGTGGAGTTAGTAGTTGAAGTGGAGTAACTACGATGACTCAAATGTCCTCAACCTTGGGCACAATCTAAAAGCTCAATTATTGATCTTTTCAAAGAGAAATTCAATTATATAACTGAACATACAAACTGCATATATATATATATATATATATATATATATATATATATATAAAATAGTAACTCATCACACATTTACTCAATTTTAATTTTAACTTGATAAAAAAAAATTAATTAAAATAAGTTAAGAAAATATATAGTGGCAATCTCTTTGCATGTAATTATCAACAGGACCCTTGCATTACCTTTCAAAAACAAAAAAAAGGCCTTTGTATTGATTGCCATTTGTTCGCAAAAATATTCACCTATGAATAATTATATTTAGTCATTATATAATTTGGTAACTGATAGAGCGCAATGGAAACAAAGGATTCAAGTAGCCGACCCCACCTAGTGGGATTAAAGCTTGGTTGTTGTTGTTGTTGTTGTTGTAGTCATTATATAATTTATTTAATAATAAAATTAATAATTAAAGACCATTGTTATAAAGCAATTCAATCAAATTGAACATAAGTTTGGAAAGAGTCTGTTTAAATAAAATATTAATTAAAATAAGTTAAGAAAATATATAGTGGCAATCACTTTGCATGTAATTATCAACAGGACCCTTGCATTACCTTTCAAAAAAAAAAAAAAAGGCCCTTGTATTGATTGCCATTTGTTCGCAAAAATATTCACCTATGAATAATTATGCTTAGTCATTATATAATTTATTTAATAATAAAATCAATAATTAAAGACCATTGTTATAAAGCAATTCAATTAAATTGAAGATAAGTTTGGAAAGAGTCTGTTTAAATAATTTAGAAGTATAAATTATAGGCCGGTAAAAGCATTTATAAGATATTCGCTTTTAGGGGCATTCACATACATACTCCTTAATTCATCTTGAATTACATATTAAACTTTTTATTTTTTTAATTTTATAATTTTACCCCCTAAATCATTCAAAAATAACATATTTAGTTCTTTCTTAAGATTTTTAAAAGATTTTTTTTACTGATTATAATTATTTGGATGCTTATTACCAATAATATGTATATACAAAATATTATAAACATATTTACAAATACACATATTCTACTAGTTTTTGTTATTAGAATATTTGAGGGGTAAAATTGTGAAATTAAAAAAATAAAGGGTTTGATATGTAATTCAAGATGAATTATGGGATATATATGTAAATCTCTTTAGATTTTATGCATATAAAAAAAGAAAAAAGAAGGCTAAAAAAAATATGAAAAAGAAGCTATAAGAAATGATCTTATGTATCTAGGTTGAATGGAGATTTGTTATTTGATAGAGTGCAATGAAAATGAAGAATTCATATAGCTGACCACACCTAGTGAGATAAATGATAGGTTTGTTGTTGTTGTTACTGTTGTTATAATTTAGAGGGAATTTGATTCGATATTATCTTGATATTATATCATAATATTTATATGTCATATTTTGATTGATGATTCTATAATTTTTTAAAAAATTATTTAAAGATATCATCAAATTAAATAATTATTTTCTCTAAATAACCTGACATAACATCAAAATAGCATTAAATCAAATGCCTCCTTAACTATATCACAAGTAAAATGTCTCAAGTGAGGATATGAATATTTTGGCAAAGAAATGATCATCAATAGAAACACATCCATAACTATAAATTCATGTAAAATTAGTCAATTAATTATGTTTTAAATTTTGATTGTATTTAATGTTACAGGTTCGTTTCAAATGAATTGATTTTGTTCGGTTCGATAAATGTTTTAGGAAATTAATTATATATAGGTCCCTAAGATTAAAGAGTGTTTACATGCTAATTTTAATCATTACAGTCAAGTCGCATTTTTCATATTTTATTATTATTTGGTTCATTATCATTTGAAAGCAGCTGTTCGAGAGGATTTTATAAAAAAATAATAATATCTTAAATGTATATGCAATAGGTGGTAATAGTTTTTTTTTTACTACTGAAAAAAAATTTGTCTTTCCAGCTAGAGTTACCTTTAATTTAAATTAAAACTAAATTTATAATTTACATTATACATAAATTTTAATATTAAATTAATAATCTTTTAAATCACATGAATTCAATTATTAAAATTAACTTTATTTCATATCCTACGTACATCCCAATTTATAATTAATTTTATTTTAAAATTTTCATAAATCTTAAAATATAAATATCACGTTATAATTATTAAAAATGACAACAAAACAGATATGAATTGAGTTTTACAAAACTCAAACCTGCTTCATAATCTTTTTAACCATTACCCATATATCCGCCCTTCTCCGTCCCTCCCTGCTTATCACATAACTTGTGCCTTCCCCGTCCTGCCTCATCCTGTCATGCTTCCTTTCTATCATTTCATATCCTATCAATTTCACCTTGACCCGCCCACCCTACTATATACTATATCCATAATGATTTATTTTAAATCAAAATGAGAATATAATATATTTTTTAATCATTTTATTCTTAAAATTATACAATTTTAATTAATTAACTATCGGTTAGGGCGAATATCATTGTGCTATACTCGAACTCGCCTTGCCTCAAAATGAGCAGGGAGTCGCGAATTGCAGGTTCAACTTTATGACTCATACTCGTTTCATCAGGTGCCAATCGGAGTGGATTAAATAGGATCCAGTAAAAATTGTCTTTCCTAAAAATTATTTTTTTTCTATAATAAATTCATCCAATAATTATTTTATTTCTTATAAAAACTTATTATTTTATTAACTTGTCACGCATAATCAATTTAAGCATTTTATGTTTATTTAACTTCTTAACAAATTTTGCTGTAATTATCGCAACGGTTAAAAAAATTGCAAAGTAGCTAAATAAATTTCAAAATATATTTTTTAAAATGAAAATCAAAATTAAAAAATTTAGTTCATTTCTTTTTTAAAAAAGTTGTCACTTGAAAATTAATAAAATAGTTTTATTAACATAATAGTCGCTAGGAACTTAGTGGAGCTTCTCCAATTCCAGTGGGGAGAAAGCTTATTTGAATCTATCTAAAAGGGTTCCAGATTCGAATTATGCACACCACTGTAATTCTTAATTGGAGCATGAGAAATTATAGTATTTAAAAAAAAAAAAATCAATTCTTTTTTTCTAAGGAGTATTTATATATATGTATTTCACTTTTAAAACTGTATTTATTTATACATCACTTTCAAGTAGGCCGAACGAAATATTTGTAAGAGCGGTTAACTTTCTTGATAAAAAAAAATGATTTATCATAAAAAATTTTAAATAATTTAATAATTATGATTACTTATGAAAGTTTTATAGTATTATTCGAATAAATAATTTTTTTTTTTTTTAAAGATAATGACATACACATGGAGGCCACATGAGGACCAAAAAATGGGCTGGCTGTTTTGTGTCCTCACCCATTTTGGCTTTGATCCCTTTCCTAGTTGACAATTAGCAACGAAATTCAGGAGGCCGGCCGGCCAATAGGGGACCTCCACGTTAGCATCGAGTGAAGCCCACTATTAACGTTGCACCGATCAAATTTAGAGAGCGTTTGGTTCAATGTTATCTTAATGTCAATGTTATTTAGATGTCATTGTTATTCATCAATGGACATTTGTTTGGTTCAATGTTATGATATTAGAAAATATCAATGTCATTCAAATTATATTTGTTTAGTTAGAAATTATTGACATTATAATAATAACAAATTGATGGTGTTATCTTGAGATGTCGCCCGATTTGAGGTGACATCTAGATGTCAGCATGTAATGACATTTTTGTAATTAGTTATAATATTATTTAAAGATGTCATTAAACCAAACAATTACTTTTTAAAGATAACATAACATAACATGAAGATAACACTAAACCAAACGTCCGCTTAATAAAATTGTGAAGTGAAGCAGGTTAAATTATTGTTATATAAAGAGCCAGCTCGTTCGCCTTTCTCGGCCCCTCACACTCTCTAATTAGCTGGGCGTCCATGGCTCCAGGTGGTCGTTTCTTCCTGCTCCAGCTTCTGCTCCTACTTTGCGCCACCATGGCCGCAATGCCTAGGGCGGACAAGCCTTGGGTTGCAGTGCCCGGAGGAATAGATGGAAGTGACGCGTGGTCTATCTGCGACAAAGCTGCAAACTTGTTCCGCATAAGTCGTCGCATAACGCTCGTACTTCAGGTAGTGGTTTTGGCTGAGATGAAGAAGGACTACCAAGAACGTGTAGTCCACTACCGTTTGCTCTTTGAAGGCTACGCACCTAAACGAGATGTGCAATACGCGGTGCAGGCCTTCCTCAATCTGCCAATGGATTCCCACAAAACTTTTGGTGAGTTGGCTTACAGCCGTGAGTACTCCGTTTTCACGGCATTTAAAATTTAATTACAAACATTAAAAATTAAGCGCCCATTTAGCGCAAGTACTAAAATAAAGATTAAAATGGTACTTATTTAAATAATAATAATAATAATAATAGTAAATAAATTTTTTAATTATTCTACATAAATTTTAATTTACAAAAATATTATATTATTTTATAAATTTAATAATTTTTAATAAAAAAATCTCTATTTTATTTCCTAAATCAAAATACTCGAATTAAGTATTTCGATCTAGGATATAAATAAAGTTGATATTTAAATAAGAATTATTGAGTATGTGAAAAAATAATAATTTTTTTTATATTAAAATTTGTGTAAAATAATTAAAAATTTTATTTATTATTATTATTATTATTATTATTAATGTTTTTTAAATTAGTACCATTTTGGTCCTCGCGCGCGCTAAATAGGACCTCTCCTAATAATAAACAAATTGACTAATATTTATAATTTAGAATTTTTATTCAGTAGATTAATTTTAATCCACAAAATAATCTGCTGAATTATCCAGTAGATTAACATTAATCTACAGTGAATAAAATTCTAAATTATGATTGATCAATTTATTAGTCAGTTGTTAAGCTGGTTTCATAGTGTTTTTCATAAAATAATAATTCATATTATCGATGGTGTGTTTGTTCGCATAAAATTAAAGTTTGATGAGGATTTTCTTTTGGGAAAATAAGTAATAGATCTTGATGGTTTATCTATAATTACATGCTGCTCCATCGTTTTGGAAATCTAAAATTTAAGTCGATTAATTTAAAATAAAAACCTAAAAGTAAAGCAAAATAGAGATCTAATAGATCTCTACAATGTTAAAATAGGTACTTAAATGAAAGATTTCAAAATATGTATGTTAACATGTAATTATGGATACACTATAGAGACCTATTAGTATTTTTTTTTTATTGTAATTTTATGTGATGTAAAATAAAATCAATTATTATGTTGTTATGAGTGAGTGATTCAATTTTCATATTATTATTGGGCATCCAAGTTTGCACTTTTACTATCTCATTAATTATTCCTATATCTCTAATGTTCTTTGGGTTTAATATATAAAAAGAATATTTATATGGCATTGTTGTTGTTATTAGTATATTTATTTAACATTTTAAAGATGGATATTTACATATTTCACCCTCAACTTAAATAAATTATCTTAATTAACTCAAAAAGTTTACTTTTATCAACTTCTAAAAGATGTCTTAAAAAATTGTTTTCATTTTTTATTCGAGAAAAATTTTAATTATTCATCAAAATTATGGATAATAAATATAAATATTTATTTTCGAGGTGAAATAAATAATAAAGACAGCTTTAAAAATGAATGTCCCTAAAAAAATAATTCAAGGGCATATGCAGCAGCTTTTTCCAATTTGTATTTAAGATATTTTTTATGCATACACAACGGCAAGCAAAATATCTAAAATTTACAATTTATTCAAAATTCATTCATATTTTACTTAAACAGTATTTACTTCGATATTATTTTAATGCTGAAGCCAAACAGCTCCACTACAAGTTAATCCGTAGTTACATTGCTTCTACGTTAGTCAATTTCAAAGCCGTTTTGATTGTTAGAATTAGTTTCAAGTTATATATTAAAGTGGTATGCATAGAACATGCATTTTATAGCGGCTCAAAATCGTTGTGAAAAATATCAGAGCAACCACTATATATAATGATATTGCAAAACATATATATATTTTACAATGGTTGACGACCACTACAAAAAGTATACTTTATATAGCTACTGTAACATCCTGTGATCTCATTGTAGAGGTATTATCCACTTTGATTTTAGAAAAATTGCGTGACTTGAGCACTTCCCAGGAGGACATCAATCCCAGTGCTACTCCAGCCTAAGCACATTTAACTACAGAGTTTTTCATCATTAGATTTACGATTTTGTCCCAAAAGACGTCTCTACCATTTGAGATCATAAACAGTTGCTATATAAGCTTAATTTTTTAAAAAAAATTAATATTATGTTATTAAAAATAACTTAAACTAACATTTATCCATTCCTATTTGCTTTACATGCATGCACAATGAACTAAGAAACACAATAGTTAGTAATACTTTCATATTACAAAATTCATACAATATTATATAAAAAACTGATTACAAACATAACAAATTTCATCAAACTATATTTTTACACTAATTCATAATATTATATTAAAATAACTTAGCATAGATATTGCATGATATATAACTCTTGCCATATATATATATATATACACTTGAAAGAAATTATTTTTAACAAACATTTTCACAATATTTTATAGATTAAAATTAAAGAATGAAACGAGCCCACCTAGTAACAAAAGATAAATATAGAAAACAAAATTCATATAATTCATCTTAGAGTAGCTTATTAATCAATTAATAATAATATATGTATTCCTTAAATAAAAATCAACATATCAATTATATATCATAAACTTTCTAAAAAATTTATGTACTATGATCTGATGTTGCCTTTATACATGCAAGAGAAAGCCAAAAATTAATTATGTCACATTTAAGAGAAAAATTTATTAACTAAAAAAAATATTATTAACAGATGCAATATTCAAGTTATATATAATGCACATATTGCTCCTACACATATATCGTATATATTGAAGATTTAAGCGATTGATCGAAAAGTGTATATGATACACAAACTTTAATATCAAAATAATTAATAAACTATTTCAAATATATTTAATATCATATAATATAATAATTCATATATCATGAGTTACATACATGTCATAGAAGTAAGAGATAGATTAACTTTCTTTAACCAAATGAATCATTATATCAGAAAATCATAATTGAGTTTTTTTAACTATAATCAATGATGTTGACTTGTATATTCATATTACATAATTTAAATTACACATATATTCATATATGACACATATTCATAAAAGAAAAGAGAGAATATTTTATGTACATACATAATTTAAATTAGAAATAGCTGTAGTTAAAAGGCAATCGATAGACTGTTTGCAGCAAATATTGCCAAAAAAAGGGTCAAAATGAAAGGGTAACATTGAGAAAAAACCAAACACAAAAGCTCACTGAACAAAAAGAAATTATGATACATACAACTGTGGTTCTGATACCCCGACCTCCGTTTTGGTAAATAGCAACTTTCGTGTTAAATAACATGTATTTGGGAAGCGGCAATTCAACCGTCTCTTTTCAGATTAGTGACCATAATTTTTATGTAGCCATGGTGTATTCTGCCGTCTACATGCATTAGCATCAGCCTTAAAGAAGAGATGCCCATGTAAATGTGTGATCTTCAAAGCATGAATTATTGGATAACATCTTGCTTTTCAGTAACCTTGTGTTCAGCATGATGTAAAGCTGCTACAGTTGAATTATCCGCAAGATTGCCTTTTAGTTTTACGGACCCTTTATCCTTTCCATCATGTCCTTCTAGTATTTCAAGTTTTGCATCTCTATGAGCAAGAGAGTCATTTGGAGTAACATCCATGCTTGAATTATCAAGAGAATAATGATCTATTTTTGAGGAAACCAACTCATTTTCCAGCTTAGAATCCGTTCGAATACTCAGTTCCAGAAATGTTGAGGCATTGCTACCCATCCCTTTGCAAAGGGATACATACTTGAGCACTAATGTTTTATAACAACTAAGTAAACTTTCAACATCATCAACTGTTAGGTCACCAGCACTTGCATATAAATACGGATACTCCTTGAAATATTCAGTTAGTTCATCCTCTTTCACAAGATCAGCAACCCCTTTCTTCTCTAGATCAGATATGGAAGGTCTGCTTGCATTTTGTTCAGCCTTTTCATGATCCTCGTTTTCTCTAACATATACTTGGCTCTGTGACTCCCCTTGAGATCTTGATGTGTCTATTGAATGTTCAATGATGTTTTCAGTTGTTTGATTTCTATTTTCCTCTGTGTTTATTGACAAGCCAAGTAAATGAGCACGAGATGATTCCATTTTCTTTTGGAACTCCGTTTCATCCATTGTAAGGGCCTCACCATTAATGCTCCATATGAAGGACTCTGTGGACAGAATGTTTGTGAAGAAGTAAGCTGCTTCAGAGACCAATCGAGATTGGCGTCTGTACCGTTGTATGTACACAAGGTTGGAGTGAAGCTGTGGAGGGTTGGCCTATGTGAAATCAAGTTCATGTTATCAATTCCCAAGAGGGCAAAAGGTAAAATGGGGAGTCATTAGCACAAAACACAATGTATTGCTTATGAAGAAGAGATCAATGATGAATATGCAAGTAAACAAACCACAAGAAATAAAGAACCAAAAACCAAAAAAAATAAAAATGTCACTACAATGACAACAAAATCTTAACTCCATTGTTGGGGTCAGCTACATGAATTTCTCTCCTCCATTCAACACTATTAAAAGTGATGCTCTCTAACATAAGTAATATTTGCACTATGCTGTTAAAAATTAAACAAAAATATGGTTTCCTTTATGTGCAAGGCTAACTGAGCCTGGTCGTTATTTAGCTTGGATTGAGGAGTGGGAGAGTTAACAAAGGTTTGATGAGGCCGTACAAATTTTCAAACAACAATTGTGACCTTGATTTCAAGGAAACAATGTTAGTACATTAGTTTATATGACAGTGGATGTCCTTCAGATATTTTGGAAACAATAAGGAAGCTGTGAAAAGCAAACTTTATACACAATATACTTGAGCTAATACTTTTAATCTTATACTTCATGATTCTAATTTCTGACTATAGATGGCTCTAACAGCAAGCCATAATCCAGACATCATTATCACAAAAAAATCTTCCAGAAACAAAACATCATATCGACAGCATTGCGTAGTATAACTTGCATAGTTCAAAATATTTAGCATATATAGCATCCACTAAGTGTACCGATCCTCATATTAACAAGCCTAGAATGTGTCAAATTTGGACTGAAAGTAAGCTAATACGGCAGCATATATGACAACTGTACGAATTGCAGCAAAAAAAAATACTTCATGTTAGTGTACAAAAAAGATAAAATATATCATGAATTAACTACTATTTCATTCCAGTTGGACAGTGATTAAAGAACATAAAATTACCTTTACTGTTACATATATAAGAACTGGAAGAAATTCATCTGCTCCAGGTGGATTTTCATTTGATGAAATTGAAACATTTAACAGTAGGTTGTTGATAACTCTACAACAATTGAGGATACAAACAAGTTTATCTCTGGGAGCCTTGTACATATTGATCTTCTGCAATTCTTTCTGTGCCAGCTGAAATTGTAAGAAGCACATAAGTTGGCTTCAAATAAATCTGAGATTCATCAGCCTGATTGTTTTATAAAAGATACAGTTGCAGGAGAAAACCAGTAAATGTAACTCACAAGGAAAAAAAATTATTTTTTTGAGGCATTGCTAACTTCTTGTCAGAATTGACAAAGAGAAACTCCACACTTCTCCCAAAAAAAAAAAGCAAAACAGATTAAACTCAGCAACATCATCTCATCCAAACAACCTCAGTCAGATCTTTTAAGGTTTTGTACTATCATGTAAGAAGCTAGCGAGTCTAAGAATCATAGCAAGAATGCTCAATAAGCAACAACCATATGGAATATGAAAGTGTGGAAATAGATCATCTTTAATTTCATCCAGTTATTCTATACTAACTAGATTTTTGGGTCGAGACTATGCAACTAAGTGTAGATCATATTGAAATTTTTACTTAATCTGATAGAAAATTTAAAGCAAAAAAAGTAACGAGATTTATTGCAATAAGGTCTGTGCTTGTTAGATTTGATAAAAGATTATCCTTTCCAAAAGATTATCCCTACAAATTAAAACAGAAAATAGACTAACAACTGCAAAATATACATCAAATAATGTTTACCATGTCAAAATCTGAACTATCGAATCACAGCGATCATAAAGTTCTATCCGAATCTGACCAAAGATATTAATTCCTTGTATCTAAAAGAAAAAAATGACTTGCTTTTAAAGTTTTTACTTCAAGTGCATGCAATTTCAAGACTTACATAAGCTTTCACTTCCCAGTTAAAAAAAGCATGATTAAGTAGCAGAACTACAATACTGTATATTTTTCCATATAAAGCTACCAATAAAGCTATCATGGAAGTAAATCATATGCAGGAAAGATGCTTCTTCAATGCAGGTTTATCCTCTTTTGTGTGAAAAATGTTTCATCACCAACGTAAGTATGTCTGGCACAAGGCTATCTTCCACTCACCAGCCAAGATGTCTCATTTTGAAACTGTGGCTTTATATCTAGGTTTTCTGGTCTAATAAATTGCTGTAATAGAGCCATCTTCTCAAAAAGCTCCTCATCGCGTTGCACATCTTCTGGGAGTGAAGCAAATGCGCGATTAAAAAGTTTTGTCATGACATATTTTTCCAATCCCTACACAGAATAGTTCATAAAAAAGTGCTGAAGTAGCACTAAAAAGTAATAGATTACATAATTAAAATGCATTACGCATTAGCACGACCCTATGCAAATGAGGAATCAGCATTAGATTTAAAGAAATTGCACCAATAAGATTTGGACGTTGATAGTAAGCATGAAGAAAGTTGGCTGGAATATAAGTTATAATTATATAACTGAAAACTAGAAATAGTTGTGGGGTATTTTCCATGTCAAACCCCACAATTCCATGTTATATCAAAATTATTTATAAAAATGTCATCTTTTAGGAAATGTGTTGAACCACCATCAAAAGTACACCTTAGATAACTCACAACAGCTTCACATTGACTGATATAAAATTCATGTTGGGTTGTCTTGAATTGTACCCATCTAATAGTTCGCAGTTAATTACTAGAACCATTTCCTAGAACAATGTGCGTTGCATAGAGTTTTTGGCGGTCTGGCAGTACTTATGAATTTTCATATAGCCACCTCTCTCCCTCTCTATAATTTCTAAATTGTTCATCGTAGTGAATTCTCTGTACATCATTGCCCGAGGATGCAACCCTAATTTGGTGTGAACCGTGTTAAATATCTTTGCTTGTGTTGTGCACACATGTTGATCTTTATTTGCATTAATTTCCTAACAACCCATTCGAGATGTTGTTTAGCTTCAAAATGAACTCATGAACCAGAAGTGCACTTATAATTTCAAAAGAAGCTAAGGTTTCAGTTAGATTATTTGAACCTTGGTAATACTGTAGCTATATAGCAGTCTTACTTCAATAGTCAGACATCTTACCTCACCAGCACTTTCAAGTTCCTCCTCTGAGCTACCAGCCCATAGCATATGTGCCCTGAAAGCTCCTTCCATACTGGCAAGAAACTCTTGGACCGCAGCACTATCTTTTTCTGGATCTGGAGCTCTATTTGAAAACGATACAATGAAACTGCCATACCAAACAAATCAGCATTTAATTCAATTATGATTATCACATGATATAGATCAATCAGATAAGTTTAGGTCAGAGCTAAAGTTTTATTGCAAACAAGATGAACCTATACAGTGCAGGAATGTTCCAAATAAGTTAGCTTTGAAAACACATGGGTTGTAAATCAAAATCGTTTGATCAGATAATCTTATGACAAAGCTAAAAGAATTGCATAAGATAAAGTATAGTACAGCAACCACTCACAAAAATGAGACGAGCTATTTACAAAAGAAAATTTGATATGAGCTGTATAATCATGCTTTTATCCACAATTAATCAAATAGCTAGCCTTGACCTCACATTATCCAAAGAAGAAAAAAAATACATAAAAACAACCATTCAGGTCAGAATTCAGCAAACACAGATGAAAACTAGAAAGGAACCATACTGGACTCTTTTTAATCTAAAGAGCAAGAAAATCTAGTTGAATAGCTTCAACCTACACAATATCATTGTATATAGCTTAATTGTGAAATATTATGTTAAATCTAGGCAAAAAGGTATACTAAATAGGAGAATTCAAACAATATACAGTATCAACATTTTTGAATCCAGGTAACATTTGTCCACATTAGCCGAACCTTTTTGTTGAGCACCACAACACACAGATCTGACATATTAAGACTACATTGAGAAAATTTTTTGATAGAAAAAATACTTTTTCGTACAACTGAAAGCTAAAAGCTGCATTTAACAAAATAGCTTTTGAGGACATTTTAGTTTTTAAAAAGCTGAAAGTAGGTGCGGGAGAAAGCTAAAAAAAATTAGCTTTATGAAAAAGTACTTTTGTTATAACTAAGGACAAAAATACTCTCAAAATAATTAAATTTTAATAATCATATCATAATTATTTGTTATACAATAAATTTATAAATATAAATAACATAATTATTACGAAATATATAATTACATTACATTAAAAAAATTAAATAGTTATATATTATGATAACATATTTTAAAATAATATGTATAAAATTTTAAACTACTATGTTACAATATAATGTAACATCCCAAGCGCAAGTAACCCGAGCTTTACTATTATCGTACTCAAATTACTAATGATCGAGATGTTAGAGTTAAAATTTTCCTACTTCTAATGTTAATTCACAAAAAAAAAAAATTATTTATCTATATTACACCACAATTTGTAATTTCTCTTTACATAGATTTACATCAAATGAAAAACTCATTAAGATTTTCTAATTCACATTCTCAAATATATCCCAGATCTTAAGTATTTCTAATCTATTTCCTCTTTGAGTTCTCTTTCTTATTCTCTTTGTGCCGTGTTATACCTACTAAGTTTCATGCAGGAATCTGTTAGAATGGACTCAATAAGCAAAACTAAGAGTCCAGATGAGTAAGATAATAAAAAATAAATATTAAAAGTGATTACTTAAATAAAATTTGTACAATCATACATATCACTTCACATCATTCTTAAATAAATATATATATCAAAATAATATCAGGTATAACTAATACAGAAATTAAGTTTATGCATCAGTTCATTTCTTATTTAATCACTTTTTCTTTTAAGCCTCGGTTTCTTGGTTTACGCCTCAACTGCATTTTCATATATTAGACATCACAGCGTCTTATCCCTCAACAGCAGAATAGTCATAACCCTCAATGGCAGATTAGAAATCATCATCCTCTAAACTCAAGCTAAAGCAGGGACATAAACATAACAAAAAACCTAATTTAAAATTAACTGTCGCATGTCAAAGATTTTGTCTCAAATTCTTATTTCACAAAATCGAGATTCGATAATTTCACAAGCCCGTACGCTTGTCCTTGTGTCAATCCCGACTTGGCTTATTTTACTAGCCCTCGGGGCTACCCAATAATATTCATCATGATTCTCATTTTAACAAGTAATCATTAATTAGAGTTTAAATCATCTCAAAAGGGGTATTAAAATGCTTAATTAATCACCATTCCAAACAAAATATTATAGCAATGTGTAAATGACTAAAAACTCATCATATTATTTGCATCACAATGATGGCTCATAAGTCAATCATCTATTTAATAATAAATTTAATATTTCATAGTTACAAAAGTAACAAAATCTTGTCATTTGCTATAAGTATCATGATTCAATACATATAGCTTTTTAATAAATCTAAATATATTTTCATATTTACTTTCACCCAATTAAAACATTATGATACAACTCTTTTCAAAGTCAACCCCAAATATAAATATTGTAGTAAATTAAGTGATCTATCATTCTGTAAGTTTTCATTCATTTTGTAGATCATTTGATCAAGATATCTATCACAAAATCAATATATGTATCTAGAATCTAAATTCTCAGATTTTAGGCCTAATTTGAGCTAATTAAAATATATATCAAATGACATTTTTTATCCAAGCGTCAAACATCAAAGTTGTAGAGCATGAAGTGAACTACCAATCTGCAAAAATTTTACATCATTTAGAATTCATTTAGTGGGGCTAATCCCCTTTAAACCATGACCTAATAAAATTGTGAGAAAAACTGTCAGCTTAGATTCAAAGCCATCAAATCTAACTTTTAATTCAAAATTAATCACAGGTTTGAATACGAAAGTTGTAAGTGACATATTAAACTAAGTCACTACCAAATTTTATTAAATTAGAGATCATTTGATATACTAAATCTTGCTATAATCGAGATCTTAGATTTCTATTTAAATTACAGAAAACAGATTCTGAATACCAAATTCAAACTCTAGAAAAATCACTAAAATCTATTCATTTGTAACCATATAAGATGTCATGTTAAAGCTTTAGAAGTCTTCTAATTAGCAAATAAAACTTCACTCAAATTCAATTTCATTTGATATAAATTTTGCTCTTTAGGCCTAGCTCTGTCAGAAAATTGTTCATTTCTAAATTCTAATAGTTTAGATTCCCAAGTTCATTAGTCTATCATAAAGTCAAAATCATAAAAACATATAATTAAAGAATTTATAATAGACTTCATCATCTACAATATATTTAAATTTTAAGGAAAATGGACATGATTTGCCTACCTTATAAGTCAAGCAAATAGAATGCCCAAATCTCACCCTTCTTCTCTTCCAACCCAGCATGCAAAGCCACAAGTCTCCAAAATTCTGGTCATGTATAAGCTCCAAATGCTCTACCTTTCACTCCTAATGATGCTGGTAAGCCCCAAATTGAACATAAAGATGATTGCTTGAGATGGAGATGAAGCCTAACTTGGATTGAAGATTGCCTTGGACTAGATTTTTTTTCATCTTTCTTCTTCCTTCTCACTCTTTTCTCTATGTGCAAATTGAAGAGAGAAGGGGCTGGTAGTTAATTGGGAAAATAAAAGGGTTCCTCTTTTCCTCCCCATTAATTTTGTTATTTATGGCTTTTCAACTTCATCATGCCACATGGCATTATAACTTACCATTTGTTCATTAAACAAATTCCTAAGCTGTGTATCATGACACATTTCGTAACCAATTCCAAAGTAAATCTAGATTTAGAGTACAAGAATAATCCTCTTAATAATTACCTCATCCATTAATTCTAGATTAATTCCAAATTTGGTGGAATTATATCTAGGTCAAAGATTCTTCATAGCTTTAATTCTAAATCATCTTTGGATCCACATGAAAACCTCAACTACTTGAAAGTCTCATCATATTCATCCTCCTTAGTTTAATATAAACACTACCAAAAAAATATTTAGCAAGTCCTTACAATTACAATTCCTTCATCTTAAACTTAATTTGAATCCTTCACTTGCAAACTTTAATAACTCATAATTTTATTTGTCATTTATAATATAAATATGTAACTCTAATTCGTGTTACTCCTAATTAAATTTTTGGGATGTTACATATAATTAATAATATATTATAAAGTATAATTTATTTATTTATTTATATATTAATAATATAAAATTAATTTATAACTTATATAATTTAAATTATTATATAAAACTGCTACAATGAATACATATTTTTAAAATTTATAAAGTATAAATATAATTATTATATTTAATAATAATATATATATTATAATATTTATCATATAAAAAATAATATGTATAATAAATTATTA
>JAEMOT010001313.1:293291-314920 GCA_019297695.1 Apostasia ramifera | reverse complement strand
TTACTAAACGATGGTGAAATGCGTAATTTGTGATGAATTCAGTGTTCTGTACGTAAATCTCCCTAAATTATTATATATATTATTTTACTATTTATTAATAAAATATATGTAATAATAATAATCTTATTTACATGTTTAATTTGGTTAAAATTATAAATTTTTCAAACAGTACAGCAGTATTTTCCAAATAGTTCAGCTTTTGACAACAGTGTTTAACATCAGTTTGCCAAACATATAAAATAATTTTATTCAAAAATACTTTTTAATACAGCTATATAATACAACACTTGCATACAGTACGACAATGCCAAACAGAACCTAAACCTGGACTAATCTTCTAATCAAAGCAAACTCAGCTAGTAAACCAACTGCTAGTCTAAGATTCCAAACCTCCTTTTCCACCATCACAATTGAATCACCCACAAAAAATGCTAAATAGAGTAAAATTCATTCTATGGAGAACCAACTCAAAACCATAAATAATCTCCAGGTCCTCACAAACACTTCAGACTGGTGATGAGTGTGGTGGAACATTCAATTATCCTGTAAGAACTCGAAGCAAATTCTAAACAGATGTTCCGGATATAGAAACGATGTGCGGAAAAACGAGCAAGGGTTAGGGTTTCGTAAGGCTGACCTCTTAATTGATTTGACGAAGTCGGCGGCGGAGGGATGCCGCATCCGCTCCAGGAAATCGTGCCAGGCGAGGGGAGCCGTCGACGATCCGAAAGCGTCCGAGGCGCCCCCGCCGCCGCCGCCGCCGCCGTCCATTTCAGCAGATGCCTGAGAAAACTAGAACAGCTAGCTGAAATCAGAGTGAAAACGAAGATGCAATTGATCCAACAGTAGATCGAACCACTGGTAGAAGGGTCACGAAGGAGGAAGAGAGATCCCCAACCGCCGAAACAGAAAAGGATAAAGAAATTGGAGGCGATTGTCCCAAGAAGTCTCGACCGACATGAAGAAGGGGGAAGGGGGAAGCAGTGGCTGCTCCGAACTCGCCAGTTTGGCGAAGAGAAATAAAACTATGAAATTGACTATATATATATATATATTAGAGAAATTAAATTAATTAATTAAATTAAAAATTACAGAGAATGTAAAATAAAATTAATTAATATATTAAAAATAATAAAAGTATGAAATAAAATAATTATTATATTAAAATTTATATAAAATATAATAAAACTTAATTTAATATTATTTTTATTTTTTATAAAAAATATTTTAATATTTAGTACATCATAATAGTGTGGACGTTAAATAATTATTAAATAAAAATTTATTCAACTCGAATTTAAACTTTTTAGATCTATTTCAGGTTGGGTTGATTGATTAATTCAAATATTGTCACAATTATAGATTATAGAATAATTATAAGAATATAGACTAACAATAAGATAAATTTTTTTAAAAAAATAATAATTAAGTTGATTTTTTTTGTTGATCACATAATAAGTTGGTTTTTGCCGGAACAATCTAATGAGCATCTCCGTGGTATTAGGCTTGTACATGAGGCGGATCTTGATCTATTCTGATTCGGAATTTGACTAAAAAATATAATCAATTAAATACATTTTATTTAAAGTTTATTTGATCTGAAATTTGACCGGATTTGATATTTATTTTTTGGGTCGGATCACAGATCAACTATGATCCAATCAAATTGAGTTCCCATAGATAACTTAATTTTTACATAAGAGTTTATCCACATTTGTGTATTTTCTTAAATATTTTTTTAGAATACAGTAAAACATCATATTTTCATAGTATTAAAATGGTTTATCTTTTTTAAGCAACGCCACTCTTGCTAAGATAGATCATCCTAGTAGATGTTAATCGTTACTTGTACCCTTTATCAATACGAAAAATTAAAATATTTTTTGAAAAAAAATAAATAAATTTTCAATTATTAAAATAATATAACTTCACAACTAATATTTCAACCAATTAATTTGAAATAAATTAAAATTATAAACTCTATTTGTATTTGTATATAATATTAATCTGATCGGATCCGTGGTGTGACCCGATTCGAATTTAAATAAACTCGAATACGAGTTATAGCTAATACAATCTTAGTTCAATCTATTTCCAGGCCTATGTGGTATATGGCTATGGGACTCAAATTAGGGCAACAAATGAACTAAACTAAACCGCATAGTGATCTGTTCGAGTACAAGTTTATTTACTTAAATTGAATGCTCGGAGCTTGTTCGAGCTTGATTCACGAATATAAATTCTAGTGGCGTGTTTGAGTTTAGTACGTGTTTTGTTCACAAACGAGCTCATATTTTTTTACTCATACACATTTGAGTTCATATAAATAAACTCTTACTACTGATGTCTCACATTAAATGAGCCGGTAATTGAGTACTAAAAGAACCTCATATGTGGCCTTTTAATCAAGCATATTACGAATTTAGTATGGACAACTCACAAACATTATTGAATCGAATGTCAGTATGTTCAAACTTATTTACATACCAATCAGGCTTTTAAAATAATATTCAAACTCGATACTTTTGACTAATCGAATATAAACGAGCTCCTATCAAACTGAGTATTAAGTTAGTCGCCTATTGCTTGGTTCAATTACAGCCCTTACAAATTTGAATTCAACCAAATGTTATCATCCCAGACCTCAATTAATCACAACGATTTATTAAAAGGGTCGAACAAAAGAACAAAACCCTAATTTATCACTTATACACTAAAGTTGATATTTTTATTGAAAATTATTAAGTATGTGGAGTAAAATAATATTTTTTTCATATTAGAATTTGTGTAGAATGATTAAAAAAAATTATTTAGTATTATTATTATTATTATTTAAATTAATATTATTTTGGTCCTCGCACAAAATAGGGCAAAGGAGTAATCCTGTCCGACTTATTAGATCATTTATCGTTATTGATAGTAGTTGGGCTTTTTATAATAAAACTTTAGTTTTATAAGCCCACTTAAAGCATGGCCCAGCAATGTGGTGTGGGCTTTTGAAACTGTTGGGTTTCTTTAATGCCCAAGTACTATTATAATAACATTAAATATTTTTTATTTTTTTTTCTTTGCTCATAATAGTAATTGTAAATTTTTTATTATTTTTTGTGAAAATTGCAAGTTTTACAAATTTCTTTAAAAATAACAAAGTTATTTTTTTTTTAATATATTTTAAGTTATTTTTGTTTGAATTCTTTTATCTTTTCGGGTCAACATTTTGAATCTCCTATTTATCTGATTTATCATTTTGAATTTTCTTTTTGTTTGTTTTATTACTTTTTTTTTATAATTGGTATTTTTATCCGAAGTCGAATCTGGGTCTATTATTTAACTTTTCCTAGCCTTATAATTTTATTCTTATATAAATATTGTTCAACGTAAGCGTGGCAATTTTTTGACTCGATCTATGAACTCGCCTGAACTTGACTAATATGAGTTAAACTTATACATGTGTAATTTATTAACGAGTTAACTTGAATTTGACCTAAGGTAACTCGGGTACAAAGTTGACGGCTCAAGTGCCAGTGACTCTTTTATCGAAATTAGTATATTTATTTATATAAAAATATATTAGTTTAAAGTAAAAAATATTGAATTTGTCATATTATAATATCTTAAGAATTATAATAAATGGGTTAATGGGTCAGGCCGATTTGTCGACTCACTTTATTAAAAAGGATTAGGTACAAGTCTTGATGCACGACTTATCGACTCATTTAATTAACAGATTAGGTTTAATGGGTTAACTTGAACCCAACCGAGCACCCAAATTTCCCTAAGTTGTATAGAGTGAATTATCATCAAACCTATAAACTTCAGTCATTCGGTTGTGTTGTACACTTACGTCATCTTATTTGAGTTAAAATAATCATTTAGGTCTATTTGTTTGTAAGATTAAATTTAATAAGGTTAAAATTAAATTTGAATAGAGATATTTTTTTATTAAAAGTTGTGAATGATGTGAAGTAAAGTTAGTTATTATATTGAGGTGTGTGAGGGATGTGATATAAAATTAGTTATTATGTTGAGATATGTGACGTATGTGATATAAGTTAGTTATTATTTTAGTAATATGTGTAAGATGTGAAATAAAATTAATTTTTAATATTAAATTTTATGTGATGTGATATATTTGATTAAAATTAAAGCAAGTTAATTTTAAATGGGCAAACAAACGGGCCTTGTAGCTGTAATCTTTGTTGGTGATGAGCTGTTTTAAAAGAAAATCTTGAAGTTGCCACCATGAGAAAGCAATAGCAATAATATAATAAGAACAGCTCACATTAAGAATGGAGATTTTTAATATCTTAAAGAAATGAAATTTTATGATTGTGTAACTTTAAAGTCTCTATTTACATATGCACTATTTCAAACATATATATAAATATATTTTTTTTTTCATACGTAACACTAAAAATTTGGTATCTAATTATATGCTACTCGAAAGTTTTCAATGATTCCTAAAAGGTGCAATTTTGACTATCAAAGTTGAGTTTAAATTTGAAAGATTGTATATTAATATTTAACTTTAGGTCCTGAATAGCTAAATTGAAAAAGTTTAAGCAGCAAGTAAATATAAACCTTGAAAATGGTATGTATATAAATAGAAATTGTTGAGAGGATATATATGTAAATAGAAAACGTTTAAATTGGGCAGTGGAATTGCGCCGGTTCCCTTAGCACGTAAATTTAAATTAAATATTAATTGCATCCAGATGACTGAGCTCAAGTTTTTTTAATCAAAAAATAATTTTTGATATATTCTATGTTGTTTTATTTCTATCACTTTGATCCATTACTTTTTCTCTATTTGATGCTTATTTTTTTTACATTTTATGTAAAAAATTATATGAATAGGCATTTAATTAATCATAAAATTTAAAATTACAAATTAGTGTTATATTATATATGCCTTAAATTAAATCACCTGCACATGTAGATTATATTAGTTTTGGGATTTTTGGGGCATGCACGTACGCCTATTTGGGGTGAGAGTTTGGGTCGAAAATCGATAATCGCTCGTATTCAGATTAATATTTAACTCGAATTGAACCACGAGCCATGATCGGATTGACTTGACTCGATCTCTAATTTTTTAAATTATAAATAAGTTATAGCTTGAGCTAGTTAGTTCAAAAGTGAAATGAACTAACTCGAATTTGAATTAAATTGAGACGAGCCTAGTTTGAGCCTTGCCCGGCTCGGCTTGCACTATATATTAATTCAGTTCCCAGCCGTGAATTAAACTACTACCACGAAGTGCTCCTCCTCGCTCTCCTCCTCGATCTCGCTCTCGACGCGATCGATCGAACATGGCTTTCTGCAGTACTACTCGCCGGTTCCTGCTCCTGCTCCTGAATACGTATGATCGACGTTCATATATATATAAGACTTCAGATATTGGTACGTATCTATTTATAACGGGGAGCTTGTGATCAGTGTGAGTGGTGTGTTTGTCATAATTAATGCAATAAGTATATATATATATATACAGTGATGTACGACATCAAAAGAGGTTTATTATCTCGTCGGTAAAATTAGTCGAATGTTATCTTGTTTTATGTTTGTATAATGTGAAATAAAATTGATTTTTTTATTTTTAAATATATTTTTATTTTCAAATTAATTTTTTTTTTAATCTCTTGAATTTCTCTTTTATTATATATGTTATTATCTAACTATGCTAGCTAGCTCTGTCTCAATATATTTGTGGAGTTAAAGTATATATGATCACAAAAAATTATATATATATATATATATATATATATAGTCTATAAAGATGTGATTATTATTCTTCTAATTTTCTCAAAAAATTTTCATTTAAAGAGAAAAAAATAGCTTTTTTAAAAGTTAAACACATCTATTATGCACGGCATCCCTTATACAAGTTAAATCAAACTCGAGAAAGAGTACCGTAATACCGAGTGAAACATATCAACTCGTCTCGAAATTTACTTGAATTTAATTCATCCGTACATATTATAATATAATATAATATTTTAATTTAAAAAGTACTGAGATTTAAATAAAAAAAATGTCTCAAAATTAAAATATATTTTACCGACCCGAGTTAAACTCAACTTAAGATCAAGAAATTCAATTTTGACGCAGCGTTCAACTCATTTAAACGTGACTGGAATCCTGTTTCATGAATCCTGACTTCTTGTATACTAATGAGGATTATAAAGAGAGATTAGATATGAAATCAAAAAAAAAAAAAAATCATAATTAGAACTTTTGGGGTTGCTATTAGCGGCTATGGCAAAATACTTCACGAAGGGCACGCAACGAAGGCATAAGAAGATAGGGACGATAATTTTTATTCAAATATATTTAATTCGCCCAAATTTATTTTTAATGGGCCAATGATATAACAAAAAATAAGCCTTTTATTTCAGTAATTGGAGCTAACTATATGAATTATTTATTTTCATTACTTCAATTAGGATGAGCATGAATCATAAAATTATATTCGTGACCTGCAACTTATGACTCATTGACAAAAAAAATTATAAAACTTTAATGATATAGAGATTTAAACAAGTACTATTTCCTCAGAAGCGAAGACAAATATTAGTGATAAGGTAGGATGGTGCAACGTAGAAATAAGTATTAACTATAAATAACAGTTAATGGATAACCAGATAAATATAATTTTTATTAAATTTAACGTAAATTTATCATATTATCGTTCCTAATCAGAAGAGGCTGAGAGGCGTGAAGGCTATCGTGCCATTGACTCAATGAAGAGGAATGATAGAATGGAACAAATATTTTTTTAATTTAAAAAATTAAAAAAATTTTAAAAAATTAAAATTATTTTTTAAGTTTTCAGAATATTAATATAAATCATTCAGAATGCCTGCGTGAAATGTTGGTGTCATTGCTTATAAATCCGACCCAAAATCTAGTAATAAATTTTTCTTCAAAATTTTGACAAAAGACTGCTATTTGGAACTATAATTAGATATAATATTTTAAAATACTGTACTGATTTGAAACTGGGGACAGAAGCAAACCAAAAAAAATTAATTCAAGTTCAATTCAATTTCAATTACTCTTCCAATTTAAGTTCAATTAATTCTTATTATTTGACAATAGATTTATGAAAAAATTTAATCCTCTTAACTACGTTTATCATCATAAAAAATAAAATAAGATTTGAAAATACAATATAAATTATATGAATTATATAAATAAAACAATAACATTGATAAAAAATAAAAATTTATAATATAATCTAATAGATAAAAATAAAATAAATAAAATAAATTTTAAATTTTTTTATAATTTTTTAAGTTTATTGTATTATAAAAGTTAAATCACTTCCATTTAATCATATAAAATAATAATATATAAATTTGATAAAAATAATAACTACTAATTACTAATTCAATTATTCAGTTCAATTCTAGCTGCCGAATTAAAATAAGGACTGAATTAAATCATCCCATTTTAAAAATTTTATAACTAAAACCAAAATAACCCAATTAAAGCCAAAATTGATCAGCTCAATTTAATTCTTAACTCATTTGAGTATTTTATGCGTTTATCTATCAGCAAAGCATCATTATACATTCTAAATAAATAATCTCAATTATTAAAATTAATTATACTTGTCACGTGACATCATTAACACAAATAAAACAACTTTTTTTCAATCATTATATAAAAATATAGTCAATTTTAAAATTTAAAGTCATTATTTATATACAAAAAAATGGGCCAACATTGGATGCTATTTGAATTAAATTATCTTATTTTAATCATAACTAAAATCTTAAATTTTATTTAAAAAAAAATTTAAAAATTATTTTATAACTCATCCTACACAAATTTCAACATTAAACAATCACTTTATTTTACATCCAACATAATTTTTAATAAAACTAATTTACTTTATTTTACATTATACATAATTTTTTAAAAAAAATTATAAAAATTAATCAAATTATTATTTTTTTCTTCAACCAAACGGAGCTAAAATTCCAGTTGCATCACCGACAAATCTCATTTAATTTGTACTAAAAACATCATCAAAATTTTTATAAAATAATTATATTAATAATTCATATATTTTTTATAACATAAATAAATTTAAATATCAAAAATCAAATATATTTTATATCACACATAAATCAAACATTTAAAAATTAATTTTAATCCACATTTTACGCATCAATAAAAAATCAACGCTTCTAATACAATCCTTAACAATAAAATAACATTATTTTACATTCTAATATTAAAAAAATTCTCCAGTAAAAATACTTAAAATATTTCAAAAACATCCTTCAACCAAATAAGAGTTTTTTCAACTTGATTTGAGCTACATAAATCTATATTTTCAGTACAAACAGTTCTCCATTGAAAATATTAAATAAATATTTTCATGCAGATGGGGTTCTTCTATGTAAACAAACTTTAAAATAAAAAGTTTGTCCTTATTTAGAGACCTGGGTATCTGATGAAATTACTATTCAATGTAAACTTTATTCAGTAATACTTATATTGAAGGACTGATTTTTAATCAATTTTAATTGGTTTCAAGAAAAGATACAAATTTAGTATCTTAAATGAAGAAATATGTGCATATGTGTGTGTATATATATATCATTTTGGACAAATACTATGGCATAGAAAACATTTTTAACATTTAAATAAATACAGAGTGAAGGGATATTTGAATGTGTTACCTTTCCACTGCAATCAAATCGAGCCGAACAAGCCGATTAAAGCTCAAGGCACCAGCTAAATTTGCCAAATTTTCATCCCTGGAACAGTCAGTTAAATGGTAAGAACTACATAAATAGTGATTTTTAAGTCGGTATCCGTTGACTTGAGAAAATAATTAAGAAGGTAAATTTTATAAATAGCCAGAAGTACCATCTCCTTGGATTTGCTTGAAATCAGCAGAGAACTTGTGAGCATTACAAGCACAGATATAATGATATACATACACTCATTAACCTCAATCAATACATATCCACATTGGTGCCATGAGAGGCATGGCAAAAGAGGAAGCAATCTGCCACAGCAATTAAAGACAGGAGAAAAGTAAAGAAAAGTTTGAAAATTTGTAGGGCAATGCAAGCTATTTGGTAAAATATGAACAGTTACCTCATAAGAATCAGCTAACAGAGGTCTAGGTTTTTAATGGTCTCCTTACAAAAGGGTGCTCTAATAGCTGAGCAGCACTAGGCCGAGAATCTGGATCCACCTGAACACATTGTCTAATGAAATCTCGAGCATCGCTTGATAGGTGACTTGGGATGGGAGGTTGAGCACCACCACCAATTATGTAGAAGGCGTGTTGCTGCAATCATTTATAATATAATCAGTGATTTTTTAGGCAGAAATTATATCAAATTACAGGACAACTTTATACTAACCCCATGAATCTTTTCAAATATCATTTATCAACTCTCAAATCTTTTAACCACTTCAGAGTAGCAAGTCAGATAAGAGTTTTGGATTTTTAACTGCCCTTTTCTTAACTAGGGCTAAACCAACCTAAACAAGTAACAAAAACTCTAATTCTATCTAAAACTAAAATTCTAAACCCTAAAACCTAAATCGTGAACTTTAAACTCTAAAGTATTACGTTATTTAGTTAGATTTTATGTTATTTGGTTACATTAATCAGTTATAGTTAAGTTAAAGGCTATTAAAAATCCAAATCACTTAACAAAGGGTTAACTTGAAATAATAAAAAGACTTGGAGGGTCTGCATAATACATTTAAGAATTAAAAGAATTGGGGGATAAATATGATATTTAGAAAGATTTAGAAAACTAGTATTAATAATATCACATTACAAACAACAACAACAGTCTTAATCACCAACTAAATCATAAGAAAAGATAAGTTTTAAATTAATTATCAACCTGCTGCAACCCTCCTTTCTTTTGGTTTTGGGAGCGATTATGCATGTAAACACCAAAGCTCAGTATTGGTAAAGGAAATTTTGTTGAAATACTGTATAATTAAAAATTGAATATAGTAGGACCTCAACAGCTAAAACTGAAATTAAATTAAATTAAATGCTAAGCTGGACAAGCAAACAGAGAGTTACTAAATTTATAACTGAGTCAAAAGAAAATAGGAATGCTTGTTATAAATAAATTACTCACCCACTCCACGTTTGGAAAAGGAATTTGACGAGTAAGCATCTCAAGAACAGTGCAACCAAGACTCCATATATCAGCTGCACGGCCATAGGTCTTCCTAGGATGGACAACCTACAAGAACAAATAATCAATGAGAAAAAGCCAAAAACAGAAAAAATGTTGACTTATATACTGCCATTCTTTAGGGAAAAGCTTATGTACGAAGTGATCCAATTTAATTCAATTTGCAAAACAATTAAATTTGTGGGATTTAATTTTGTCATTTAATATATTTGATAAATAATCATATTTAATTGCAATATTTGCCATATCAATATTAATAAAATAAAATTTACATATCATCTTTTGTCCGTCGGAATGTCACCCATTAAAAGTAAACAATGCATAACTACATTTACGCTGCATTTAATTTTTTTTCCCCAAACCTCCTTTTGTACCTAATTTAGTGCAAAGCATCCTATTGTATCCTAAAATCGGTTGGCAATAGAGAATTGTCATTCCAAATATTTGAGCTTTCATGAAACATGTGGATTCACAGAATATACCATGTTTAGTAACCATCATATCACATATAAACTGAAAGGTTGCATTTTAATTGCAGTTTATGATGCAAACATAATATGCGAAAGGTGATGATAGTGTGATGTAATTTAAGTCATCAATGGTAAAGGTCCACACCAGTTAAGGTTATGCCAAGTATTCTATTTTATGCATTATAACACAAAAAGAACAATTATGCAGCAAATAAAAACGAACCAACCTCTGGCGCCATCCAGTACACACTTCCTTTGCAAGATTTCAGATCATTGAATTTGGAAATCTGAAAATGTAATAAGCAATTTCAAAAATTAGTATGATTGATGTATGAAAAAGCCATCTGCATAGGGAAAGACAAATGTACCTCCTTTGCTAATCCAAAATCTGCAAGTTTGACAGAGCCATTTGCATGAACCAATATATTGGCACATTTGATATCTCTGGCGAGAAAATATATAATCTTAATAACTGCTGAGACATTTCATACGCCTCAGAAGAGAAAAACCAAATAAATTTTGATGGGGGTAATCAAGCATTTTCTTGTCTAAATGGTTGTCTCTTCAACATGATACTATCATATTTTTCAATGTAATATAACAACAACCACTACCAAGCCTTTATCTCACTAAGTGAGGTCAGCTTGATGCGGGACGGAAAAAGATGCTAACGATATTTTATATTTATATTCAACAAAATCGATTAGCAAATTATTTTAATTAAGAAAAAAATATTTTCTAAATAAATTATATGATAAATAAGATTTTGAATCCCGTAAATTAAGATATTTTAAAATTTAATTTAAACTGGATCGTATGATAAATAAGAATTTATCAACTTAGATTAGGGCGTCAATTTAAATTTAATAAATCAGATCTGAGATTCAGGAATTTAGGACAAATGTCTCACAATTAAATCCAACAATAATTGACACACAAAGAAATATCGGGTCGCACAATTAGAACCAAATAAATAACCCAAGTCAAGCGAATAATTTGTATTGAAGTCAAATAATCAGCTTAGTAGGGTTCGAGAAAGAATTTACCAGCGATTTGAATCGGAAAAGAGTCACTAACGAAGATTAACTGATCTGCTCGAGTACGGGCGACGCGCGGACAAAGCACAAACGGCGTGGGGGCGATCGCNCTGCACGACGCTGCGAGCGGAGCGAGCTTCGGAGGTAGGTGAGTGCGCAAAGATTTTTTTTTTGAAAAGTGAATAACTTGGCTAATTTGAGGATTCTCACCAAAGGCTAACCCTACATTTTCTTTCACCGGAATATCGACTCCTTAACCCGAATCTAGGCTCTGAGAAAACTCAAACAAAATTTCATTCATCAAATGCTATCTTTTTACAATACAAGACGACCTATTTATATAGAGAGATCTCATGTAGAAATTTAAAAATACAATATTAAATGCAGAAAATAAAATACCAAATAAATAAAAGCAAATATGGAACTAATTCTATTATAATAAAATAAAATCAGCTCCAAATGTGGTGAGTCTCCAAATCTTTCAGATATGCTCCGAATCAAATCAAATCAAATCAAATCTAAATAAAGCTAATATGGAAATCTTTAATAGCTCTAATTAATTTGAATCTGAATTTTGATTCAGTACATATCGTCATCTTAGCCATCCAATTAGATGCTGATCTGTGTCCCCACCACAGCTACATGAACTCTTTGTTTCCATTGCACTCTATCAAATAACAAGTCCTCATTTATCTTTAAGTATGTGAGATCCCTTTGGATGGTTTCTTGTTATGTCTTATTTGATTTTCTTTTTTCTCTTATAACACGAGTAAAATTTAATAACTCAACTCTCTTTACTGGAGCTTCCATTAGCCAACGGTTTATAGGGCCTCTATCACTAATGTAAAAAAATATGAACTTAAAGTCAAGTCTTGATGTATCCCAATTATAATTAGAAAATTCTTAGTTAAACCTATTTGTACTTAAACATAAGTAATACATGTCTTTATTAACTTGAATATAAATAGTGCAAACTCATTTTTTTCTAAAACTTTCCAAACCACTTTCAAACTCTGTCATACCCTTTTTCCTGATTGATGAAAATTAAATACAAATTTTATTTTTTCTCTCTAAACCTTTTCATTAAACCTCTCAACAAATAAACTTCTATAATAGATCTATCAGGCATGAATTAAACTGATTCTATAACAACCTAATACACAACATAATATCTGCTTAATCACCTTCACAAAGAATTAAAGTATGACTCATTAATTTAATATCTTTATAATTAGCATAATCCTGTATATTATCTTGATTCTTATAAATAGGCATCAATATACTCTTTCTCCACTTATTTAGCATCCTTTTAGTTTTTAAAATTATATTAAACTTAGTTGGCCAAGACACTCCATTTTTCATATATTTTCAAACATCTATTAGAATATTATCCAATCTAACTATTTTTTCACAGTTCATTTTCTTTAAAGCCTTTCAAACTTAAGCTTATTACTACGCTGAATTTAGTAAAAAATTTTATCCTCTTTCTGGATGTTAAATTCAGTAAGATCAATTATATTGTCACAATCATCATTAAAAAATTTTTTAAAATAATTCATCCATGTTGGATATCTTCTTCCCAAAAAAATACTTTATAATCCTTATTCTTAATGTATTTTACTCGGATCAAATATTTAATTTTCTTATCTCTTATCTTAACAAGTCTGTATATGTGTCTCTCATTTTTTGATGTTCAATTTCTTATATAAATCCTCAAACATCATATTTTTTTTCAATATAGACTGCTTTCTTAGACTCTTGTCAGGTCACAAATTCTCTTAATTTTCTTTATTCTTATATTTATACAAATCTTTATAGTAGACTTTCTTCTTTTTAATATTTTCTGCAATTAGTAATAGTCGGCCACTTAAGAGCAATTTTCTCTTCGATGTTCTACTGCCTAAGTTCTATAACTCTCGTCTTAAAGACATTCTTATTCTTATTCTCAATATTCTACCAACGAGTTCAAGGATATTGTTTCAGTTTATTATTTCTCTTCAACTCTTCATCATGAGATTTGAGACCATTAATTGATGTTGGGTAGTTAAGCATTCATTTAGAATGACCTTATAATCTTTACACTCTGGCTGATCTCATTTTTTTAAAAAGAAAATAATCAATCTATGATATGAAAAACTTATTTTTACAAGTAATAATATGCTCATATTTTTTTAAAATAGAATAGTAGTATTTATGAAATCATAAGTTTGAAAAAAACTCTACAATAGCTTACTCTCCTTATTAGTCTTCTCAAAGCTATACCTGCCATAAATACTATTAAATTTTCTCAATAACACATTCAATATATCCATTTAGATCTCTTCTAATATATATTTTTTCCTCATAAGATGTCTCTTGTACCATTTTTTCTAAATCATTCTGAAATTTTTTCTTAATACTTGCATCCAAACCTATTTAGAGGGCTTAAACACGTATACTATTAATAATCGTTCAATTGATTATAATTTTTAAAGCCATAATTATTTTCATTTCTCTTGACTTCCGCTACATAATTTCAAACTCTTATTCAAAATATCTCATTCTTAATTCTATTCTTACCAGAGTACCAAAACTTAGAGCCCAAACTATTTCTTTGGTTTTCCCCCCACCCATTTCGTTTCTTATAAACACAAAATATTAATTTTCTTATATATCATAATATCCACCAAGTCCATTAACTTACCTGTTACGGTGCTTATATTCCAAGTTCCTAGCCTTATTCTAGTGTTTTGTATCTTACTGCAATGAACTAGCTTTTTTACTTGCGTCTGTTCATGATGTGGGAACTATTGCCCATTTATTACTACACCCGAGAACCAATGCAACGGCCATTGCATGCCTTTTACCGTATTTAGGCAATACAAGGTATCGCTTCTAGGGAACTTCCTAGCTTTAATGCAATTTTTTAAAAGATTCATGTCATATTTATTTAAATTTTACGTTGGTTGTCGACTGCATAACGCAACCTTTTGCGTTTTTCATCCGAAACTGGGGACCCGATAACAGCGCATTTATTTTCTATGTAATAATTAAGTTAAATGTAAATTTAGAATAACTCTAAATGTTTTTACAATATTTTCACTAGATGTAACAGTGCTATCTTTTCAACATTTCACATCTCAAGATATCATATGTGACAAGATGCATATCAATCCAGGTAGCAATGTCACGACGCTAGCACACAGCACACAAAATCTAACATGTAGCTTTATTGCCGGGACAAATCACGCCAATAAATTGGTACCACTCAGAATGAAATTTTCAAAAGACAGGGATAAAAACCTACACTCTTGAAATCAGGAATTTGATTTGGCCTAAAAAAAACGTACTACCCTCCATTTTAAAAACTATGATCGTTGTATTATATATCAGATCGTGTAACCAATGAAATTTTTTTCATATTAGTCGAAGTACAAACTTTGTCATCATATAATTCCAGTGTTCTAAAAAACATCCTGAAGCACGTTAAGCAAAGAAAAAGACAATTGATTAATCCAAATATCATAAAAACTATGACAATTACTCACCTGTGCACCACATTCCGCTCGTGAAGATAATTCAAACCTTTTAAGATTTGCCTAGTGTATGCTGAAACTTGTGTATCTCGGAGATGATACTTCTGATAGAGATGTGCTAAAGAACCTTGGGTCACAAGCTCTAGTAGAATAAATAGTTTTGCTTCTTCCTGCACAACAAATTATTGCCATAGTCATCCATGATCCATAAACTATAAAAGAGTATCTTGAGAAAACAAACATATGCAGTTCGTCATAAACAAGAGGGAATACATAGTGCACTTCACTGATGATACACAACTGCTTCTGTTTCCAAAAGAGTTTAAAAGGGGAAAAAAAACTAACCTCCCTGTCAAAAAATATCTAAAGAAAGTTACAAACTTAGCATGAAAGGTAACAAAATATCATGTAGCAACAAAAAACAATAATAAAGCCTTAACCCCAAAGTACTTAAGATCAGTTACACGGTAACAGAATAGCATGTAGAAGCCCTAAATGCCACTATTCAAAATAAATAACAAAATCCAAGTAGATAGAATAGTTTGTCATACTAAAAAAAGCTTTCAAAGAATGAAGAGTATTTGAGGTGTTTAATTGCTTCAATTATTGACGAAAGCAAAAACAGCTCCTGTGGTGCAAACTTGTCATCCTTCACAAGGCCAAATTTCACATTATATTTCACAGAAGATCTAATTAATCAATAACAAAATAGATAGGATAAGAAAAAAAGTAGAGTAAAATAAAATGAAGCAAAGTAGATTAAAACATCTTTACAAGCATAACTAGGAAGAGTGCTTAATGTCTGGATGTAAACAAAGATCAAATAAATTAAAAACACATTGGTGACATCGAAAATGGATGAGTGATACGGAGATACCTTGTCTGTCCCATAGTAACGAACAATATTTTCGTGCTCAAACTGGCTCAAAAGAGCAATTTCCTATAAAGGAAGAGAGAATAATTAGGAGATGGTTTGGTCATAAATAAGCTACTATCAAAAAGAAAGATGTCTAATTAATATAAGAATCTGGTTAAAGTTTATAGTCTTCGAATGAGGAAGTGCTTTCCAAAATGCAACTAAAATAAAAACAACTGAAGGTAGTAATTAACTGACCTGCTCTAGTTGAATAATGCATTGTTCGGCTTTGTTTCCTTTGTCAATTAGAGATACCTCTTTAATCGCAATAAATCTTCCATCACTACAGTTCCATAAAAAAAATGTTCCATCACTACAAACATGACCTTTGTAAGAAAAGAATTTTAAGGCACTAAAAGTAGCACATTGTCTAAACTTTGTAGTGCAGTGAGAACAAGAATTTGCTCAAAAGAGTCAAATTAACATTCTATTAATATTTCAAATTCATCGCAAATTAACCTTAGTTTAAATCTAACACTAATTTAACATAAAAAATCAACTTTATTTCACATCTATCATAAACTTCAATATTAAAATCAACTTTATTTCACATCTTATACACCTTCCAATATTAAAATAGGTTTACTTGCCATCAAACTTATAAACTAATATATTTTTCTCCCTCTTACCTAAAAACAAATCCTCTAACCAAATGAGCTTATTTTCCAAAAGATCAGATGATTACACTTATACAAGTAGCCAATAACATCCAATTTCATCAAGAAAGAATTGAATAGGTAGAAGTATAATATCTCATAATTGTAAACATTCACGAGTGTGACTTTCAAAACCTTCTAAAAATTCAAACCTAACAAAACTTAGGGTCCGTTTGGTTCGATGTTATTTTGATGTTATGTTATGTTATCTAAATGTCATGTTATCTAGATGTCATAGTTTGAGTGACAATTCTATCATTTTTCAAAAAGTTATCAAACGGTATCATCAAACCAAACAATTATTTTATTTAGATAACATGACATAGCATCAAGATAACATTGAACTAAACGCCCCCTTAATTCTAACAAAGTTAATATAGGTGTTTTTGTTTACAAAACTTAATTCTAACAAAGTTTAAGTTAAACGTAAATAACGATATTTTTTATTGAGAATTGCATATGAAGTGAAATAAAGTTAATTATTATGTTGGGATCTTTGAGGAATGTACTATAAGATATGTAATTATTTTGATATGTATGTAGCATATGAAATAAAATTAATTTTTTAATTTGAAACATGTATATAATGTGAAATATAGTTAATATTAAAATTTATGTATAACATGTCAAACAATGTTAAAATTAACAATTTAACCTAGCTAAACAAAAATAATGCAAATCAACTTGCAATCAACCAGATAATCAACTTACTCACTGATCCCTTCATACACAGTACCAAAGGAACCACTCCCCAGGAGCTGCCCCTGTGTCCATGATCTTATTGTTTTCTCAATCCGGCCATTCGGCGAGATGACATTCGTTGGAGTGGTTGTGCTCGACGAATCGTCGTCATTAGACGTTGAGAATGAGCCAGTACATTCTTCTGACATTTCCCCTAAAATCGTGCCTTTGGCCTCAAAAATCTCCTCGGCATCTTCGGTGACAACCCTTTCCTCCACCACCTTCTCCTCCACCTGTGAGTCCGGCGACTCTCTCCTATTTCCTTCGTCATTCTCGTCTGACCGAGCAGAAGAATTCACTATATCACAAGTCGATGAAGATCTGTCGTCAACAGGAAGAGTCATCGGAGGCGTCGGAAAGGAAACAACAACAGCAGAAGCCGAAGGTGCACTAAGGACCGGTGGTCGGTTGCCCTTAATTCCTCCAACGCCGGCGCCACTTCTGCGCGGAGACGAATCCGATGCCTCCACCTGCTCGTCGTCCGTGACCTTAATTTCCTCTTCAAGAATTACCGCCTCGGCCCCAGTCTCGTTCTGGAGATCGGAAGACGCGGGATCCTCCGGTTGCAACTGCAGGCTATCGGAGAAAAGGAAACGAGATCGGTGGAGGACGTCGGAGGCGGAGCGAGCTTTGAGGGAGGCTTCCCACGCGGCGACGGGGATGGCGAAGTCATCTGGACCGTCAAGGCCAAGATTATGGCAGAGGAGCTCGACCTCCCCCTCCACGCTTCCGCCTATGCGGAAGCTGGTTAAGTTCGAGTACGCCGCCGGAGAGAGGTCGAGGGAGCGTGAGGTCCGCAGCTCCGGAGACTCGTCCGACGACGGAGACGCATAGGAGAGCTCGTAATCAATGTTCTTCGCAGCGTTCGTCCGATCCAGCCTCGGCTGCCGCGCCGCCCCTGTCCTCGCCTCCCGCCGGCGCTCGGCCTTCTTGCTACTGAAAGGGAACATCACCGGCGAGGACAGGCTCCATCAGAGGGTGAACGGAGCTAGGGTTTCAAGATGCAAAACCCAACCCGAGGGTTTCTTTCGAGTTCTTCCATGGTCGATGAGAAAAACCGGTTTCGCAACTAGTAAGAGAGAAGGAAATTTGTGACTGGCTCGTAAACCTCGAGCTTCTTGGACTCCTCTCCAATTATTTAAGCTGCAATATTCCTATAATAATATCGTTTACAGTAGCACGATGAGCAATTTTCCAATAAAAAAAATCACCCAAGATAATAGTTACAATAGATGTTAATGGTGAAATACACATGGCATTAATACAAAGGTCAGTATTCTCAGACTAATTATAAATTAAAATATTAAAAAAACACATAAAATGAGAGTCAGATATCAAAAGCATCAAGATTACCTCACGACAGCATCTCACCCCACAATGTCTAAAAATATCAATCAGTGTATTACGTATCATAATATATCAAAAGGCGTAACCAGGATGAGATGCATAATGAATAGCAGATCTCCCACACATATCTAAGAACTCAGTGCAACTCAAAGGACAATACTGATCTTCATAAAACATGGGTATCAATAAGTGATAGCGAAGGATGTCGCAATATTCAGTCGATGAAAATAATTGATCATAACCTGATAATAGTGTGACCAATAAGAAATCCTGAGTATGATCAACAATCAAGCAATGGAACACCAATTTAGAACATAAGAGGAGTGTCAAATCGACATGCATTTGAGCTACAACTTAATCATAAACCCTAAATTTAGAAAAAAAATTATGGTTCTCATAAATGCTTATGAAGTTTCACTAGTTATTTATCTATTATAGAATAAGAAATAAATTACACGAGAAAGAAAGAAGTCACACGAGGCGGTTATGAAAGTTACTAAGAAGTATTGCTGACAATAGAGGTGGAACTCTTCTGGAGATCTCTTATGGTCTTTATGGCTTTTGGCATTAATTTTCTTCCAAAATAGATAGTAAAATTAAGAATTTTACGTATTTTCATGAAAAGGGATGATTATTTATTTCTTACAAAAGTGGATTCTTTTCTTCATGTCCTTTATTTCTAATGTAGGATTTAGAAATATGTCTAAAAGAAGCTGAATAGGTTTTAATTAAAACTTAAATATTTATTTTAATTATATTATAATTAATACAACTCACAAATATAAGTTAGCAATAAACTAAATACAAGCAGAAGTAAAAATAAAAATAAGTAAATGACATAATGTGATTCGGTTCAACCCCATGCCTATATTTATCCTAACATAATCTAACTATCCAACTATAATGAATCACTCTTTTAGTTAAAAGCAAATAAGTTTGTACGGTCTTCTTCACTTGAGGAAATTAACTTCACCTTCTATTTTCATTCAAGGAGCTCTCATCACACCTAGTGCGAATGATTCATAAAGTACCTCATCTAATTACCTAATTAGAGGCCTCTCTCACTATTCAAATAAGGGAAATAATAAAAACTTAAACACAAATCAACGAATCATACTAAGGGGTGTAGCTCTTAGCTGATGAGATTCAAATATGTGTTTAGAAGATAATTAACATACTCCAAAACTCTTTCAACTATTTATATAAATAAAATCTCAAATGACTAATAAAAACTGCTCCAGAATTACAAGCAAATAGCTCTTGGACTTGCTCAAGAAAAGATTTCTCATTGAGGTCTTGGCTTTTTGCGTCCTGCTTGGTTTCGTCATTTTAAAAATTATAACAGTTTAATTTTCTAATCTCATGATTGAATGACCTACATGACATGATGGCATGAACCATCATCTCCCCTGAGATTGATCTTCAATATAGTTTTCACCAAACTTGTGATCGTAAAAATGAATAATAAAAGATCACCTTTATGACTAACAGTGGCCTTTGTGAGTGGTTGATCATGCTATTTAGTTTGTTCGATGTGATCATTTAAAAAAAGTTCATAGCACCTTCATTTGAGTGATGATGCAAAATGCTTTATCCATTTAATAGAGTTTCTATTCTCCGGTTGATCGTGTAAAACATTTGTGACAAGTACTATATCCAAAAAAAAAATAACGATACAAATTCTCAAAAATTTAAAAGAAAATCTAACATAATACTAGTGCAATGTAAATAACAAAAAACTTTATAAATTTTATGAATTCATATATAATAATAAGAGAACAAGTAGGCAATTAGTCTTTTTGTTTATGAATTTATAGCATTGTTTGGTATGAGACCCAAATGAGCTTCAATGCAAATTCTAATTGATTTCCATAGGATTATGATGCTATTTCACAACTGCATAGAGTGAAGGGACTATTATGATGGAGATATATTATATTTTTTTAATTTCTTCTTTATCTTCAAGTGATAGCCACTACTTAAAGGAGCAAAAATCGAGATCACAAATTTGATTTGAAAGTCATAATTTTCTACTACGTAAATGCAATCGAGATATATTATATTTTTTTTAATTTCTTCTTTGAAAGATTATCTTCAAGTGATAGCCACTACTTAAAGGAGCAAAAATCGAGATCACAAGTTTGATTTCAAAGTCATAATTTTCTACTACTTAAATGCAATCGACATTGTCTTAACTAATAAAAGTTCTCTTGGAATTTAATTGCCCTTTTAGGGCTCGTTTGACGTGAAGATTAAAATAGTACTAGTTTGATTTGATTTAAGATATAAAATAAAGTTAATATTTTATTAAAAAATATTGAGTATATAATATAAAATAATATTTTTTATATTAAAATTTATGTAGAATAATTAGAAAATTTTATTTATTAGAAAAATTTATTTTAGGTATATTCAAGAAAGTATCATTATCTCGTTATGTAAGGACAATTAAATATATATTTTCTATTACAACATGAAGTATTATCATATTCTAATATACCATAATTTTTTTAATTAAATATACATTCTAAATATTTTGTTAAATATATTTAAGGGATAATTACATTCAGGTTTCTGAGTTTAAAGCTTATATCACACAGGTCCACATTTTTTAAATTATAACATTGGGGTCCCTAGTTTTTAAAACTTATCATATGGGTCTTTTTTTATTTTTTTATTATTAAAAAAATTTAAAATTATCTTTATACCCTTATCTCTCTCGCTATTCACTCAATCGGGCGGCCGCCCCGCCCC
>JAEMOT010001313.1:256069-291602 GCA_019297695.1 Apostasia ramifera | reverse complement strand
TCCTCCCGATCCGGCAGCTGCGCCAGCCCGCGCGGCCTCCGGTGACTTCACGTGGCCTCGCGACACAGCCGGTAGCCACGCTGGGTCGCGCGGCCGCCAAATCGGGAGGAGAGAAAGACTCCCCAACTCCCAGACCTCCCCATCCAGCGGTCGAGCGGCGACTGCGCGTGGCTGCATGAAGCCGCCGGAGGCCACACAGGGTGGTGCGTGGCTGCGAGAAGCCACCGGAGGCCACACAGGGTGGTGCGGTCGCCGGATAGGGAGGAGATCCCCTCTCTCTCCTTCCGATCTGGCGGCCGCGCGACCCAGCGTGGCTGCCGGCGGTGTCACGCGGTCGCGCGAAGCCGCCAGGGACAATGCTGGGTGGTGCGGCGACTGCGAGAAAGAGAGGTAAGGGTATAATGATAATTTAAAATTTTTTAATAATAAAAAATAAGAAAATACCCGCATGATAATGTTTTAAAAACTAGAGACCCCGATGTTATAATTAAAAAAATATGGACCTATGTGATAATAAGCCTTAAACTCAAGGACCTAGGTGTAATATCCCTATATTTTATTATATAAATATTAAATTATTGTGTAGTTGAGATCATAATATTTGTAATGCTTGTGGTATATCCACAAATTATAATATGCAAGCTGATGATGTTAATAATAAGAAAAATAATGATTATTAATCAATATATAATGATAATCTAGCTCAATCTAAAAAAGAATTAGACAATAGTGGGGGTGAACTTAATAAGGAAGAGTACATTCAAAAAGTGTGGAAAGTTAATATTCTTTTGTATAATTTTGTTGTAATAGATTCGACATGGGTGTACCAGTCTAAATTAAACAATAATTATATCTAATTTGCTGCAAGCATATAAGAGTGGGATGTAGAGATCAACGATATCACACAAGATGATTTTTTCTCAGCTATTCATCCTTCGTTGGAGCACCTATGAGGGAGGCATCATGCAGCATATCAAGACTATTCTCGATTATTACAACCTGCCACAAATAATTTGACTTTGATCTTGTCTATATAAAGACATTTTAACATAATACTCTGAAAAAACAACTATTATTTGCTATATCAATATATTTCAGTTGAAAATAGATATTTAGCGAACTATTAGGGATTTGATTGTGTTTTAATCTAATACCGGCAATTACATATCTTTTTAAAAGTATATCAATCAAACTTAAACGAATAGGCACTTTTAGAGACTGATTTGTGATATATTAATATATTTGAATTGAATAGCGACATTTTCACTGATATTTATTATATTAACGTTGAATTCAAGTGGAGTACGAGCATTGAGAGTACGATTCATTGCATAATATAATATTTTAATTGAATACAAGTAATTATGTGAGTATTCAATTAGTTTTTATTATATTTAAGTAGAATAAATGCAATTTGACATTGATCTTGTCTATACGAAGGTATTTTAATATAATACTGTGATTACACAATTAATATTTGCTATACTGATGTATTTCAATTGAAAACTGATATTTGACAATTTATTAGGGACATTTGATTGAGTTTTAATGTAATACCTACAATTATATATCTTTTTATCGGTATATCGATCAATTTTAAGAGGATAGACTCTTTTAGAGACTGATTTATGATATATCAATGAATTTGAGTTGAATAGTAATATTTTTACAGCTATTCATTGCATTACATTGAATTCAAGTGAAATACAAGCATTTTGAGTTCGATTCATTATGTAATAAGTTATTTTAACTGAATGCTAGCCATTATATGAGTATTCAATCACTTTTTAGTATATTTGAAGAAAATACAAGTAATTTAACTTTGATCTTATTTATATGAAGGCATTTTCATATAATACTCTAAATACACGAGTATTATTTGTTATATCGATGTATTTTTAGTTGAAAATAGATATTTGACAATCTATTAGGGACATTTGATTGTGTTTTAATCTAATACTGATAATTACATATCTTTTTAATAGCATATCGATCAAGGTTAAGCGAATAGGCATTCTTAGAGACTGATTTATAATATATCAATATATTTGAATTGAATAGCGATATTTTTACTAATATTCATTGCATTAACGTTGAATTCAAGTGGAGTAATAGTATTTAGAGTACGATTCATTGCATAATAAGTTATTTTAATTGAATACAAGCAATTGTGTGAGTATTCAATTAGTTTTTATTATATTTGAAGAGAATATATGCAATTTGATTTTGATCTTATCTATATAAAGGTATTTTAATATAATACTCTGATTACATAACTAATATTTATTTTATTGATGTATTTCAATTGAAAATCGATATTTTGTAATCTATTAGGGAGATTAATTGAGTTTTAATGTAATACCTACAATTACACATTATTTTGCCAATATATCGATTAATTTTGAGAGAGTGGGCTCTTTTAGAGATTGATTTATGACATATCAATAAATTTGAGTTCAATAGTATTGTTTTTTGCAGCTATTTATTTCATTACATTGAATTCAAGTAGAATACATGCATTTAGAGTACAATTCATTACGTAATAAGTTATTTTAACTCAATGCAAGTCATTATTTTTGAAAAGAATACAATCGATTTGACTTTGATCTTCTTTACATGAAGGCATTTTAACATAATACTTTTATTACATGACTGATGTTTGCTATATCGATATATTTTCGCCAAAAATAGATATTTGGCGATCTATTAGTGATATTTGATTGCATTTTAATATAATAGCGGTAATTAAACATCTTTTTATTAGTATATATATCAAGTTTACGTGAAGGGGTACTTTTAGAGACTGATTTATGATATATCAATATATTTGAATTGAATAGTGATATTTTTACTGATATTCAATGCATTACGTTAAATTCAAGTAGAATACAAGTATTTAGAGTATGATTCATTATATAATAAGTTATTTTAATTAAATGCTAGCCATTATATGAGTATTCAATCAATTTTTTTATATTTGAAGAGAATACAAATAATTTAACTTTGATCTTGTCTATATAAAGATATTTTAACATAATACTCTGAATACATGATTATTATTTGCTAAATCAATATATTTCAGTTGAAAATATATATTTGGCGATCTATTAGAGATATTTAATTGCGTTTTAATCTAACACTGGAAATTACACATCTTTTTAATAGTATATCGATCAAAGTTAAGCGAATAGGAACTGTAAGAGACTCATTGTTGATATATAAATATATTTAGGTTGAATAGCGATGTTTTTACTAATATTCATTGCGTTAACATTGAATCAAAATGGAGTACGAGCATTTAGAGTACGATTCATTATATAATAATTTTAACTGAATATAAGCAATTGTGTAAGTATTCAATTAATTTTTTTGTATTTGAAAAGAATATATATAATTTGACTTTGATCTTATCTATATGAAGGTATTTTAATATAATACTCTGATTACGCAACTAATGCTTGCTACATTGATGTATGTCAATCGAAAATTGATATTTGACAATCTATTAGGGACATTTGATTGAGTTTTAATGTAATACCTACAATTACACATCTTTTTGTCAGTATATCGAATAATATTAAGAGAATATGCTCTTTTAGAGACTGATTTATAACATATTTGATAATCTAGAGTTCGATTCATTATGTAATAAGTTATTTTAACTAAATGCTAGTCATTATATAAGTATTCAGTTACTTCTTATTATATTTGAAGAGAATACAATCGATTTAACTTTGATCTTGTCTACATGAAGGTATTTTAAAATAATACTTTTATTACATGACTGATGTTTGCTATATCGATATATTTTTGCTAAAAATAGATATTTGGCGATCTATTAGTAACAATTTATATCGTTTTAATATAATACCAGTAATTACACATTTTTTAATAGTATATCAATCAAGTTCAAGTGAAGGGGTATTTTTAAAGACTGATTTATGATATATCAATATATTTGAATTGAATAGTGATATTTTTACTAATATTCATTGCATTACATTGAATTTAAGTGAAATACAAGCATTTAGATTACGATTCATTATATAATAAGTTATTTTAACTGAATGCTAGCTATTAAATGAGTATTCAATCACTTGTTTTTTATATTTGAAGAGAATAGAAGCAATTTGGCTTTGATATTGTCTATATGAAAGCATTTTAGCATAATCCTTTGAATACACGACTATTATTGCTATATCAATATATTTCAGTTGAAAATAGATATTTGACGGTCTATTAGAGATATTTGATTGATTTTAATCTAATACTGGCAATTATACATCTTTTTAATGGTATATCGATCAAGGTTAAGCCAATAGGTAGTTTTAGAGACTTATTTATGATATATCAACATATTTGAATTAAATAGTAATATTTTTACTGATATTCATTGCATTAATGTTGAATTCAAGAGGAGTACAAGTATTTTGAATTTGATTTATTACATAATAAATTATTTTAAGTGAATACAAGCAATTGTGTCAGTATTCAGTTAATTTTTATTTTATTTGAAGAGAATATATATAATTTGACTTTGATCTTGTCTAAATAAAGGTATTCTAGCATAATACTCTGATTATGTAACTAATGTTTGCTATGTTAATATATTTCAATTGAAAATCAATATTTGGCAATATATTAGGGATATTTGATTGAGTTTAATGTAATACTTATAATTACACATCTTTTTATTAGTAAATAGATTAATTTTAAAAGAATAGACTCTTTTAGAGACTGATTTACAACATATCAGTAACTTTGAGTTCAATAGTGATAGTTTTGCAGCTATTCGTTATATTACATTTAATTCAAGTGGAATTCATATATTTAGTGTATAATTTATTATGTAATTATTTTAACTAAATTATAGCCATTATATGAGTATTTAATCAATTTTTATTATATTTTAAGAAAAATACAAGTAATTTAACTTTGATCTTGTCTATATGAAGATATTTTAATATAATACTCTGAATACACGACTATTATTTGCTATATCGATGTATTTCAGTTGAAAATAGATACTTAGCGATCTATTAGGGATATTTGATTGCGTTTCAATTTAATACCAGCAATTACATATCTTTTTAATGGTATATTGATCAAGGTTAAGAGAATAAACACTTTTAGAAACTGATTTATGATATATCAATATATTTGAATTGAATAACGCCGTTTTTACTTATATTCATTGCATTAACATTGAATTCAAGTGGAGTACTAGCATTTAAAGTACTATTCATTATATAATAAGTTATTTTAACTGAATACAAGCAATTGTGTGAGTATTCAATTAATTTTTATAGTATTTGATGAGAATATATATACAATTTGACTTTGATCTTATCTATAAGAAGGCATTTTAATATAATACTCTGATTACGCAACAATGCTTGCTATATTAATGTATTTCAATTGAAAATCGATATTTGGCAATCTATTAGGGACATTTGATTGAGTTTTAATATAATACCTACAATTACACATCTTTTTATTAGTATATCGAATAATCTTAAGAGAATATGCTCTTTTAAAGACTGATTTATAACATATCAATGAATTTGAGTTGAATAGTGATGTTTTTGCAGCTATTCATTGCATTACATTGAATTCAAGTGAAATACAAGCATTTAGAGTTCAATTCATTATGTAATAAGTTATTTTAATTGAATGCTAGCCATTATATCAGTATTCAGTTACTTCTTATTATATTTGAAGAGAATACAAGCAATTTGACTTTAATCTTGTCTATATAAAGACATTATAATAAAATACTTTGATTAAATGACTAATTTTTACTATATCGATGTATTTTCGCTGAAAATAGATATTTGACAATATATTAGGGATATTTGATTGAGTTTAGTGTAATACTTATAATTACACATCTTTTTATCAGTATATCGATCAATTTTAAGAGAATGAGATCCTGTTTTTGCAGCTATTCGTTGCATTACATTGAATTTAAGTGAAATACGTGCATTTTGCATACGATTCATTACATAATAAATTATTTTAACCGAATGCTAGCTATTATATAAGTATTCAATCACTTTTTTATTATATTTGAAGAAAACACAAGTAATTTGACTTTGATGTTGTCTATATGAAGGCATTTTAACATAATACTTTGATTACCCTACTAATGTTTGCTATATCGATACAGTTACGCCGAAAATAGATATTTGGAGATCAATTAGTGACATTTGATTTCGTTTTATTGTAATACCGATAATTATAATTTTTTTTAATAGTATATCAATCAAGTTTAAGCGAAGGGGCAATTTTAGAGACTGATTTATGATACATCAACATATTTGAATTGAATAGTGATGTTTTTACTAATATTCATTGCATTACATTGAATTGAATAGTGACGTTTTTACTAATGTTTGCTATATCAATACAGTTACGCCGAAAAAGGATATTTGACGATCAATTAGTGACATTTGATTTCATTTTAATGGAATACCGGCAATTACATATTTTTTTAATAGTATATCAATCAAGTTTAAGCGAAGGGGCAATTGTAGAGACTGATTTATGATACATCAACATATTTGAATTGAATAGTGACGTTTTTACTAATATTCATTGCATTACATTGAATTTAAGTGAAATACAAGCATTTAGAGTATAATTCATTACATAATAAGTTATTTTAACTGAATGCTAGCTATTAAATGAGTATTCAATCACTTGTTTTTTATATTTAAAGAGAATACAAGCAATTTGGCTTTAATATTATCTATATGAAAGCATTTTAACATAATCCTTCGAATACACGACTATTATTGCTATATCGATGTATTTCAGTTGAAAATAGATATTTGGACATCTATTAGGGACATTTGATTGCGTTTTAATCTAATACCGGCAATACACATCTTTTTAATAGCATATCGATCATGGTTAAGCGAATAGACACTTTTAGAAACTGATTTATGATATATCAATATATCCGAATTGAATAGCAACATGTTTACTGATATTCATTGTATTAACGTTGAATTCAAGTGGAGCAACAGCATTTAGAGTACGATTCATTGCATAATAAGTTATTTTAACTGAATACAAGCAATTATGTGAATATTCAATTAGTTTTTATTATATTTGAAGAGAATATATGTAATTTGATTTTGATTTTATCTATATGAAGGTATTTTAGCATAATACTCTGACTTTTTTCTTCTTTTTTTTAGTATAATACTCTGATTACGCACCTAATATTTACTATGTTAATGTATTTCAATCGAAAATCAATATTTGGTGATATATTAGGGATATTTGATTGAGTTTAGTGTAATACTTATAATTACACATTTTTTTGTCAGTATATCGATTAATTTTAAGAGAATGAGATCTTTTAGAGACTGATTTATAACATATCAATAACTTTGAGTTCAATAGTGATGTTTTTGCAGCTATTCGTTGCATTACATTGAATTTAAGTGGAATACGTGCATTTAGCATACGATTCATTACATAATAAGTTATTTTAACCGAATGCTAGCTATTATATAAGTATTCAATCACTTTTTATTATATTTTAAGAAAACACAAGTAATTTGACTTTGACCATGAAGGCATTTTAACATAATACTTTGATTACCAGACTAATGTTTGCTATATCAATACAGTTACGCTGAAAATAGATATTTGGCGATCAATTAGTGGCATTTGATTTCATTTTAATGGAATACCGGCAATTACACATTTGTTTAATAATATATCAATCAAGTTTAAGCGAAGGGGGAATTTTAGAGATTGATTTATGATACATCAACATATTTGAATTGAATAGTGACGTTTTTACTAATATTCATTGCATTACATTGAATTTAAGTGAAATACAAGCATTTAGAGTACGATTCATTATAAAATAAGTTATTTTAACTGAATGCTAGCTATTAAATGAGTATTCAATCACTTATTTTTTATATTTAAAGAGAATACAAGCAATTTGGCTTTAATATTATCTATATGAAAGCATTTTAACATAATCCTTCGAATACACGACTATTATTGCTATATCGATGTATTTCAGTTGAAAATAGATATTTGGACATCTATTAGGGACATTTGATTGCGTTTTAATCTAATACCGGCAATACACATCTTTTTAATAGCATATCGATCATGGTTAAGCGAATAGACACTTTTAGAGACTGATTTATGATATATCAATATATCCGAATTGAATAGCAACATGTTTACTGATATTCATTGTATTAACGTTGAATTCAAGTGGAGCAACAACATTTAGAGTACGATTCATTGCATAATAAGTTATTTTAACTGAATACAAGCAATTATGTGAATATTCAATTAGTTTTTATTATATTTGAAGAGAATATATGTAATTTGATTTTGATTTTGTCTATATAAAGGTATTTTATTATAATACTCTGATTACATAATTAATGTTTGCTATATTGATGTATTTCAATCGAAAATCGATATTTTGCAATCTATTAGGGAGATTTGATTGAGTTTTTAATGTAATACCTACAATTACATATCATTTTACTAGTATATCGATTAATTTTAAGCGAATAAGCTCTTTTAAAGACTGATTTATGACATCAATAAATTTGAGTTAAATAGTGATGTTTTTACAACTATTTGTTTCATTATATTGAATTCATGTGGAATACATGCAGTTAGAGTACAATTCATTACCTTATAAGTTATTTGAGTGAATGCAAGTCTTTATATTTGAATAGAATACAATCGGTTTGACTTTGATCTTGTCTACATGAAGGCATTTTAACATAATACTTTGATTGCTAATATTTACTATATCAATATATTTCCGCAAACAATAGATATTTGGCGATCTATTAGTGATATTTGATTGTGTTTTAACGTAATACTGGTAATTACACATTTTTTAATAGTATATCGAGGGAATAAAAGCAATTGTGCGAGTATTCAATTAGTTTTAAATGTATTTGAAGAGAATATATGCAATTTGACTTTAATCTCGTCTATATGAAGGTTTTTTAACATAATACTCTGATTACACACCTAATGTTTGCCATATTGACGTATTTCAATTGAAATTAATATTTGGCGATTTATTAGGAATATTTGATTGCGTTTTAATGTAATACCTACAATTATACATTTTTGTGTTAGTATATCGATCAATTTTAAGAGAATATGCACTTTTAGGGACTGATTTATGACATATCAATGAATTTTAATTAAAAAGTGATGTTTTTGCTGTTATTCATTACATTACGTTGAATTCAAGTGGAGTACAAGCATTTAGAGTATAATTCATTGAATAATAAGTTATTTTAACTGAATAAAAGCAATTGTGTGAGTATTCAACTAGTTTTTAATGTATTTGAAGAAAATATATACAATTTGACTTTAATCTTGTCTATATAAAGTTTTTTAACATAATACTCTGATTACACACCTAATATTTGTCATATTAACGTATTTCAATTGAAATTGATATTTGGAGATCTATTAGGGATATTTGATTGTATTTTAATGTAATACCTATAATTACACATCTATTTGTCAGTATATTGATCAATTTTAAGAGAATAGGCTCTTTTAGGGTCTGATTTATGATATATGAATGAATTTGAGTTGAATAGTGATGTTTTTACAGGTATTCATTGCATTACGTTGAATTCAAGTAGAGTACAAGCATTTAGAGAACGATTCAGTGCATAATAAGTTATTTTAACTGAATATAAGCAATTGTGTGAGTATTCAATTAGTTTTTATTGTATTTAAAGAGAATATATGCAATTTGACTTTCATCTTGTCTAAATGATGGTTTTTTAACAGAATACTCTGATTACACACCTAATGTTTGCTATATTAATGTATTTCAATTGAAAATTGATATTTGGTGATATATTAGAGACATTTGATTGTGTTTTAATGTAATACCTATAATTACACATTTATTTGTTAGTATATCATTTAAGTTTGAGAGAATAGGCTCTTTTAGGGTCTAATTTATGACATCAATGAATGTGAATTGAATAGTATTTTTGCTGCAATTCATTGAATTAAGTTGAATTCAAGGAGAGTACAAGCTTTTAGAGTACGATTCATGCATAATATGATATTTTAACTGAAAACCAGCAATTGTGAGAGTATTCAATTAGTTTTTATTGTATTTGAAGAGCATATATACAATTTGACTTTAATATTATCTATATGAAGGTTTTTTAACATAATAATCTGATTACACCCCTAATATTTGCTATATTGACGTATTTCTCTCGAAAAAGGTATGTGGCGATGAATTGGGGACATTTGATTTATGACATATAATTGAAATTTAGTTAAATAGTGATGTTTTTACATCTATTTATTGCATTACGATGAATTTAAGTGGAGTACAAGTATTTAGAGTATGATTCATTGCATAGTAAGTTATTTTAACTGAATACAAGCGATTGTGTGAGTATTCAATTAGTTTTTATTGTATTTGAAGAGAATACAAATAATTTGACTTTAATCTTGTCTATATGAAGGTTTTATAACAGAATACTCTGATTACACACCTAATGTTTGCTATATTAATGTATTTCATTCGAAAGTTAATATTTGGTGATCTATTAGGGACATTTGATTGTGTTTTAATGCAATGCCTATAATTACACAGCTATTTGTTAGTATATCTATCAATTTTAAGAGAATAAGCTCCTTTAGGGTCTGATTTATGACATATGAATGAATTTGATTGAATAGTGATGTTTTTTCATCTATTCATTGCATTACATTGAATTCAAGTGCAGTACAAGTAATTAGAGTACGATTTATTGCATAATAAGTTATTTTAACTGAATACAAGTAATTGTGTGAGTATTCAATTAGTTTTTATTGTATTTGAAGAAAATAAATGTAATTTGACTTTAATCTTGTCTATACGAAAATTTTTTAACAGAATTCTCTGATTACACACCTATTGTTTGCTATATTGATGTATTTCAATTGAAAATTTTTATTTGGAGTTCTATTATGGACATTTGATTGCGTTTTAATGTAATATTGATAATTACACATCTATTAGTCAATATTTTGATCAATTTTAAGAGAATTGGAACTTTTAGGGTTTTATTTATGACATATCAATGAATTTGAGTTGAATAGTGTTGTTTTTGCAGCTATTTATTGCATTACGTTGAATTCAAGTGGAGTACAAGCATCTAGAGTACGATTCATTGCATAATAAGTTATTTTAACTGAATAAAAGCAATTGTAAGAGTATTCAATTAGTTTTAATATATTTGAAAAGAGAATATATGCAATTTGACTTTAATCTTGTCTATATGAATATTTTATAACAAAATACTCTGATTACATACCAAATGTTTTCCATATTGATGTATTCCAATTGAAAATTTATATTTGGCGATCTATTAGGGACATTTGATTGCGTTTTAATGTAATACCTGTAATTACACATCTATTTGTCAGTATATCGATCAAATTTAAGAGAATAGGCTCTTTGTGGGTCTAATTTATGACATATCAATGAATTTGAGTTGAATAGTGAAGTTTTTGCAGCTATTCATTGCATTACATTGAATTCAAGTGGTGTACAAGCATTTAGAGTATGATTCATTGCATAATAAGTTATTTTAACTGAATACAAGCAATTGCATGAGTATTCAATTAGTTTTTATTGTATTTGAAAAGCATATATGCAATTTGACTTTAATCTTGTCTATATGAAGGTTTTTTAACATAATACTCTTATTATACACCTAATGTTTGCTATATTGAGGTATTTCAATCGAAATCAATATTTGGCGATCTATTAGGGATCTTTGATTGCGTTTTAATGTAATAGCAATAATTACACATTTATTTATCTGTATATTGATCAATTTTAAGAGAATAGGCTCTTTTAGGGTCTGATTTATGATATATGAATAAATTTGAGTTGAATAGTGATGTTTTTGCAGCTATTCATTGCATTATCTTGAATTCAAGTGGAGCACAAGCTTTTAGAGTTTGATTCGCCGCATAATATGTTATTTTAAATGAATAAAAGTAATTATGTGAGTAATCAATTAGTTTTTAATGTATTTGAAAAGAATATATGCAATTTAACTTTAATCTTATCTATACGAAGGTTTTTCAACATAATACTCTGATTACACACCTAATGTTTGCCATATTGTCGTATTTCAATCGAAAATTGATATTTGGCGATCTATTAGGGACATTTGATTGTGTTTTAATGTAATACCTATAATTACACATCTATTTGTCAGTATATTGATCAATTTTAAAAGAATAGGCTCTTTTAGGGTCTGATTTATGACATATTAATGAATTTGAGTTGAATAGTGATGTTTTTGCAGCTATTCATTGCATTATCTTGAATTCAAGTGGAGCACAAGCATTTAGAGTTTTATTTGCTGCATAATAAGTTATTTTAACTGAATAAAGCAATTGTGTGAGTATTCAATTAGTTTGTAATGTATTTAAAGAGAATATATATAATTTGACTTTAATCTTATCTATATAAATGTTTTTCAACATAATACTCTGATTACACACCTAATATTTGCCATATTGATGTATTTCAATCGAAAATATATATTTGACGATCTATTAGGGACATTTGATTGTGTTTTAATTTAATACCTATAATTACACATCGAGTTTCAGTATATTGATCAATTTTAAGAGAAGAGGAACTTTTAGGGTCTAATTTATGACATATCAATGAATTTGAGTTGAATAGTGATGTTTTTGTAGCTATTCATTGCATTATCTTGAGTTCAAGTGGAGCACAAGTATTTAGAGTTTGATTCGCTACATAATAAGTTATTTTAACTGAATACAAGCAATTGCATGAGTATTTAATTAGTTTTTATTGTATTTGAAAAGCATATATGCAATTTGACTTTACTCTTGTCTATATGAAGGTTTTTTAACATAATACTCTTATTATACACCTAATGTTTGCTAATTGAGGTATTTCAATCGAAATCAATATTTGGCGATCTATTAGGGATCTTTGATTGCGTTTTAATGTAATAGCTATAATTACACATTTATTTATCTGTATATTGATCAATTTTAAGAGAATATGCTCTTTTAGGGTCTGATTTATGACATATCAATGAATTTGAGTTGAATAGTGATGTTTTTGCAGCTATTCATTGCATTATCTTGAATTCAAGTGGAGCACAAGCTTTTAGAGTTTGATTCGCCGCATAATATGTTATTTTAAATGAATAAAAGTAGTTATGTGAGTAATCAATTAGTTTTTAATGTATTTGAAAAGAATATATGCAATTTAACTTTAATCTTATCTATATGAAGGTTTTTCAACATAATACTCTGATTACACACCTAATGTTTGCCATATTGTCGTATTTCAATCGAAAATTGATATTTGGTGATCTATTAGGAACATTTGATTGCGTTTTAATGTAATACCTATAATTACACATCTATTTGTCGGTATATTGATCAATTTTAAAAGAATAGGCTCTTTTAGGGTCTGATTTATGCCATATTAATGAATTTGAGTTGAATAGTGATGTTTTTGCAGCTATTCATTGCATTATCTTGAATTCAAGTGGAGCACAAGCATTTAGAGTTTGATTTGCTGCATAATAAGTTATTTTAACTGAATAAAAGCAATTGTGTGAGTATTCAATTAGTTTGTAATGTATTTAAAGAGAATATATACAATTTGACTTTAATCTTATCTATATAAATGTTTTTCAACACAATACTCTGATTACACACCTAATATTTGCCATATTGATGTATTTCAATCGAAAATATATATTTGACGATCTATTAGGGACATTTGATTGTGTTTTAATGTAATACCTATAATTACACATTGAGTTGTCAGTATATTGATCAATTTTAAGAGAATAGGAATTTTTAGGGTCTAATTTATGACATATCAATGAATTTGAGTTGAATAGTGATGTTTTCGTAGCTATTCATTGCATTATCTTGAGTTCAAGTGAAGCACAAGTATTTAGAGTTTGATTCGCTGCATAATAAGTTATTTTAACTGAATAAAAGCAATTGTGTGAGTATTCAATTAGGTTTTAATGTATTTGAAGAGAATATATACAATTTGACTTTAATCTTATCTATATGAAGGTTTTCTAATATAATACTCTGATTACACACCTAATGTTTGCCATATTAACGTAATTCAATCGAAAATTGACATTTGGCGATCTATTAGAGACATTTGATAGCGTTTTAATGTATTACCTATAATTACACAACTATTTGTCAGTATATCGATCAATGTTAAGAGAATAGGAACTTTTAGGGTCTGATTTATGACATATCAATGAACTTGAGTCGAATAGTGATGTTTTTGTAGCTATTCATTGCATTACGTTGAAGCCAAGTTGAGTATAAGCATTTAGAGTACGATTCATTGCATAATAAATTGTTTTAACACAGTACAAGCAATTATGAGTATTCAATTACTTTTTATTGTATTTGAAGAGCACATATGCAATGTAACTTTAATCTTGTTTATATGAAGGTTTTTTAACATAATATTCTGATTACACACGTAATATTTACTATATTGATGTATTGCAGTCGAAAAATGATATGTGGCGGTCTATTAGGGATATTGGATTGCATTTTAATGTAATACCTACAATTATACATTTTTTTGTTGGTATATCGATCAATTTTAAGAGAATAGGCTCTTTAGGGACTGATTTATGACATATCAATGAATTTGAGTTTAATAGTTATGTTTTTGCAGCTATTCATTGCATTATCTTTAATTCAAGTGGAGCATAAGCATTTAGAGTTTGATTCACTACATAATAAGTTATTTTAACTGAATAAAAGCAATTGTTTGAGTATTCAATTAGTTTTTATTTTATTTGAAAAGAATATATACAATTTGACGTTAATCTTGTCTATATGAATATTTTTTTAACATAATACTATGATTACAAACATAATGTTAGCTATATTGATGTATTTCAATTGAAAATGGATATTTATTTGGTGATCTATTAGGGACATTTGTTTGCGTTTAATGTAATATGTATAATTACATATCTATTTGTCAGTATATTGATCAATTTTAAGTGAATTGGCTCTTTTAGGGTTGATTTATGATATATCAATGAATTTAAGATGAATAGTGATATTTTTTCAGCTATTCATTGCATTACGTTGAATTCAAGTGGAGTACAAGTATTTAGAGTGCGATTCATTGCATAATAAGTTATTTTAACTGAATACAAGTAATTGTATGAGTATTCAATTTATTTTTATTGTATTTGAAGAGCATATATGCAATTTGACTTTAATCTTATCTATATAAAGATTTTCTAACATAATACTCTGATTACAAACCTAATGTTTGCTATATTGATGTATTTCAATCTAAAATGGATATTTGGCAATCTATTAGGGACATTTGATTGCGTTTTAATGTAATACCTATAATTACACATCTATTTATCTGTATATTGATCAAGTTTATGAGAATAGGCTCTTTTAGGGTCTGATTTATGACATATCAATGAGTTTGAGTTGAATAGTATTGTTTTTGCTGCTATTCATTTCATTATCTTGAATTCAAGTGAAGCACAAGCATTTAGAGTTTGATTCACTGCATAATAAGTTATTTTAACTGAATAAAAGCAATTGTGTGAGTATTCAATTAGTTTTTAATGTATTTGAAGAGAATATATGCAATCTGACTTTAATCTTGTCTATATGAAGTCTTTTTAACATAATACTCTGATTACACACTTAATGTTTGACATATTGATGTATTTCAATTGCAAATTGATATTTGGCGATCTATTAGAGACATTTGATTGCGTTTTAACGTAATACCTATAATTACACATTGCGTTTTCAGTATATTGATCAATTTTAAGAGAATAGGCTCTTTTAAGGTCTGATTTATGACTTATCAATGAATTTGAGTCAAATAGTGATGTTTTTGCAACTATTCATTGCATTACGTTGAATTCAAGTGGAGTATAAGTATTTAGAGTGCGATTCATTGCATAATAAATTGTTTTAACTAACTGCTAGCCATTATATGTGTATTCAATCAATTTTTTTATATTTGAAGAGAATACAAATAATTTAGCTTTAATCTTGTCTATATAAAGTTATTTTAACGTAATACTCTGAATACATGACTTTTTTCTTCTTTTTCTGAATACATGACTATTATTTGCTATATCAATGTATTTCAGTTGAAAATAGATATTTGTCGATCTATTAGAGATATTTGAATCACTTTTTTTATATTTAAAGAGAATACAAGCAATTTGGCTTTGATATTGTCTATATGAAAGCATTTTAACATAATCCTTCGAATACACGACTATTATTGCTATATCAATGTATTTCAGTTGAAAATAGATATTTGACGATCTATTAGGGATATTTGATTGCGTTTTAATCTAATACCGGCAATTACACATTTTTTTAAACAGCATATCGATCATGGTTAAGCGAATCGGCACTTTTAGAGACTTATTTATGATATATCAATATATTCGAATTGAATAGCGACATTTTTACTGATATTCATTGTATTATTATTGAATTCAAGTGGAGCAACAATATTTAGAGTATGATTCATTGCATAATAAGTTTTTTAAACTGAATACAAGCAATTGTGTGAGTATTCAATTAGTTTTTATTATATTTGAAGAGAATATATGTAATTTGATTTTGATTTTGTCTATATAAAGGTATTTTAATATAATACTATGATTACGCAACTAATGTTTGCTATATTGATGTATTTCAATCGAAAATCGATATTTTGCAATTTATTAGTGAGATTTTAATGAGTTTTAATGTAATACCTATAATTACACATCATTTTTTCAATATATCGATTAATTTTAAGAGAATAAGCTCTTTTAAAGACTGATTTATGACATATCATTAAATTTGAGTTTAATATGATGCTTTTGCAGCTATTCATTTTATTACATTGAATTCAAGTGAAATACATGTATTTAGAGTACAATTCATTATGTAATAAGTTAAGCCATTATATTTGAAGAGAATACAATCGGTTTGACTTTGATCTTGTCTACATGAATGCATTTTAACATAATACTTCGATTACACGACTAATGTTTGCTATATTGATATATTTCCACCGATAATAAATATTTGGCGATCTATTAGTGATATTTGATTGTGTTTTAATGTAATACCGGTAATTACACATCTTTTTAATAGTATATCGATTAAGTTTTTATTGATATTCATTGCATTACGTTGAATTCAAGTAGAATACAAGCATTTAGAGTATGATTCGTTACATAATAAGTTATTTGAACTGAATGGTAACTATTATATGAGTATTCAATCAATTTTTTTATATTTGAAGAGAATACAAATAATTTAGCTTTGATCTTGTCTATATAAAGGTATTTTAACATAAAACTCTGAATACATGACTATTATTTGCTATATCAATGTATTTTAGTTGAAAATAGATATTTGACGATCTATTAGAGACATTTGAATCACTTTTATTTTATATTTGAAGAGAATACAAGTAATTTGGCTTTGATATTGTCTATATGAAAGCATTTTAACATAATCCTTCGAATACACGACTATTATTGCTATATCAATGTATTTCAGATGAAAATAGATATTTGGCGATATATTAGGGACATTTGATTGCATTTTAATCCAATACCGGCAATTACACATCATTTTAATAGCATATCGATCAAGGTTAAGCGAATAGGCATATTTAGAGACTGATTTATGATATATCAATATATTTGTATTGAATAACGACATTTTTACTGATATTCATTGTATTAACGTTGAATTCAAGTGGAGCAATAGCATTTAGAGTATTATTCATTGCATAATAAGTTATTTTAACTGAATACAAGCAATTTGTGAGTATTCAATTAGTTTTTATTATGTTTGAAGAGAATAAATGCAATTTGATTTTGATGTTGTCTATATAAAGGTATTTTAATATAATACTCAATTTTTTTTTTCAACAAAGAAACAAATGTTGAAAAAACTTCAAAAAACTTCTGGTGGAGTATGAGCATTTAGAGTAGGATTTATTGCATAAATACAAGCAATTATGTGAGTATTTTATTAGTTTTATTATATTTGAAGAGAATATATGCAATTTGACTTGGATCTTGTCTATATGAAAGTATTTTAACATAATACTCTGATTAAGCAACTAAAGTTTGCTATATTGATGTATTTTAATCAAAAACTGATATTTGATGACCTATTTGGGACATTTGATTGCGTTTTAATCTAATACCGGCAATTGCACATTCTTAACCGATTCGACACTTTTAGAGTCTGATTTTTGATATGTCAATATATTTATTGCATTTGCGGTGAATTCAAGTGGAGTACGAGCATTTAGAGTAAGATTCATTGCATAATAAGTTATTGTAACTGAATACAAGCAATTGTGTGAGTATTCAATTAGTGTTTATTGTATTTGAAGAGAATATATGTAATTTGACTTTGATATTGTCTATATGAAGGTATTTTAATATAATACTCTGATTACGCAACTAATGTTTACTATATTGATAAATTTCAATCGAAAATTGATTTATGGCAATCTATTTGGGACATTTGATTGAATTTTAACATAATACCTATACTTACACATCTTTTTGCCGTATATTGATCAATATTAAGAGAATAGGCTCTTTTAGAGATTGATTTATGACATATTAATAAATTTGAGTTGAATAGTGATGCTTTGCAGCAATTCATTGCATTACATTGAATTCAGGTAAAATACATGCATTTAGAGTATGATTCATTTGGTAAAAAGTTATTTTAACTGAATGCTAGCAATTATATGAGTATTCAATCACTTCTTACTATATTTGAAGAGAATACAAGTAAGTTGACTTTGATCTTGTTATATTTGAATAGAATAAAAGTAATTTGACTTTGATCTTGTCTATATGAATGCATTTTAATATAATACACTGAATACACGACTATTATTTGCTATATCGATGTATTTCAGTTGAAAATGAATATTTAGCGATCTATTAGGGATATTTAATTGCGTTTTAATCTAATACCGACAATTACACATCTTTTTTTATAGTATATCGATCGAGGTTATGCGAATGAGCACTTTTAGAGTCTGATTCATGACATGTAAAAATATTTAAATTGAATAGCAACGCTTTTACTGATATTCTTTGCAATAACGTTGAATTCAAGTGGAGTACAAGCATTAAGAGTACGATTCATTGCATAATAAGTTATTTTAACAGAATACATGCGATTGTGTGAGTATTCAGTTTGTTTTTATTATATTTAAATAGAATATATGTAATTTGACTTTGATCAAATCTATATGAAGGTATTTTAACATAATACTCTGATTACACGACTAGTGTTTGCTATATTGATTTATTTCAATCGAATACCGATATTTGGCGATCTATTAGAGATACTTGATTGAGTTTTAATGTAATACTTATAATTACATAATTTTTATCGGTATATCGATTAATTTTAAGTAAATAAACTCTTTTAGAGTTTAATTTATGACATATCAATGAATTTGACTTGAATAATGATATTTTTGTTGCTATTCAATGCGTTACATTGATTCAGTTGGAGTACAAGCATTTACAGTACGACTTATTGCATAATAAGTTATTTTAACAGAATAGAAGCAATTTTGTGAGTATTAAATTAGTTTTTATTTTATTTGAAGACAATATATGTAATTTGATTTTGATTTTATCCATATGAAGGTATTTTAACATAATACTCTGATTACACAATTAATATTTACTATATTGATGTATTTCAGTTGAAAACTGATATTTTATTGAGTTTTAATGTGATACCAACAATTACATATCTTTTTGTCGGTATATCGATCAATTTTAAGAGAATAGAGTCTTTTAGAGACTGGTTTTTGACTTATCAATGAATTAGAGTTGAATAGTATTGTTTTGTAGTTATTCATTGTATTACATTGAATTCAGGTGGAATACAAGCATTCAGAGTACGATTCATTACGTAATAAGTTATTTTAACTGATTGCTAGTAAATTATATGAGTATTCAATTACTTCTTATTATATTTGAGAAGAATACAAGTAATTTGACTTTGATTTTATCTATATGAAGGTATTTTAACATAATACTCGAAATACACGATTATTATTTGCTGTATCGATGTATTTCAGTGGAAAATAGATATTTGGAGATCTATTAGGGACATTTAATTGTGTTTTAATCTAATACCGATAATTACACATCTTTTTAATAGTATATCGATCAAGTTTAAGCGAATGAGCACTTTGAGAGACTGATTCATGATATATCAATATATTTGAATTGACTAGCGAAATATTTACTGATATTCATTGCATTAACATTAAATTCAAGTGGAGTATAAGCATTTAGAGTACGAGTCATTGCATATTTAACTGAATACAAGCAATTGTTTGAGTATTCAAATAGTTTTTTTTTGTATTTGAGAAAAATATATGTAATTTTACTTTGATCTTTTTCTATATGGAGGTATTTTAACATAATATCCTGATTACGTAACTAATATTTGTTATATTGATGTATTTCAATCGAAAATTAAAATTTGGCAATCTATTTGGGACCTTTCATTGTGTTTGAATCAAATACCGGCAATTACATATTTTTTTAATAATATATCAATCAAGCTTCATCGAATAGGCACTTTTAGAGACTGATTTTTGATATATCAATATATTTGAATTGAATAACAATGTTTCTACTAAAATTTATTGCATTAACGTTGAATTCAAGTGGAGTATGAGCATTTAGAGTACGATTCATTGTATAATAAGTTATTTTAACAGAATACAAGCAATTGTGTGAGTATTCAATTAATTTTTTGTATTTGAAGTGAATATATGCAATTTGACTTTAATATTATCTATATGAAGGTATTTTAATATATTACTCTGATTACGCAACTAATGTTTGCTATATTGATGTATTTCAGTCGAAAATAGATATTTGACAATCTATTAGGGACATTTGATTGAGTTTTAATGTAATACCTATAATTATATATCTTTTTATTGGTATATCAATTAATTTTAAGAGAATAGACACTTTTATAGAGACTGATTTATGACATATCAATGAATTCAAGTTGAATAGTGATGTTTTGCAGTTATTCATTGCATTACATTGAATTCAAGTGGAATACAAGCATTTAGAGTATGATTCAATACGTGATAAATTATTTTAACGAAATGCTAGCAATTATATGAGTATTCAATTACTTTATTTTATATTTGAAGAGAATACAAGCAATTTGAGTTTGATCATGTCTATTTGAAGGCATTTTAATATAATACTCAGAATACACGACTATTATTTACTATATCGACGTATTTCAGTTGAAAATAGATATTTGGCGATCTATTAGGGACATTTGAATGTGTTTTAATCTAACACCGGCAATTACACATCTTTTTAATAGTATATCGATCAAGGTTAAGCGAATGAGCACTTTTAGAGACTGATTCATGATATATAAATATATTTAAATTGAATAGCGAGATTTTATTGATATTCATTGCATTAACGTTGAATTCAAGTGGAGTACAAGCATTTAGAGTACGATTCATTACATAATAAGTTTTTTTAACTGAATATTGCTTGAGTATTCAAAAAGTTTTTATTGCATTTGAAGAGAATATATGTAATTTTACTTTGATCTTATCTATATGAAGGTATTTTAACATAATACTCTGATTACGTAACTAATATTTGATATATATCAATGTATTTCAATCAAAAACTGATATTTGGCAATCTATTAGGGACCTTTGACTACGTTTTAATCAAATACCGACAATTACACATCTTTTTAAAAGTTTATCAATCAAGCTTATTTGAATTGGTAGTTTACGAGACTGATATTTTATATGTCAATATATTTGAATTGAATAGCGAAGTTTTTACTAATATTTGTTGTATTAACGTTGAATTCAAGTGGAGACGAGCATTTAGAGTATGATTCATTTCATAATAAATTATTTTAACTGAATACAAGTAATTGTCTGAGTATTCAATTAGTTTTTTTGTATTTGAAGTGAATATATGCAATTTGACTTTGATATTATCTATATGAAAGTATTTTAACATAATACTCTGATTACACAGCTAATGTTTGTTATATTGATGTATTTCAATAAAAAATAGATATTTGGCAATCTATTAGAGACATTTGATTGAGTTTTAATGTAATACATATAATTACACATCTTTTTATAAGTATATCGATCAATGTTAAATGAATAAGCTCTTTTAAAGATTAATTTATAATATATCAATGAATTTGAGATGAATAGTGATGTTTTTGCTGCTATTTTTTGCATTACATTGAATTCAAGTGGAGTACAAGCATTTAGAATATGATTCATTGTATAATAAGTTATTTTAACTGAATACGAGCAATTTTATCAGTATTTAATTAGTTTTTATTGTATTTGAAAATGATATATGCAATTTAACTTTGATCTTGTTCATATAAAGGCATGTTAGCATAATACTCTAATTATTCCACTAATGTTTGAATATATTGATGTATTTCAATCGAAAACTCAAATTTGGCAATTTATTAGGGACATTTGATTGAGTTTTAACGTAATAACTACAATTACACTTTTTTTTTTAATATATCAATCAATTTTAAGTGAATAGCCTCTTTTAGAGTTTGATTTATGATATATCTATGAATTTGAGTTGAATAGTGATGTTTTTGCTGTTATTCATTGCATTACGTTGAATTTAAGTGGAGTACAAGCATTTACAGTATGATTTATTGCATTACTTTTTATTATATTTAAAGAGAATACAAGCAATTTGACCTTGATCTTGTCTATATGAAGATATTTTTACATAATGCTTTGAATACACGATAATTATTTGCTATATCGAAGTATTTCAGTTGAAAATAGATATTTGGCGATCTATTACGGATATTTAATTGTGTTTTAATCTAATACCGATAATTACACATCTTTTTATAGTATATCGATCGAGGTTACGCGAATAAGCACTTTTAAAGACTGATTCATGACATATCAATATATTTGAATTGAATAGTGGCAGTTTTACTGATATTCATTGCATTAACGTTGAATTCATGTTGAGTACAAGCATTTAGAGCACGATTCATTAGTTATTTTAATAGAACACAAGCAATTGTGTGAGTATTCAATTTGTTTTTATTATATTTGAAGAGAATTTGTGTAAGTTGACTAATCTTGTCTATATGAAGGTATTTTAATATAATATTTTGATTACACAACTAGTATTTGCTATATTGATTTATTTCAATCGAAAACGGATATTGGGAGATCTATTAGAGATATTTGATTAAGTTTTAATGCAATACTTAAAATTACACATCTTTTTATCAGTATATCGATCAATTTTAAGTGAATAGGCTCTTTTAGAGATTGATTTATGATGTATCAATGAATTTGAGTTAAATAATAATATTTTTGCTGCTATTCAAAGCATTACATTAAATTCAAGTGGAGTACAAGCATTTAGAGTATAATTTATTGCATAATAAGTTATTTTAAGTGAATAGAAGCAATTTTGTGAGTATTCAGTTAGTTTTTATTTTATTTGAAGAGAATACATGCAATACTTTGATTTTGTTTATATTAATGCATTTTAACAAAAACTCTGAATACACGACTGTTAGTTGAATATAGATATTTGACGATCTATTTGGGACATTTGATTGTGTTTAATCTAATACCGATAATTACACGTTTTTTTAATAGTATATCGATCAAGTTTAAGCGAATGAGCACTTTAGAGACTAATTCATGATATATCATTGTATTTGAATTTAATAGTGATGTTTTTACAGATATTCAACCATTAACGTTGAATTCAAGTGGAGTACAAGCATTTAGAGTACGATAGATTGCATAATAAGTTATTTTAATTGAATACAAGTAATTTTGTGAGTATTCAATTAGTGTTTATTGTATTTAAAGAAAATATATATAATTTGACTTTGATTTTGTTTATATGAACGTATTTTAATATAATACTTTGATTACACAACTAATATTTACTATATTAATGTATTTCACTCGAAAATCGATATTTGGCGATCTATTAGGGACCTTTGATTGAGTTTTAATCAAATACCGGCAATTAAATATCTTTTTAATAGTATATCGATCAAGTTTAAGTGAATAGGTTCTTTTAGAAATTAATTTATGACGAATCAATGAATTTGAGTTGAATAGTGATGTTTTTTCTGTTATTCATTTTATTATGTTGAATACAAGTGAAGTACAAGTATTTAGAGTACGATTTATTACATAATATATTATTTTAATTGAATGCAGGTAATTTTGTGAGTATTCAATTAGTTTTTATTGCATTTGAAGAGATTGATCTTGTCCATGTAAAGGTATTTTAATATAATACTTTTATTACACAACTAATATATACTATATTGATGTATTTCAATCGAAAATTGATATTTTATTATCTATCAGGGACATTTGATTGAGTTTTAATGTAATACCTATTATTACATATTTCTTTGTCAGTATATCGATCAATTTTAAGAGAATAGACCCTTTTAGAGACTGATTTATAACATATTAATGAATTCGAGTTGAATAGTGATGTTTTGCAGCTATTTATTGTATTACATTGAATTCAAGTGAAACATATGCTCTTTTATAGACTGATTTATGACATATTAATGTATTTGAGTTGAATATGATATTTTTGCAGCTATTTATTATTTTACATTGAATTCATGTGGAATACAAGTATTTAGAGTATAATTCATTGCATAATAAATTATTTCAACAAAATGCTAGCCATTATATGAGTATTCAATCACTTTTTATTTTATTTGAATAGAATACAAATAATTTAATTTTAATTTTCTCTGTATGAAGGCATTCTAATGTAACATAATACTTTGATTATACGACTTATATTTGCTATATTGATGTATTTTCATCGAAAATTGATATATTGCAATCTATTAGTGACATTTGATTGTATTTTTACATACATGTAATTACATATCTTTTTAATAGTATATCGATCAAATCTAAGCGAAGGAGAACTTTTAGAGACTGATTTCTGAAATATTAATATATTTAAATTGAATAGTGATGTTCTTACTGATATTCATTGCATTACATTAAATTTAAGTGGAATACAAGCATTTAAAGTATGATTCATTATATAATTAGTTTTTTTAACTGAATGCTAGCCATTATAGAAGCATTTAATCACATTTGACTTTGATCTTATCTATATGAAGGTATTTTAACATAATACTCTAAATACACGACTATTATTTGCTATATCAATCTATTTCCGTTAAAAATAGATATTTGATAATCTCTTAGGAATATTTGATTGTGTTTTAATCTAATACCGGTAATTACACATCTTTTTAATAATATATAGATCAAAGTTAAATGAATAGGCACTTTTAAAAACTGATTTATGAAATATTAATATATTGGAATTGAATATGTTCCTACTGATATTTATTGTATTACGTTGAATTCAAGTAGAATACAAGCATTTAGAGTATGATTCATTGCATAATAAGTTATTTTAACTGAATACTAGACTAGTCATTATATGAGTATTCAATCACTTTTTATTATATTTAAAAAAAATATAAGCAATTTGACTCTGATCTTATCTATATGAAGGTATTTTAACATAATACTCTAAATACACGACTATTATTTGCTATATCGATATATTTCAGTTGAAAATAGATATTTGGCAATCTATTAGGGATATTTAATTGTGTTTTAATATAATACCGGCAATTACATATTTTTTTTATGTATTTCAGTTGAAAATAAATATTTGACGATCTATTAAAGACATTTGATTGATTTTTAATATAATACGTATAGTTATACATCTTTTTGTTAGTATATTGATCCATTTTAAGTGAATAGACTCTTTTAGAGATTGATTTATGACATGTATATAAATTGGAGTTGAATAGTGATACTTTTGCTGCAATTCATTGCATTACATTGAATTCAAGTGGATTATATCATTTACAGTACGATTTATTGCATAATAAGTTATTTTAACTGAATACAAGTAATTTTGTGTGTATTCAATTAGTCATTTTTATATTTGAAGAGAATATATGTAATTTGACTTTGATCTTGTCTATATAAAGGTATTTTAATATAATACTCTGATTACACAAGTAATGCATGCTATATTGATGTATTTCAATTACAAACCGATATTTGACAATCTATTAGAGATATTTGATTGAGTTTTAATAAAATACTTATAATTACACATCTTTTATCAATCAATTTTAAGAGAATAGAATCTTTAATAGACTAATTTATGACATATCAATGAATTTAAGTTGAAAACTGATGTTTTGTAGTTGTTCGTTGCATTACATTGAATTCAGGTAGAATATAAGTATTTAGAGTACGATTTATTACGTAATAAGTTATTTTAACTGAATGCTATTAATTATATTAATATTCAATAACTTTTTGTTATATTTGAAATGAATACAAGTAATTTAACTTTGATCTTATCTATATGAAGGTATTTTAATATAATACTTTGATTACATAACTATTGTTTGCTATATCGATATTATTTCATCGAAAATAGATATTTGTCGATCTATTAGTAATATTTAATTGTGTTTTAATATAATACCGATAATTACACATCTTTTTATTAGTATATCGATTAAGTTTAAACGAAGAGAAACTTTTAGAAACTGATTTCTATCAATATATTTAAATTGAATAGTAATTTTTTATTGATATTCATTGCATTAGGTTGAATTCAAGTGCAATACAAGTATTTAGAGCATATTCATTACATAATAAGTTATTTTAACTGAATGCTAGTCATTAATGAGTATTCAATCACTTTTTATTATATTTAAATAAAATACAAGTAATTTGACTTTGATCTTATCTATATGAATACATTTTAACATAATACTTTGAATACACGATTATTATTTGCTATATCGATGTATTTCAGTTGAAAATTAATATTTGGCGATCTATTAGGGACATTTGATTGCGTTTTAATCTAATACTAGCAATTACACATCTTTCGTATAGTATATCAATCAAGGTTATGCGAATGAACACTTTTAGAGACTGATTCATGATATATCAATATATTTGAATTGAATAGTGATGTTTTTACTGATATTCATTACATTAATGTTAAATTCAGGTGAAGTATAAGTATTTAGAGTATAATTCATTGCATAATAAGTTATTTTAATTGAATACAAGCAATAGTGTGAGTATTCAATTTGCTTTTATTATATTTTAAGAGAATATATGTAATTTGACTTTAATCTCATTTATATGAAGGTATTTTAATATAATAGTCTGATTACACAACTAATATTTATTATATTGATGTATTTCAATCGAAAACCAATATTTGGCTATCTATTAGAGACGTTTGATTGAGTTTTAAAGTAATACCTACAATTGCACATTTTTTTATCAGTATATCAATCAATTTTAAGAGAATAGGCTCTTTTAGAGACTGATTTATGACATATCAATAAATTTGAGTTGAATAGTGATATTTTAAAGCTATTCATTGTATTACATTGAATTCAAGTGGAATACATGCTCTTTTATTATATTTGAAGCGAATACAAGTAATTTTACTTTGACCTTGTTTATATGAAGGAATTTTAACGTAATACTTTTATTACATAATAAATATTTGCTATATCGATATATTTTTATCGAAAATAGATATTTGGCGATCTATTAGTGATATTTGATTACATTTTATTATAATACTGGCAATTACACGTCTTTCAAATAGTATATTGATCAAGTTAAGCGAAGGGGAAGATTTAGAGACTAATTTATATTAATATATTTGAATTAAATAGTGATATTTTTATTGATATTCATTATATTACGTTGAATTCCAGTGGAATACAAGCATTTAAAATATGAGTTATTACATAATAAATTATTTTAACTTAATGCTAACTATTATATGAGTATTCAATTACTTTTTATTATATTTAAAAAAAATATAAGCAATTTGACTTCCATCTTATCTATATGAAGGTATTTTAACATAATACTCTGAATACACGACTATAATATGTTATATTGATATATTTCTATTAAAAATAGATATTAGGCGATGTAGTAGGGATATTTGATTGCGTTTTAATCTAATACCGGCAATTACACATTTTTTTAATATTATATCGATCAAGGTTAAGCGAATCAGCACTTCTAGAGGCTGATTTATAATATATCAATATATTTGAATTGAATAGCGATATTTTTTCTGATATTTATTGCATTTAAATTGAATTCAAGTAGAGTACAAGCATTTAGAGTACGATTTATTATATAATAAGTTATTTTAACTGAATACTAGCAATTTTATGAGTATTCAATTAGTTTTTATTTATTTAAAGAAAATATATGCAATTTGACTTTGATCTTGTCTATATGAAGGTATTTTAACATAATACTCCGATTACACAACTAATGTTTGCTATATTGATGTATTTCAATCGAAAATTAATATTTGGGAATCTATTATGGACATTTGATTTAGTTTTAATATAATTACCTATAATCACACATCTTTTTATTCATATATCGATCAATTTTAAGAGAATAGGCTTTTTTAGAGACTGATTTATGACATATAAATGAATTTGAGTTGAATCGCGATGTTTTTGCAGCTATTCATTGCATTACATTGAATTCAAGTGCAATACAAGCATTTAGAGTACGATTCATTACGTAATAAGTTATTTTAATTAAATGATAGCTATTATATATGTATTCAATTACTTTTTATTATATTTGAAGAGAATATAAGTAATTTAACTTTGATCTTACCTATATGAATGCAATTTAACATAATACTTTGATTACACGACTAATATTTACTATATCGATGTATTTTTGTCGAAACTCTATATTTGGCAATTTATAGTGATATTTGATTGCATTTTAATGTAATACCGGCAATTACACATCTTTTTAATAGTATATCGATCCAGTTTAAGCTAACGGATATTTTTAGAGACTGATTTGTGATATATCAATATATTTGAATTGAATAATAATATTTTTACTGATATTTATTGTATTATATTGAATTCAAATAGAATACCGGTATTTAGAGTATGATTCATTACATAATAAGTTATTTTAACTGAATGCTAGCTATTATACGAGTATTCAATCACTTTTTATTTTATTTAAAGAGAATACAAGCAATTTAACTTTGATCTTGTCTATATGAATGCATTTTAACATAATACTCTGATTACACGACTATTATTTATTATATCGATGTATTTCAGTTAAAAATAGATATTTGGCGATCTATTAGGGACATTTGATTGTGTTTTAATATAATGCCTGCAATTATACATCTTTTTAATAGTATGTCGATCAAGTTTAAGCGAATATGTACTTTTAGAGACTGATTTATAATATATCAATATATTTGAATTGAATAGCGATGTTTTTACTAATTCTCATTGCGTTAACGTTGAATTTAAGTGGAGTACGAGCATTTAGAGTACGATTCATTGCATAATAAGTTATTTTAACTGAATACAAGCAATTGTGTGAGTATTCAATTAGTTTTTATTATATTTGAAGAGAATATATGTAATTTGACTTTAATCTTATCTATATGAAGCTATTTTCATATAATACTCTGATTACACAATTAATGTTTGCTATATTAATGTATTTCAATCGAAAACCGATATTTGACAATCTATTAGGGATATTTGATTGAGTTTTAATGTAATATCTGCAATTACATATCTTTTTATCAGTATATCGATCAATTGTGAGAGATTAGGCTCTTTTAGAGATTGATTTATGACATATCAATAACTTTGTGTTTAATAGTGATATTTTTACAGCTATTCGTTGCATTACATTGAATTCAAGTGAAATACGAGTATTTAGAGTACTACAAAAATAGTTTGTGACATGCCCTATATTTATGGACACATTAGATATAATAAGTGTAGCCAAAATCAAACATCTTAGCTACATCAGATTAGATCATCTTTTAATTACTATACTTATAGAGTATTGATCTCTAGAAACTAACATATTTTATTTACCTATTAGAGAGATGACAATTACACTTCAGGACATTATTTTTATTTTAAGTATTTAGATTGATGAAGATCCATTGATAAACCTTATACATGTGAGGAGGGTTACAGATAAGAAACTTGGATTAACTATTGTCATAATTTATTATGATAGCATTCTATTCTTAAGGTCGTGTACATGAATCCTACACATAATTTCGAGTCCTCTACTTTTCATATGGCGCAAAACATAGTTAATCTGTATATACATTTATGCTTTTTATTGTGATTGTTTTATAAACCTTTATATAATGGACTCACACATTTGGAGTTGATACAATATATTTGTATTTATATATTATACATGTTGGGATATTTTCGTCTCTCTAATATATCAAGCTCTGAGATTCATCTTCAATGGCTTAAACTACTCGAGGATTATCGATGATTTGGTTGCATATTATTTGGATCTACAATGTTAGTATAGCTTTACAAGCAGTTATCTCATGCTATCGCATCTACATGTTCTACTGGTTACTTGCATCTATTACAAAATTGGGCATGGAAGCAACTACATATATAAAATCTCAGTAGACAAATACCACTAGATTAGTTTGTACAAAAACCACTAGATTACAAGTATTTTTACATTAATATTAATATTTTTTATTGCATAAAATATATAACTTTTTTTTATATGATATGTTATATTGGTAGGTGATGTGTCATTGGGCTGGCACCAAACCATACCCTTTTAATTTATCATAATGAGATCAATATGTTACGATAGAGTTAAGTTATATGAATATCATATACTGTTGATCTTCTATGTATTCTATCATCTCTCTGCACTACTGAATAAGCTATTTACTTGGTGCAAATGTCACTTAAAGCTTAAGTAATTATTGAGTGACATTTGCCCGATCGTGCGATACGCTAGTTTGGTTATCATTAGCATTTTCCGTTGGAGGTAGCAAATCCAAATTTCAAGAGGATTGATACTCAAGGATAAGCATTAAAAAATTAGTATGCTGAACACTCCTTATATAGGCATCTGTGGAGAGGATAATTGGACTTTGTTCAGCAACCATAGATAGTTAGTAGGGTCAATGTTGATGCACTGAGACTGCACATGAATTGGTACAGATCTTGAGCACGTCTTTTATTTATATTTCCTAAAGTGGACAAGCCTACTTCATATTTTCCTTCAACGCTCATTGTTAGTGGATTTGTGAGCTCTGTAGATTTAATTATTTATTTGAATTTTATTATAATAACTGTTGTTATAAATTCTTTTTTCTATATCAAGAAGAGATCACATGCACTGTATATTTAATGTTCGATGCTGATAGATGTACAAAGAGCAACAGCCCAAGAATATGAATGGACTCTCAGGATTAACTGTTATTTTTATATGATCAATTTCACTCACAACTAGCTTCACTTCCCTCTAGTAGTTAGGCTAGTCATGCTCCAATCGAGATATATACTCTGTAGGAGTAGAAGTTATTTATATTAGGAGAACTCTTTGGGCATTCACCTTTTGATCTTATGATTTATACATTACAGTATGACTCAGGCAGTTTGAGTGCTTATTACTATTATGGACTTCATTAGACCTAGTTTGATATTGGTCCTTCGGTTTGGTCGATCGACCAAAAGTAGGGACAAGAAAACTCCATCAATAATGACGATGATGGTGATGCACATGCGCATACACTCTACCGACGACAACATCAGAGATTTGTACACACTTGAAAGTAACGTCATTAGGGGTGGCAATATTTGACCCGACCAGCAAATTTCGGGTATGGGTCATGAATTTTGACCCATTTATTAAACGAGTCAGGTTCTGGTTGGGCATAATCGGGTCGGGTCGGGTTCGGGTTAGACATTTATCAAAAAATACTCTATAAACGGGTTGGGTTGACCCGCCAACCCGTTCCATTTATTAATCGGGTCGGGTTCGGGTCATGAATTTTGACCCATTTAATAAATGGGTCGGGTTCGGGTTGAGGCTATTCGGGTCGGGTTCGGGTTCGACCCGAACCGACCCGCCGACCCATTTTGCCACCCCTTTACGTCATATCACGTAGAATAGGAAGACAAAGATACTATATACATTTTACATAATATGCTATTATAACATTTTTAACAATTGTAACTTGTACGTATTTATTCTATTTTATTTATATTTTACATATGTTATAACTTTTTATTGTGAATTTAAAATATGTCTAGATATAAGCATGGATGTTTAAGCTTAAAGGAGCATGTGGATGAAATAAATAGAAGAAAATAATTTAAAATAATATAACCAACATAGAGAATCTGCATGTCAAAATATGAACAAAAATAAAAGATACATATTTACATTTTTCTATATAATGATATCGCATTTTGAGATTTTCAATCTATCAAAAATCTATGAAATACAAAATTTATAATTGAAAAGGGATGAAATACTTACTCATTTTATTTCTAAATTTAAAAATAATATTATGCTAAAAAATAGAACTCTGCTATAAAAATTTATTATATAGTAAATCATAAAAAAGTTAAAATAATATTTCCCAAATAATATTAAATTTTTAAAAAAATTAACCTAGAAGTCGCCAATCTCTCGGGCGGCTTCCACATAATAGAAGTCCCTCGAGCATCAGCCGACTTTGATTAACGAAAAATAACTAATAGTATCATAAATATACTCTATTTATTAATTTTTTTAATTCCATTATTTGTTAAATAATTAATCAATTACGAAATTTTAAAAAATCCTTTTCCGCAAGAATTGTGAGTGCACGTGTCAAAAGATTATTCCACATGGAGCAAATTCTTTGTACGAGCCGTGGAGCAAATCTTGACAAAATTACAGCGACGCAATACCTTCCGATCAGCATTTGCATCATCGACTTTCACCCACTACCTCGCCACCGCCGGCACAAAGAAAACCGTTCGATCTCGCCATCTACCGCTCCTCTTCCACCTTAGTCCTCTCTATATTTATCATGGACCTCACCGCCGCTCTATCCACTGCCGTCGTCCTCCTCGCCGCCGCCGTCATGGTCGGCGTTGTAGTGGAGGCCTCGATCCACACCTACGACCATGAGTCCTTCAAGGAGGTCGGCAACGCTTTCCTTCTCTCCGGCGGAAGCGAGGGAATCGTTTCCTCGAGCGACAGCGGTTCCTTTATTCGGTAATTTCTCGAATCATAGTGTAATTCGTTTCAGTTTTGCGTTTAAGGTCCACGGACCCGTCCTTTCTATTGTAAGCTCCGGGATTTTATCGTACAAGCAAGGGGAAATACCCGCTGCAGGGAGGAGTCAGATCTATTCTTGCTGTTCGCCAGGCTTTTTTGTTCATGTGCTAGATCGGTTGCTGAGAGAGATCCTGAGGGTGAAATATAACGCTGTTTATGGGAGCTATGATGACTCACTAGGAAATTCTTTGGCTAGTCGGTAGCAAGTGGAACGAATGTTGTGCAAATGATGGTTTGTTAACAGTACCTGATAAGACACTTTGGTAGGGCATGTATGTCTGACTTTCTTTCTCTGGAATTTTAGGAGATTATTGTGTTCCGTGGACAGTACACATTACTGGTTTGCCCACCTATTAGCACGAGTCACATAGGTAAGCGGGGCCTGCTGCGCGCAAATGACATTAAGACACAAAGCAGCCAGACGGTCAATTACTACACTAGGCCGTCCAGTATACTCTAATGGATGGTATGTTCATAAATAGGTATATATGTACTAACAATAAGTATCCGTCCAAAAAAGCAGGTGTAGCTTAGGATTAGATATGTATCAATTGAAAAGGACGTGAGTTCTTGTGATACCTACATGGTCTCAAGCTATACTTACTTTTCTAAACGAATTTATATTTGGATACCTACTTGATATGATAGTCAAGTTAACCGAATGATTTGACTGCCTAACAAGCTGTCTGTTGTAGTAACGGATTGTCCGGTAGGCTAATCGGGTGGTTCGGCTACTTTGCATCTTAATATTGTCTGTGCGTGTCAGCCCGCTCACTTGTGTGGCGTGCGACACCATGAGTTATAGGTGGGCCAACTAGTGAGATGTTCAGCTCAACAGACGCAATAATTTCTCAAATTATAGAAAATATAGAGGGTACTTAGTATAGGAAAGTCACTGGTAGTCCATCGTTGAAGACTAGATTATAGGACATTTGATTGGGGCCAACAAAAAACCTCATACTTCTTTAATAGCACTTTTCATTAATGTTTTATATTTATTTCCCATCATACACAAATTTAAATATTAAAAATTAATTTTATTTTACATTTTATACAAATTCAATCTTAAAAATTATCTTTATTTCATATCTTACACATATTTTAATAAAAAATCAACTTATTTTATATTCAATACAATTTTAAATAATAAAAATAATTTTATAACACATTATAGCATTAAAATAATTTTCTTTCTATTCTATCTTAAAAAATTTAAAACATCTCAAAAATATACTCCAATTAAATGACATAGATAACCAAGAATTGCAACTCAAGGTTCAGAACTTGGTGATGACCGGTGGGTAAATGATTTAATTGACCTCCTAAGTAGAGGATCAAATGCCAAATATCCTATTTCCACTAGAGACATAAATCTCCTCGGTATCTAAGTTAAATTAGGAAGAAAGTTTGGGGATTGGACTACAAGTTGAAGGAAAGAAAGAATATAGAATCTATTTTTTGGATAAGGGTTCTAACCTTAGGTTCTCTAACCTATATGTTATATAACATGCAGATTTATAGTTTGATGAACATTAAATAGTGACTATAACATTTGGTGGGGACACCATGATCGACCGTCGATTCATTCCTGACAGAGTTTACCGTCGACGGCCGAGATCTAGCCATACTGCTTCGATCTGGGTCGATTGACTATTATGACAGATTGGGAAAGATGGATGCTGCGGATCGTTGACTCGATAGATTGGAAATCTCCTATTTATTCTGATTGATTGGAGATTCCATTTTGGGATTATTTTATTTCTCGCATTTATTTTGTATTAGTTGTTTCTATTTCAGTGATCATTATTTTAGGCATGTCATTTAGTATTTCCTCGTTTGTGTGAGAAATTTATTACATTATGTATTTTTTTCTTTATTGAGTCAGTCTGTATGGAGGCCTATATAAACGTCTCCCTGTCACTCTTATTTTCTTAATGTTGAATAAATCGGATTTGTGTTTTCCCTTGGGGATTATTTGATTCTGGAATGAATCGATATCCTGGATAGGGAAGGGCTTGGGCCTTGGGTGAGAATCCCTAAACTCCACCCGCTCTAGCTCCTTCCTCCCGGGTTCGATTCCATTCCCCTTACATCAGCTCACCT
>JAEMOT010001313.1:203170-244545 GCA_019297695.1 Apostasia ramifera | reverse complement strand
TGGATATACACGAAAGGATAGAATGAGAAATGAGTATATCCGAAAGAAAGTTGGTGTTGCACCAATTGAGGATAAACTTAGAGAAAGTCGGCTTCGATGGTTTGGACATCTAAATCGTAGGCCAATTGAAGCTCCAGTTAGAAAAATTGAGTTATTAGATTTTGCCCATGTACAAAGAGGAAGAGGGAGACCAAAGAAGACATGGCAAGAAACTATAAGGAGTGATCTTAATTACTTAAATTTAGATAAGAATTTGGTAACTGATAGAGCGCATTGGAAACAAAGGATTCATGTAGCCGACCCCACCTAGTGGGATTAAGGCTTGGTTGTTGTTGTTGTTGTTGTTGTTGGGTTTTGAAAAGTGGATAACTAGGCTAATTTGAGGATTCTCACCAAAGGTTAACCCTACCCTTTCCTTCACCGGAATATCGACCCCTTAACCCGGATCTAGGCTCTGAGAAAACTCAAACACAATTTCGTTCATCACAATACCCTCTTTTACAATGCAAGGCGACCTCTTTATATAGAGAGATCTCATATAAAATTTAAAAATACAATACTAAATGCAGGAAATAAAATACCAAATAAATAAAAACAAATATGGAACTAATTTTATTACAATAAAATAAAATCAGCTCCAAATGTGGTGAGTCTTCAAATCTTCCAGATATGCTCTAAATCAAATCAAATCAAATTTAAATAAAGCTAATATGGAAATCTCTAATAGCTCTAATTAATTTGAATTTGAATTTTGATTCAGCACATGATGTCATCCTAACCATCCGATTCGATGCTGATCTGTGTCCCCACCACAAACCCATTTTTTGGTAAGGGAGAGCTGATGTGCAAGAAGGCTGATGAGGACGTGACTCGGCTCGTGGATCTGATGTTGGTGGGACAACTGGATGGGGTAAAGTGAGATGCTGACGAGAATTGTTGGATCCCAATCGGGGACAATGTTGCGTGGGGTGATGAGGTAAAGGCAGAGGAGGCTGACATCGTAGCAACGGGGAGAGCCACGTGCGGAGCAGTTGGGTAGCGTGATCGAAGCGTTGGCAGCGAGTCGGGGGTATCATGGTGGCAACGCATTGGATGGCAGGACCTATATAGTATGAGGTGTGATGATTTCATCTGCTAATGTTGTTATGGGATTGAAGCTAAGTGTTGGAGCAAGTTGGAGTGAGTAGTAGGGAGAGAGAAGTGGGAATCAACTCAGTGAAAGGTGTATTAAAGTGATTTTAGGAATTCTCAGTCTTAGCCCTAACCCTTTCATATTTGGGATATTGATTCAAAGAATCAAAATGCTCAATATAACAACCAAGTCTTTATACCACTAGGTGAGATCGGCTACATAAATTTTTGTTTCATTGCATTCTATCAATTAATAAATTTTTATTTAGTTCTAGGAGTGTAAAATTATGCCTTATAATTTCTTATTATTCTTTTTTGGTCTTCTTCTTTTTTTTTATATAGGCAAAATCTAATAACTCAATTTTTTTACTAGAGCATTAATCAACTTATGATTTATCAAACCATTTAACTCGATTTTCTTTAAATTTATTCTTAATTAATGTTACTCCAATTTTTTCATAAATATACTCTTTTTTTTTATTCTATCCTTTTATGTATACATACCCATCCAACTTAGTATCATCATTTATGCAATACTTATTTTATCTTTTTGTTTTCTCTTTATAGGCTAGCATTAGTACCACATATCATCGTTGATCTTACTATTGTTCTACAAAATTTAGTTTTAAATTCGAGTGAATTTTTTTTATCATACAACACGCTAGATGTATTTTTCTATTTTATCTATTTTGCTTAAATATTGTTAATGACATCACTATTTATTTTATTATTATTTTATATGATTGATTTAAGGTATTTAAAACTCTCATTCTTTTTTATAATTTAATCACTAATTGTCATATCACTAATACAAATATTTTTTTGATTGAATGTGCTTTTCATAAATTCTCTAAAGCATTCTTTTATAACTCAAGTTTGGCTTTAGTCTAATTTCTAGTTTTATCAATAAAGAGTATTATTTGTAAAAGACATACACCAAGCTGCCTCATCTTGAATGTGCCTAGTTAGGATTTCCATAATTTATCTATAGACATACGGATTTAAAGCTGAATATTGATATAATCCAATTGTAATAAATTTTTTTTGTCAAACCCCCTTGTATCTGATCACAAGCAACGATTTTGATACATCTCTTTAATAACTTGAGTATAAGCAATACGAATTTAAAAAAAAAAACTATTTAAAGTACTTTTATTGAGATTTTATCATTAATTTTTTTAAAGTGATAAAAACTAAATGCAGATTTTCTTTCTTCTTAAATTTTTTCATTAAACTTCTCAATAAATAAATAACTTTTATAGTAAATCTTCCTAGTATAAAATTAAATTGATTCTGTGACACCCTAGTATTACAATATAATCTATGCTCGATAACCCTCTATCAAAGTTTTAAAATATGAATCATTAATTTAATCTTCTACAGTTAGTACAATTCTATATATTGTCTTTATTTTTGTAAATAGTACTCTTGTTTTAGCTTCCTTTTAGTTTTTAAAAATATATTAAACTTAGTGAACCAAGAAACTCATTCATCTCACATAAATTTTCAAATATCTATTGGGATATGATTCGATTCTACTGCTTTTGTACATTTCATCTTCCTTAAAGCTTCACAAACTTCACTTTTACTGATATGCTGGATGTTAGAGCAATTTTTACTTTTTTTTAGATGTGTTCAATAAAATCAATCTAATTGTCACAATTTTTATTGAAAAACTTTTGAAGGTGATTTATTCATTTATATTGAATATCTTCTTCCTTGAAACATGCTTTTTAATTTTTATTCTTAATATATTTTATTTAAGTCGAGTCTTTAATTTTTCTATCTTATTTTAGTAGTCTTGTATATATTTTTTTTTCTTTTTTAGTGTTCAGTTTCTTATATAAAACCTCAAAGGTCACATTCTTTGCATTATAAACTCCTTCTTGACTCTTATCAAATCACTTTATATTTCTCATTCTTTTTATTCTTATATTTAAACCAGACTCTGTAACAAATCTTCTTCTTATTAATTTTTTTCTTGTGCATCTTTTTGTTATTGATTATCTTTGTTAATTGGAGTCTTTTTTTTGGATTCTTCCAGTACAACTTTCACTAACTTATGAATATAGTTAGCAACCGTCAATCACATAATATCATTTTTTTCTTTCGATGTCTAATTGTCTAAGTTTTAGAAGGATGAGAATAGTGCAAGATTATGTTAGGCAGTCGACAATTAGTATAAAACTTATATGGGGCTAGTGGATGACAATGTAATTTCAAAGATCAGTAGTTTTGTTTAGTAGATTGATCACAAATTAATGTAGAAAATTTAAAATTAAATTTTGTAAAGAATAAAAAATTAATTAGACCTGCATAATTCTTTTAAATTTTTAAATAAATTGGATCGAAGGTAATTAAAAAATTCTAACTTAGGTCATGGCTCAATTTGGTCTTCAATGAATCAGAAATAGAGCTATAGGATTACGAGTTTTCAAAATATTTAACTAATAGTAATTATTTTACTTTCAATAATAAAAGGGTTGCACAAGTGGAGCAAATTTGAGTAAAATTGAGAGAAGTAAAGAAAACCATAATAGTCGAATAATCAGATTAATTAATTCATTAGAATTTGTATTTGATTCGGAGAAATCGAGTACTCAGAAATAAGCTTTATAATTGAATAAGGCTCGATTATGCTGATCAACAAAGTTTGAGCCTCTCAATATAAATGTTCCATTAATCAGGTAAGGCAAGGTTCTCGAGCATCTTCCACGCCCAGCAAGTTCAGGAGATCAGAACTAGTGCAGCTTAGGTGGGTGCAGGCTCCAAGCGTGACGGCTCGGCGATGCTGAATTAAGCACGATGATTCGGCTACTTGGGCAGGAGACGTGTGTCGGCTTTCGAGCAGTTTGGCTCATGCTTTGCGTGTGCAGGGCACGACTGGAGATGACAACCGCGTCGACGATGCGGTTTGGCGATGCCTGAGGCGGATCAAGTTCGGCAAAGGGAGCGGCAAGGCCAGTCGATTCTGCTCGGCTCACAAGGCCACGATGATGATGAGCGTAGTCGATTTGCACGAAATCTCCCTGTTGCTGGCATCAATAGGCGATGTGATTAATGTGCTCGCCGACTTGCATGGTCGACGACACGTTGACAAAATTGGCGAAGGCGGAATGTATACAGAACTATGAAGGTAGGTGAAGATTGAATTAAGGAGGGGAAGGGAGTAAATGCTGAGAGGGATTGAAGAGGACAAAATCGAATCCGGAGGAGACAAGCTTAGGCGGATGGGATTTAGGTATTCTTACTCAAAACCCAAATCCTTCCTTATCTAGGATATTAATTTATTCCAGAATCAGATAATTCTAAGGAACAATGGCGAATAATATTTCATTCAACATTAAGAAAATAAAGATAATAATGAGGTATTTATATAAATCTCCATACAAATTAACTCAAAATATATATATATATATATAATATAATAGTTTACTCACACAAACAAAAAATATTGCATAACATACATAAAATAACAATCACAGAAATAGATACAACTAATACAGAATTAATGCATGAAATACAATTATCCTAAAATGGAATCTTTTATCAATTAGAACAAATTGAAAAATTTCTAATCCATCAAGTTAGCAATCCACAATATCATTTTTCCCAAATTTTTTCTAACTATCAGTCGATCAAGATTGAAGTAATGCGGGTAGATCTTGGTCGTCGGTAATAAATCTTACCAGGAATGAATCGACAATTGATCTAGTATTCCCACAAAATATTTGTCTAATCAAGCATAATATGAATCAGATTGCTCGTTGGAAAGATAAAAATAATCCCATTCAATACTAAAGAGATGCTCATGCAAATCTCTTTTGCATGATGATAAAATGAAATAATAAAACGAAAATACAGTATACCATATTCTCTTCACACCTAATAGAAAATAAAACAAATTACATTGTAATAATCTTCATATAAATCAGCTAAAAAATCCAAAATAGAATATCCCATCGGTGATAATTAGGCATATAAGAGGGATATTTAAAGAGCCAGATTTATGGTTCATCGTTATCCATTAGCATCCTGCCTTCCAATTTTGTCTCTGGTCGTTTATCAAGCTACATCTTCATGACATGGTCAAATCTTGGTCATAATGGTAATGTTGATATTGTCAAATTCTGTTAGAAATCATCTTTTTGTCAAGGATTAGCCTAATTTGCTCTTATTTGGTGGTGGATTTTGGTTGTGAACACTCAAAAATAAGGTTGCTCTCAAAAAGGAAAAAAATGACTCAAGATCTTATGTGGTATTACTATAAGGTTCGGCCCGAAATATTGAAATTTTGACTATGATATGATATGATGGTAAATTCAAAATTCACATTTTTCGACAAATTTAATTTAAAATTTTAAATAGCTTAATTCATGATATTTATTACTTAATAATTATCATATAATTATTTCATAAAATACTTAATGCTTAACTTAGAACAAGTTGCTATTAAAATTGATGAATGATTTTATAATAATATATATTAGTAGAAATTGCTAATAAATCTCTATAGTTAACCCATTAATAACCTTTGATTCATGGCTTTTAGAAACTTGCTGCATTATAACCTACAAAGTTCCTAAATACTTGCTGATTAGTCTCTATAGTTAACCCATCTCCTCTTTCTCTTTTCCTTGGTTTCTTTTGTTGTTTTCTCTTTCTTCTCTTTAGAGAGAAAGGAGATGGGTTGGCAGGATGTTGCCACCATCCACTTAGTGAAAGAGTGAGAGTGAGAAAGAGAATGAAAGAAAGAGAGGAGAAGGGAGGCCGACAACCTTGCCCAATTCTCCACTCTATTTGTGTGTGTTGTCATGCGACGGGGGAGGAAAGAAGAGGTCTAGCCTTTTCCTACCATCGTCGAATTTGCTTCATGCTTCTGCCACCACAATTTGAGGGGAGATGAAGAGAGGGAGAGGATGGAGGGAGGGAGAGAGAGAAATAGAGAGGGAGAAAGTTCTCTCTCTGCTATTTTCACAGATCAGCCTTGAATCTAATAGCTAGGATAATATCACGAAATTAAATCAAAAATCAAATTCAATTTGATTAAAGTTAATTGCAGATTTCTGTTTTACCTACATCTAGATTTGATTTAATTTAATGAAGATTCAGAGCTGATTTGAGAGATATGAAGACCTATCATAGTTGCGCTGATTTATTAGCGTTTGATTCCATTTTTATTATAGGGAATATTTGGCATTATGTTCACTGTATTGTTTTTGTACTTTCTTTTTATGTCTTGGAATCTCTATATAAATGGGTCACCTATTATGATAGTCAATTAGTGATAAATTTGATTTTTCTCAGAGCTTAGATCCAAGTTAAGGAGTTAATATTTCGGTGAACAAAAAGGTGTGAGTTAGCTTTGGGTGGGAATCCTTTAATTAGCCTAATTATCCATTTATTTGAGTGAAAAAAGTAAAAAAAAAAAGGAATAAAAAAATCTCATTCCACTTCATCCCCATTATTCCTATCCTCTGTAATCAACTAATCATCCTAAGAAAACGATCTACAATTCATGCTTTTTTTGCATTTTCCCTCACACTGCCTCATTGGATTGCCACACCCAACTTAGAGTACCTTCCTAATTACACTGCCTGCAAAATCACCCGCAACACCATACCGGCATCCTCTGCATTCCTTGATCGCAACCAATTATTGGTTAGTTTTGCTGATCTGCGAACAGTCCATGGTCGACTCTGCCTGGCCCACTGAACTTGCCACGCCTGCGGTCTCGTTCAGTCTCAACCGTGATCCATGCGTCGCGATCCACGCAGCCCTGCACAACCACAAATTTGCCAGCAACTCTTCATACTTCGCTCGACTCTTCGCCTGCACTAACTACCTAATCGACGACAAATCATGCATCTCCCCTAAACTGTTCGACCCATCTCCTTCTATCCCACGTTGCAGCCCGCGTGGAATCAGCCATCATCAGCTCAACTCTATTAAAAAAGTTACAGCCGAATCCTTAAAATTATTCCACCGTGTTGTGTTATATCCCTATGTCCTTGATAAGGGGTGGCAAAATGGGTCGGCGAGTCGGGTTTGGGTTGAACCCGAATTTGACCCGACTCGAATAGCCTCAATCCGAACCCGACCTATTTATTAAATGGGTCAAAATCCATAACCCAAATCTGACCCAATTAATAAATGGGTCGGGTTGGCGGGTCGACTTGACCCGTTTATAGAGTATTTTTTGATAACTGCCCAACCGAACCCTACTCGACCCGATTATGCCCAACCCGAACCTGACCTCTTTAATAAACTGATCAAAATTTATGATCCATTCCCGAAATTTGCAGGTCGGTTTGGGTTGGGTCACGAGTCGGGTCATATATTGTCAACCCTAGTCCTTGTGATATCTCCATATTTCCTAAGTGCTTCTATGATATTGAGAAAAAAACTACAACAAAAATTCTATGATATTGAGAAAAAAACTACAACAAAAATTATATAATTACATAAAAATTAAATTGGATTATCTAATAAATAAGAATTTATCAAATTAGAATAGAAATAATCAATTAAACTTCAATAAATCAGATCCAAAATTTTAGGATTGAGTCGGATTCCTAATAATGAAATTAACAGCAATTGAATATCTCAATGAACCTAATAATAAAATAATTTTATTTCATATTATAACATTAAAATATTTTTTTTCCTTCAAAAAAGTTCCAAGCATCCCCAAAATATAATCCAACCAAATGAGGCTTTAAGAAAAATACTTAAGTCCTACTCACTAATTCAATCTAGGCATATGATTGGAGGTAGTAGGCAGTAATAAATTCTACTTTGTGCCTAAAAGGTGCTAGATTTCTCCAACAATAGTTGGTGAAATCATTCTGGCAACATACAAAACCCTTACTATTCTCCTGGTCTTGCTTTCAAGCACTAACATAATATCATTCCTTTTTTTTCCTTAACCTCCTTCCTCAATTGGTTCCTTTTATAAGGGATAATATCAAAATGAATTTCTGCCCTCAGTGGATGTGTTAAAATGTATTTAATCAAATCTGATATATCATTATCTTCATGATAAGGACTGAGTATAGGGCTGGCTTTAAGTCAAGTTAAAATTTGTCTCTATTTCAAGTGGTGATGAGATAAGGCAGGTGTAGCCATGAAAGATGATCTTCTTAAAGGGCTAAATAATGGAATGCAAGCCTAAAGACTGTGTTTTTGGCAGCACAAAGCAGACAATGGTATCGATGTGGCCAAAAGGAAGCAAGGACCACAAGCTCAGCACTATGCTACATTTTTGGGTCTTTCTGCGTGGACCAATAATGACTACCCAGGTTGCTCGCGAAAGCTAAGAATCCTACATCTCTCACATACGTGACATCTCTTAGAAGAACCCATTGTTGCTTGATTCCTTCCTATAAGTTCTATAATAAGTATAAGGCCTTCTTTGACTAGAGTATATTTTGAGGATGTTTGGATTTCTTTCAAGATGGAGAGAAAAAATATATATTTTTTAATATTATGATGTAAAATAAAATTATTTTGTTATTGAAAATTGTGTTGGATATGAAATAAAATTGATTTTGTTTACTAGAGTATGTGTGTGATGTGAAATAAAGTTAATTTTTAAGGTTAAAATTTGTATAAAATATAAAATAAAATGAATTTTTATTATTTAAATTTACGTATGATGTGAAATAAATATTAAATATTGATGGAAGTGTTTTTTTAAGGAGTTTGAGGTTTTTATGCCCTCAACTAAATGAGGCCTAAATGTGTTTGACTTCTCATCAACCAGAAAATAAGCGAAAAGATGGACAAGCCTGAGCATATACAGTCATGCGTAAGAGGTTTGAGGCAACTTTAATTCCCACTAAAAGAGTCCAACTCTTCAGGCAGCTTCCTTCCCTGAAGGATGTTCACTCGCAACATTCAATGCTTTTTGTAACTCTTCCTACATGCTTTGCTACCTTTATTGTTGTATTCTACTTCCTGTATGGCAACTCGCAGAATCTTCAAGCTGCTTACCAACGTGGGCATCATGGTTTTTCCTCATTTTAGGCTTTTAATGATATAAGAATATATAACTATAAGGAGTGATCTTAGTTACTTAGACTTAGATAGTAATTTATTAATTGATAGAGCGCAATGAAAACAAAAGATTTATGCAGCTGACCCCACCTAGTAGGATTAAGGCTTGGTTATTGTTGTTGTTGTTGTTGATATATTCTACTCCCTTTTGCTTTGCTGCCACCAGAATGACAATGTTGTAGTGGTGATCTCCTCAGATGGAGATCAAAGACCATCTGTCCATCTTAATTTCATGTCAATCGTTTTCTTGCAACGTTTTGGATGGATTCCATATTCGTGCCTTGATTGTATTTTCATTGTTTCTCTTCCACATTACCAAGCCATACAAATTTTCTTGTTACGTTCATCATACATAGTGACCACCCCTAATGTGCGTTTTATACATGCTTCATTGCAGACCGTCCACCAAGGTAAGAGTTAAAACTTACCTTGATAAGTTTTATGAATTCTTTTGCAATTTAAACAGAGCAACGGGGTTTGAAATCAGCTTGCCTCAAATAGTTTATATTAATTATACAAGTGCCTTTCATGGGTAATCTTGAAATTCATGAATCTACAGGCCTTTCATGGGTAATCATGAAATTCATGAATCTACAGGTGTGACGAGTGTTTTTATAATCACTGCAAACAAAGGCTTAGTAGCTTGTGTATTATGCTTAAAATCTCAGTTGGACTTACGTATTTATGGCATGTCATCTGATATCAAGAATGCAGAATTGCTGCTGGCTATATATAGTTCAAATGAAAGATTTTTCTTCCCTCTCATATTTTCTGTTTGATTGATAACATTCTCCTTCGTACAGGTTTATTTCAAAGCAACAGATCCATTCAGTGAAAGGTGGCAGAGTGCATGGATTATCACTGCTTTCTGGGACATCCTAGCTTTTGCATTGCTCTGTGTAATCTGCTGCCTCTGGGCCCCATCTCAGAGCTCCCAAAGGTGAACTATTTCCTATTTCTCAAATGTCGGTAATTGTTCAGGGTTTACAAATAATAGTTTATGTATTGCCTAGACTTGGGCTCAGGCTCAAGTTCGCTATCTTCAAATTAGTCTTAGGGGGCGTTTGGTTCAGTGTTATCTCAATGTCAATGTCATTTAGATGTCATGTTATCTAAATGTCATTGTTATTCGTCAATGGACATTTGTTTGGTTCAATGTTATGATATTAGAAAATATCAATGCTATCCAAATTATTTTTGTTTAGTTGGAAGTCATTGACATTATAATAACAAATTGACGGTGTTATCTTGAGATGTCGCCCGATTTGGGGTGACATCTAGATGTCAGCATGTAATGACATTTTTGTAATTAATTATAATGTTATTTAAAGATGTCATTAAACCAAACAATTACTTTCTAGAGATAACATAACATAACATTGAGATAACACTGAACCAAACGCCCCCTTAGATTTTTTTTTTGGTGGATTTATGCGCCAAAATGGCCGTTATTATTCATTTAGCCTCCAAATATGTATTCATCCCATCTTTGATAAACAATTACAATTCACTCCAAAAAGCAGTGAAAAATGTACATAAGCAGTCTTTCATGGGGTGATAGATATAAAATTGTAATTCCTCTTAAGTTTAGGGTGATATATGGAAATAGTCATTCTAGGAGATTCATTGAGTAATAAGAACTTTGAGGGTGACATAATTTTAAGGCTGAAGGCTGATTTACGTTTGGTTTCTTTAAATTTTACATGTAAATACATGAACACTAATGTTGTGTTATTGGAAACTAAACATTGAAAAATAAAGCAAAAATGTTTGGTGTTTCAAAAGAAAATAAAAGCAGTAGAACTGAGTCGCTTCAGCTCTGTTTAGGTCGTTTAAAAACAGAGATTGTATCAGAGGTTTGTAATATTCAGATCACAATCAACGTAACAACCGTTATAAAAAGTTTCCATAACATGTCTACTAAAGGTCCTAGCTCAATTGTTGCGACTCTTAACAGATATGCCTATTCGGGCGAAGCTGACGCCGATGATGAAGAAGCTCAATCGCTGACAAAAGGAGTGGCTGATGGAAATATTGGACTAGTTAATTTAGAGAAGAAAGAAAGGAAATTTGATCACGATGATGACGTGTATGCTCCCGAAGTTGAGCTTGAAGAGGATAAAAGAGAGTGAGGCAGCTGCTTTCATTCTGAAATATCAAATTGATGGATTCTCAATCTGTAAGCTGGACTGCGACTCCCTTGATTCTTTTGCAGATTTATTTTGCTAGATTTCTAGCTTTTTCCTTGTGCTTAACAGAGGCATCAATATCAGTGCAGATTATCTTATAGAGGAATGTTAAATATGTATATACGGCTGCTCAATCTCATGCAATTTGTTAGAGCTCGTGCAAATACTTAGTTGGAACCGTCTGAGAAAAAGTCGTTGAAATTGCGATTTTGAAGTTGTGTGTGGAGCTACTTCAAAATTTTATGGATAATTACGACACTTCACGCTATCATTTTTATAATGTTAGACATACTTTTTAAATATTTAATGCTCACACCAAGTTTTTTTAAATATTTCACACTTTTTTTTGGTGTGCTAGTTATACAACAACAACAACAACAACAACCAAGCCTTAATCCCACTAGGTGGGGTCGGCTACATGAATCCTTTGTTTCCATTGCGCTCTATCAGTTACCAAATTCTTATCTAAGTTTAAGTAATTAAGATCACTCCTTATAGTTTCTTGCCATGTCTTCTTTGATCTCCCTCTTCCTCTTTGTACATGGGCAAAATTCAATAACTCAATTTTTCTAACTGGAGCTTCAATTGGCCTACGATTTAGATGTCCAAACCATCGAAGCCGACTTTCTCTAAGTTTATCTTCAATTGGTGCAACTCCAACTTTCTTTCGGATATACTCATTTCTCATTCTATCCTTTCGTGTATATCCACACATCCATCTTAACATTCTCATTTCTGCAATATTTATTTTATTTGTATGTTTCTTCTTTGCAGGCCAGCATTCAGCACCATATATCATCGCTGGTCTTATTACAGTTTTATAAAATTTACCCTTAATTTTGGATGGAATTTTTCTATCGCATAACACACCAGAAGCATTTCTCCATTTTACCCAGCCTGCTTGAATCCTGCTAATAACGTCATTATCTATTTCGCCATCATTTTGTATAATTGATCCAAGGTATCTAAAGCGCTCACTCTTCTTGACAATTTGATCACCAATTGTCACATCTCCAATATAAGTATTTCTTTCTTGACTAAATGTGCACTCCATATATTCAGTTTTTGATTTATTGAGATGCAAACTTTTAGATTCTAGAGCATTCCTCCAAAGCTCTAGTTTCGCTTTAGCTCCCTCTTTAGTTTTCTCAATAAGAACAATATCATCTGCGAAGAGCATACACCAAGGCACTTCATCTTGAATATGTCCAGTCATGACTTCCATAATCAAAGCAAAAAGATACGGACTTAAAGCCGAGCCTTAGTGTAATCCAACTGTAATAGGAAAATCCTTAGTCAAACCTCCTTGTGTCCGAACAGAGGTAACAGCTCCTTCATACAAAATGTTTTGATATGCACACAAAATGTCAACCTGTTAAAATGATGTGTTATGTATGTAAATATTGATTTTATTAGGGATAATGTGGGTTGTTGTTATACAAATTCTTATATGCTTTTGAAATGACTTTCCTTGATTTTAATAATTGTAGTTTTTATCTTGTCATTTTAATTATAATCATTTTTTCTTGAAATGTTGCCTTGGCTCTCGTATTAAAATAAAATTAGTAAAAATTTTCTTCCAAGGCATCTATTTTATGGAGAAATCATGTAACCCCTCAGCTATTCGGTTTCAAACTAGTTAGGAGTGCTAATTGAAGCCACAGGAACCACTTTTTCGAGATAAACAAATACCAACTCCTTTGGAACATGCGGCTGCCCCTCATCACCTATTACCAGATCACAAATATAAATAGGTACTAATGTACTCTTTCTTCATTCATTTGATTTTTTTTTTTAATTTTTTATATCATATTAAACAACTTAATAAATCAAAAATTCTATCTCTTATATATTTTCAAACATCTATTGAAATATTATTTGATCTTATTATTTTTCTACACTTCATTTTTTTTAAAGTCTTTCCAATTTCAATATTACTTATACATTTGAATGTAAGGGCTTTTTTATTTTTTTTATGCTAAAATCAATAAAATCAATCGTATTATCACAACTATTATTTAAAGTTTTTCAAAATAACTCATTCATCTCTATTGAATTATTTTTATTCTAGAGGTTTCACAAGCAATAACAAAAATTTATGGGATAATTACATCTAGGCCTTTGAAATAAACTTTTATTTTACAATGGTTCATAAAATTATAAATATTTTATTTGGGCCTCTTGCTAAAAATTATTCCGAAAGGGTGATGGATTCTGTGTATATATAATTTTAAGTATATTATCACACTTATTTTGATTGATTTTATTTTCAGAAATTGAACTCAAATTATTTAATAAAAATTTTAATCATAATATATATTTTAAATTAAATCAAATCTATCAAATTTAATTAATTTTTTCTTAATTTTTCATTTTGGATCGTTTAATGAACATCCTACAGATCGGAGCACCTCTTGGAAGATTTAGATATAATATTTTCGATTTTGTAAGTTTGGCCATTCAAAATTTAAATTTTAAATAAAAATATATTTTTATCTCATAAATAAAATTTGATGAAAAATAAATTTGATTTTTATAATTGCAATTAATAGTAGGCTAAAAAAAAATTCTAAATCAAACGGGCCGGACTTGAATGAAATAAGAAGTCAACCTAAAGACCGGGTCGGTTGTAATTACCCAATAACCTGATGTAATTACCCAAAAATTATTCATATTTTTCTATAAAAGGAAAAAATTCAATTTTGGTTGAGGGTTTGCCCCTCTTTAATTTCGCTCTTCCGTCTTATCTCAAGAAAAGCCTGACGGCGGTTCCAGGTTCCAGCGATCTCGCCGATGGACGGAGAAGATCACACCGGAGCAAATGGTCGCGGCGGCTCTGCCGGCGACGGCCCTCGAAGCCTCCAGCCACCGCTAAAGCCCCGCGAAGTTCATGTATTCGACGAGGATGAGGACGACGAGGAGCTCACCACTCCGAAGGAGACCGACGGATCGGACGACGCGATCAAGGTCCTCCAACAGGAGATCGAGAGCATCCGCCGTGATCGTTCGGATCTCCAGCGCAGCCTTGAGGAGATAAGGGCTAAGATGGAGAGCTGCGACGCCAGCGCGCGCTCGGTCGCCGCTCGCGCTGCCGACCTCGAGGCCGAGCTAGCTCGCACGCAGGATGACCTCGCGTTCACTTCCTCCGAGGCTGAATCCTTCGGTCACGCTGTTAAGGCGCTCGAGGCAGACAAAGCCAATCTGGAGGGCCGCGTTAGGGATTTTGAGACGCGGATGGTCGATCTCGAAATGGAGAGGGAAAAACTAGCCGCCAACGCTTTGAAGAAGGAGGGTGAAGTCAGGTCCGTTAAGGAGGAGTTGGAGGGTGCGAGGGAGGAGGCAAGGGAAGACGCAAAAAGAAAAGACAACGAGATCTTCTCTCTCAATGATGAGCTGAAGAAATGGAAAGAACAGGTGGAGATTGAGAGAGAGAAGGCCAGGGGGTCACTGGCAAAGAAAGAGGAGGAAGTAAGAGTTGCGAGAGAGAAGATCAACGAGGTGGAAAACGAGAAAGAGAAGGCAACGTTGGCTGATTTGCAGGAAAATGACGTCAATTCTCTCAAAGAGGAGCTGTTAGAGTTGAGAAATAAGGCCAGTGAGGAGGTAGCAGCTGAGAAGGAAAAGGCAAGGAAAGCAATCGCACAGGGAGAGGAAGTGGTTCTTTCTCTAAAGGAAGAGCTGAGGCTCATAAGTCAGAAGTCAAGAAAGGGGCTGGAGATAGAGAAGAAGAACTCAGCTCTGGCTGTTGCTGAGAAAGAAAGTGAAATTGTCTCTTTGAAGAAGGATCTGGCACTTGCAAAGGAGAAGGGAACAGGGAAACTGGAGATGGGAAACAAGCATGAATTGAGGGAGGATGAGTTGCGTAGGGAGGTGAAGCAGCTGAAGGATCAGAATTCTGAACTTGAAGGAAAGATGAAAGAGCTTCTGTTGGAGACAGAGAATAGCCATGAGATTGAGCTGATTGAGGGGGATGGATTGATGGTTTCGTGGGTAACTGCGTCAGCTTTGGCAGCATCGGCTGGCGCCGTTGCTGCTGCCGTCACTGCATTCGTTCTGCGCCAAAATAGGGAGCGGTAAAGGAGGCGAAAAACTAACTGCAGAACTGATCAAAGTTTTGGGTATCATTTTATTTTAAGTTTATCATATATTTTCTAATTCTAAAGTAGTTTCTGCTTGGATGACCATATAAGAGGTTTGATAGCCTCTTGAAATTTTTTTCTTGTCAAGGAACCCTGATAGATTTACCTGGCAAAATCTTATGTCGTATGCCAGTATTGGTTTTTATGTTACTGCTGATAAATGTTTTGCCGAGTTTGCTGTAGGGATGAGCAACACCAAGGCAATCCTAACGATTTTTTTTTTGCTATATTAAGCTTTATATGTGAAGAAAAGGTAATTATCTATGACAATTTGTTATTCCATTATTTGATATTGTAATGGTTGATGCCTTTATAAATGTTTGGTTATCTGAAGTTTGAATATTCCATCATGAAGGTTAGGTTATTCATAGTTTAAATCAGTTATCCATTAGGTGATTAAGCTGTATGCTCTATGAAGTTTGTCCCAGTATCGCATTACTGTTTGCACATGGGAAGATTGTTTACGAATCTATTATTACCATGTAGTTTCTGAAACTTTACTAATTAATCAGCAACGAAAATGTTTTAAGGCTGGAAAGTATTGTTTAACATACAAGGTTTGCAGTAGTTTATTGTGATTGGGCTGCATAGACTTTAATCCAGGTCATCCCTTTATTGCAAATTACTGTTCCTAGGTTTTAAGCTCACTATTTGTTACCTATAAAAGAGGATATTAAGTATAGAACCAAGGAAGGATGGAAATGGAAAAGTGCAATGGGAGAATTCTTTGTCCATCTAAAGGGAAAATATTATAAGATTGCTATTCTATCAGCTATACTCTATGGGAGTAAGTATTGGTAAGGGAAAAGTCTTATGACTGATCTGATCAGCTCTGTTATATGTGAGTAAAAAATCATTAGTTTAGTGTATCTAGACGCCATTGGTTAGGTGAATAAAAGCTCACATTAGAGTGGATCATATCAAGAAGTGGGTGGGAATGACACCCATAGAGAGTGAGATGATAGATGGTGTTAAGATGATTTGGACATGTCCATTATCTACTTTTATAGACCTCTATACGTAAATGTCAAAAGGTTTGAGAGCGGCAAGAAAGTCCAGGAAGGTCATATGTGACTTAGGGACATTGATGCAGTGAGGGAAGCTAACGTGAATTTCACACAACGAATGAAGGGATTAGTGACTAACTTGACCTAATCTGCAATACTAAATATAATTAAAATGGCATAACTCCAAATATATGAAACTATGCCCCGTGATGTTAACACGCAAAATTGAGTTCAAGTCTTCAAATTTTAAATTTAGCCAATAAACTTAACATCCCTAAAATGCTATTGGCTGGGAATGCATTATTATAATAAGCTAACAAGTTGAGTGCATATAAGCATATAACAATGCAATGCTATAACACGAAGAATAGATCAAAACTAAGTTGACTTCAATTGAGTACGTTTGCAAATTCACATATGACTTCATGTTATTTTCAGTAAAGATTAAATGATATTCAAAGTAAATTCAAAAACTAACACAATTTAGATTAAAAATTTATCTAGTTCATATAGAAAGACTATCATGCATTAAGAACTTAAACAGTTAATGAAAGAGAACAAGACTAGTTATTATTCAGAGTGATAACAGTAGAACTTAAAACCAACACCACCTACAGCATATTAGGTTTAGCTAGAGGAAAACAAATAAGAAAATTTATTAAGGGTCAAGTTTAGTCCAATCAGAAGAAATCCAAATAAATCCTTGAGTATTTCATGATCTAAATTTGCTGGAGTAACTGAATTCAAAATCAGGAAATTGTCTTACGTTGAATGTTTGGAATAATTCTTATGTGTTGGGTAGACTTATGTTCTATGGCATGAATGCTTAGGTCATCTTAGGATCTTGTTAGAGCTTTATTTTCCTTGCAAAATTTTACTTAATTTACATGAGATCTTTCCTTAATTTCTTTGATTTCCATAAATCTGTGTGTAAAATACTTCATTCCATAGCTAGGGCTAATTTTGCCGAGATCTCCTCACATGTTATAAATCCATGTAATTTCATATTTACTGGGTTGAATGGCATCCAAATCATATAGTATTTTATATTTGGGTCATATAGCATCTTTGGCAGCATTTTAGAGCATTTTCATTGATATTAAAAAAATTCTGAAAATTTTGTAAAATTTTGAAATTATTTTATTGCACTGGAAACTTGGGGGGAGAGCCTATTAACTTAATTAAACTTAGGTGTAGATTCCCTTAACTTACAATCCCCATTCTTTTATCACTTAATTTAGAATTTCTTGAATAGAAAGAAAAGGGTACCTACCTAGCCACACCTAATTCCCTTGGGTGTGTGAGAAACTCTAAGAGTTTCTCGCACTGCTTCATCTTGCCTTGGATGTATAGATTGCGTCGATATATGTCATTAATGAAATTGTCCCCACATCAAACATGATTGTTAGACATGGTATTGACTCACTTTTACTTATAGAGACCATTGCTTTGAATAGAGTTGAATGCAAAAGACCATCCGTATAGTTGACCCCGACTAGTTTTTTATTAGGATATGGCTATTTTTCCTACTTTTTACTTATCTTTTTTTACCAATCAAAAGTTTCTAGTCTTGTAATTGTAAATATAAATTGTGAATCGCTATAAAATCGGGTGTTATGTAAATGGCTGTGTATCTCGAGGGACTAGATGTTACTTTTCATTTATTTATAGTGATTTCATTCTGTTGAAATTTATAGATGAATATGTACAACAACTAAGCTAAATCATGTTGTTGTTGTTGCACTCTATCAAATAATAAATCTTCTTTTAGCTTCAAATATATAAAATTTTTCTTTATAGTTTTTTGTCATGTCTTTTTTGGCTTTCCTCTTTCTCTTTTTACATGAATAAGATTTAATAATTTGATTTTTCTTACTGGAATTTCTATTGACTTACGATTTATATGTTCAAACCATTTATGTCGACTTTCTTTGAGCTTATCCTCGGTTGAGGTCACCCCAACTTTCTTGTGGATATATTCATTTCTCTTTTTGTTCTTTCGTGTATACTTGTTATACACTTTAGCATCCTTATTTTTACAATATTTATGCTCTGTAGGTCAGCATTCAATATCATATAACATCATTGACCATACAACTGTTTTATAAAATTTACCTTTAAGTTTAAGAATAATTTTTTATCACACAATTTGTCAGATGCATTCCTCCACTTTATCTTGAATTTTACTAATTACATTACTATTTATTTCACCATTATTCTAAATGATTAATCTAAGATATTTAAATTATTCACTCTTTCTGATAATTTGATCATCAATTATCATTTTTTTATTACAAGTGCTTTTATGTTGACTAAATTTATATTCTATATATTTGATTTTTGATCTGTTAATATGAAAATTTTTAGATTCTAGTGTATGTCTCCATAACTCAAATTTTACTTTAACACTTATCAATGAATAGAATATTATTTACAAAAATTACACTGAGATATTTTTTCTTGAATATATCTAGTTATGACCTCTGTATTCAAGCAAATGTAAACAACTTCTTTATATATATCTTGACCAACTTTAATATAAGTTGGGCAAACTCCTTTCTTTTCTAAAACTCTCCGGAGAACTACCATTGAGATTTTATTATAAGTTTTTTTCTAAATCAATGAAATCAAATGTAGATCTTTTTTTATCTTTTTGAATACTTCAATTAAATTTTTCAATAAATGAATAGTTTTTGTAGTAGATCTGTTTGACATAACACCAAACTAATTCTATCGTACTCTAGTATCATAATACAATTTATGCTTGATCACCCTTCTAAAGTTTTAAAGTATAATTTATTGATGTAATTCATTTATAGTTAGCACAATCTTGTACATCATTTTTATTTATATAAATAGGTACTAATGTACTTTTTCTTTATTTATATGATTTTTTTAAATTTTTTCTATCATGTACTTTTTAATTTTTCTTTATTATAATATCATTTGATCCTATTATTTTTCTACACTTCATCTTCTTTGGGGTCTTTCCAATTTTAGCTTTGCTTATACATTAAACGTAAGAGCATTTTTTATTTTTTTATGTTAAAATTAATAAGATCAATCGTATTATCACAACCATCATTAAAAATTTTTCAAAGTTACTCATTCATCTATGTTGAATATTTTTATTCTTGAAAAGTATTTTTTTAATTCTCATCTTTAATGCATTTTACTTCAGTCAGTTTCTTAATTTTCTTATCTCTTAGTTTAGCAGGTTTATCTATGTATTTTTCTCTTTTAATGTCCATCTTTGTATCAAAATCATAAAAAGTTACATTCTTTGCATAATAAACTGCTTTTTTGGATTCTCGTTAACAATTTTAAACTTTTTTAAATTCTCTTTACTGGAGGATTTATACCTAACTTTATAAGAATTTTTTTTTTAATATTTTATTGTATTTTTTCTTTTCACTATCAAATATTTTTATTATTTGGAGTTTTTTATTTAGATTCTCTCTCAGCATATTTTTTGCAATTTTACAGGTGTAATTATCAACTCTCAACCACATAAAATCAACTTCCACTTCATTATCCAACTGCTCATGTTTTAGGACTCTCTTCGTAAAGATATTTCTATTCGCATTCTTTAGATTTCACTATCGAGTCCAAGTACATTATTTTGATTTGCTATTCCTTCTACAGCTCTTTATTTTGAAATTTAAAATCATTTAAACTTAGAGAAAGTCGGCTTAGATGATTTGGACATCTAAATCGTAGGCCGATTGAAGCTTCAGTTAGAAAAATTGAGTTATTGAATTTTGCCCATGTACAAAGAGGAAGAGGGAGACCAAAGAAGACATGACAAGAAACTATAAGAAGTGATCTTAGTTACTTAAACTTAGATAAGAATTTGGTAACTGATAGAGCGCAATGGAAACAAAGGATTCATGTAGCCGACCCCACCTAGTGGGATTAAGGCTTGGTTGTTGTTGTTGTTGTAATCGATCTTAGATAGTCAAGCATTTACTTGGAATAATTTTATAGTCTTTATTGTTCAAGTAATCTCATTTCTTTATAAAAAAATAATCAATCTATATTCTTGAAGATTTATTTTTATAAGTGATAAAATGCTCATTTTTTTTTTTCTTGAATAAGTATTACCAATCAAAAGACCATAACATAGGAAAAACTCTATAGCCACCACCTAAACATCAAGGTTTTAGAATTTTCACTCAAAATATATTTAAATATTCCTAAAATAATACGATGAACGGCTCAGATGTTTTGTAACCTAATTATAGTTAGGTCATTGAAAATTTATGATTACTCATTATAATGAAAATAAGTTAAAGTGTGTGTATGTAAGTTTTTGTAATGTTTTGAGTATGTATAGCGTAATTAACAAAGAATGAATAGGTAATGCATAAATAAAAGTATAAAACTAAATAGTGTGACATGTAGGTAAATATCCCCTAAAAAAAAACAGTGTAGGGGTAATCTAAGTGCTCTTTTTTGGACTTAATGTAAATCAAAATATTATCAAAATAAATACTAAAAAATCCCCAATAAAAGGTTATGACATATGAATCGTCACTTTCATGGAAGTCATAGGAATATTCAACAATTCAAATGATCTAGGCACTCAAAGTAACCACCTTAATGCTTAAAAGGTAGTTTGCCATTCATCCTTAGGCCTAATTCTAATCTTTTGATAACCACTCTTAAAGTTAATTTTTGGTGCAATTAGAGCCTGCAACCATGTCGAACATATCCTTTGGAAGTGAAATAGAAAACTTTTATTCAATGGTGATTATGCTTATGGCTCTATTATCAATGTACATCTTCCAAGGTCCATCTTTCTTTGTGGTAAGAAAGTCAGGAACTACAAAAGGGTTTTAGACTATGTCTGATAGAACCATTCTCTAGTAACTTACCTACCAGCCTATTGAGCTTCTATTCATTAGGGTTCATCTATAATATGAGAGATTCAATGATTGAGACCTTGGAATGAGATCTTGGCGTGTTGAATATCTCTCATAGTCATAAGTGAGACCTCACTAGGAAGATCATGGGCATGATATTAACAAATTTAAAAGGCTTATACCTCCATAGGAAAATCAGTATGTGGTGCATAAAGTCAAAGTGCAACCTCATTGACAGAACCATCGAATGGTGGTGGTGATGTCGTGCGCAAAAAGAAGCAATAAAAGGAAAGAAAAGTTGTATTTGAAATATGAGAAAGTAAATGGAGACAGAGTTCTGCATGGAAAGCTCCTTACTAAGGCAAAACATGACGCTCTTGAGCGATTTGAAAGTTCCACTATTTTCTCTTCTATATAGCATTGATTACAGGAGATAGCTCTAAGGCTTCTAGGAGGAGGAAAAGGAAAATACAAGGAGAGAGGGAAGTGAAGTTGATGAGTAGAGTTAATGTTTTTCTTTCAAGAGTCCTTTTCTTTTGAGGAGCAAGAGAAGAAGTGGAGATGAAGGATAAGGATGAGAAGAGGAACAAGTGGGTGAGGAATTGGGATGGACAGAGGAAGAGAGTGAAAGTTTAATTTTATTTCATTCCAAAGCTGCCATTACATAGGGTAATAAGACTTTTTATTATGATTTTTCAGCCCAAGAACAAACGAAATGACTTCCTAAATTGGAAACATCTAAAATCTAATAAAGCCAAGTAAAACATTTTCCTAAACAACGTAAACGCTCAATAGGAAATATAATATGACAATAATTTCTCTAATTTTCAAATATTCCACCCAAATTTTACTTTTCTTACGTCTGAGCCTGAATTCACGTGAATTAACGGATGGATGTTCACCCTTAGAACTCCTCTATGGATGCAAGCAAATATAGTGATTGACGGGCATCATAAAAATATAGTGCTCTTCTATCCAAACTATTCATATTAATCTAGATGAATTCCTCATATCTTAAGCGTAAATGAGAATATAATCTGTAAATTATTGATCTTGATCTAATTCCATTCTACTTTTAGGATTTACCTTGATGTTTGACTGTTGTCTTTTATCTCATTTGTTGATTCGCACTTGTTTACAGTTTGCATACAAGGAAATTGATGTATATATGGGCTTTGTAGTCAGTTGCTGCTTGGTATGTGCTTTTATTTCAGTTTGAAATCTTCAATCGCATTTTCAATTTTGATACTTTTTATCATTAGTTTATCGTATTGCACTGTTTGTGTCATTACTGCATTTTTCTGTGTTGCTCTGGATTTGATTATAGGTTGGCCATCTCATATCATTTTTCCTTATGGCTCATATGATATTTCACCCGGTGAGTTCCATATACCAAAATCCATCTTTTTGTGGGTTTTCTTTTTTGATTAATTTGTGCAGAAGTCTGAAAATAATTTCATTTTCATTTTATTTTCAGAATTAGATTAAACTTAATAAACTTATTAGTGTACATTCTTCTGGATTGATGTCAAGTGTTATGAATCAAACTCAGCAGGGTTCCAGTTCTTTGTGATTCTGCTGCTAGTTTGGTGGATTTAATTGTCTTCTAACATGCTTCTTGTTCTGGGTACAACTGGGCAGTTAATCCATGTTATAATAAATTGACCTGTAGTAGCTTCTTTTAGATTCCACTCACATTAATCCAATCTCGATCTGAGCTAGGCCATTCAAACAAAAATCGATCCGTCTAATGGTTAGTATAATCACAACAGAATTTCAATTAAAATTATAAAGAAAACTTTAATATAATTATTTATAAATAATTTCTTTTGCCTTTTTAATTTGAGTTGACTCAATCTAATTCTACACCGGCTCAAAGTCTTGAGTGTGTTAGTTGAATCAAGTAGATCTCAGTTTAATTCAGATTTCGATCAGCATGAACATCAAGGAAAATCGTAGCATTTTATTGATGTAGTGGTGGCTTCTAGTTGAGTTCGAGGCCTTGGCTCAAAATCTGAAGTTTCAATAAATCGAGTTAGGATTAAGTCGAACCATTATATTCTACATTCCTTTTTCAGTTGTTACATCTTGCATTCATATTTATGTTTGAATTGACTTATGCCTCTCTGATCACAGTTCTTGAAAAACATGATATGCCCATGATTTAATTGTCAAAAAAATGCTAATGGATGGAAAATAATTATAAGCAAACTATTAATAATACTTGAGGATGATATTAGATGATTGCATTGAATAAGCTTTTTTTCAATTGGCAAATCACATCTCAAAGATAATTAAAATTAGTTAAGGTGGAAAATATAAATGGATGTACAACTAAATAATTTCTGAAAATTTCTCCATTTAATACTTATATGTTACTGAGTTGAACTAATTTTATTTCAAATTTAAAAAATTAATTTAATTTAAAATTAAATAAAATATAAGTTTGTTTCAAACAAGTTTTGAGTTTTAGAATTTTTTTATTTCAACTGCCAAAATTCATTGTATTAATTTATCTATTAATATACAATTTGAAATCAGCATAACACACTTATCTGTTGCTCTATTTTTTTAAAGATTTATTTGTTTGTAAAGTTAAATTTAATAAAGTTAAAATTAAATTAGATATAAAAATTTTTTATTAAAAAATATGAATGATGTGAAATAAAATTAGTTATTACGTTGGAATATCTGAATGATGTGATATAAAGTTAGTTATTCTATTAGAATATATGAGAGATGTGATATAAGTTAGTTATTATTTTAGTAATGTGTGTAGGATATGAAATAAAGTTAATTTTAAATATTAAATTTTATGTGTGATGTAATATGATTGATTAAAATTAAATCAGGTAAAATAAATTTGTGATATTATTTACATAATGACAATAAATCAAAATTTTCATTTTTTTTTATAAATGAAATTTTTAATCTTTGATAATACAGATTTAGGGGGTTTATATGTACATTAGGCCCTGTTTGGTTGGAGGCCAGGCTATGGCCAAAATGGTCTCCAATCATTTTATTAAAAAAAATAATAATAAAAAATTAAGTATAATGTGTTAAAAATTATATATTGATTTTCAACTATTTTATTAAATAAATTTTTCATTTTTCATCCTCAATACATAAATTTTAATATAAAAAATTTGCTTTATATTATATCTATATAATTTTTAACACATTATATTTAATTTTTTATTATTATTTTTTTTAATAAAATAGTTGGAGGCCATTTTGGCTATGGCCTGGCCTCCAACCAAACAGGGCCTAAAGATTTGCAATAGAAATATATGATGTTTTTTTGGAAGAAATATATAATGTTAGTGAAATCAAAAATGAATGAGGAAATTGTGAAGCATCCGCATCCGTATAATTCCACAAAAATTAATGGCAAAAACAGTGAAAATGTAGAAATAGTGCTATTATATTCGAATACGATTTATAATTTATTAGTGGAAAAATATTTTTATATTTCTACTAAAATATGATTTGTTAGCAAAGAGGTGAAAATATGTAAAAATGTAAATTTTTTTCATATTTGAATACAACTTGTTAGTGAAAAGACAGGAATACGTGAGAATTTAATTTTATTCATATTTGAATACAAAATTAGCTAAAATGTATTGCTGTTAAATTTTTTGCAAGCCATCGTATTAGAATACAAAAAAATAATTTATCTTATTTTCTTCTAATTGATTTTTTTATAGTTGAATATGAAAAAGATCAGTTTCTGTATATATTTCAATATATATTTAAATGGATGCTGATTAGGATCAAGAAAATTGAATTTGAATAAATACAATTCAAATTTGTACAGTTCATCGCACATTTTTACTTGTGGAATCTATCTCGTAAATTGACCATCTTAATAAAATAATTTATCGTTTATTAATAAATCTCTCTCCCTTTTTCAATGTGGCACGATTCATTCATGCGCCCTCTCACCACTCATTACTCGGCCTAGAAGCCTGCCAGGAACCGCACTTTGCTTCAGTAATTTCTTTCTCTTAAAATATCAGTCTTCAGTCATAGGCGTCACAGGCCCACCAGCTTCCACCTGGTTCGTCCTCGAACCACATCGTACTACAGGAATCTGGTTCTGATATCATATTATAATATCTCGTGATCTCATTGCAGAGTTATTGTCTGTTTTGACTTCTAGGAGGTCACCCATCTCAGTACTACTCCAGCTCAAATATATTCAATTATAGAGTTTTTCATCGCTTACTATTTTACCCCCAAAATATGCTTTTATTTATTTTAATCAATTTTTTAATTTATAAAGCTTGCAGCCGAGGGCCGAAGGCTAGCGACCGGGGAGCGGCAATCTGATCGACGAGTTTTTCAAATTTCCATCGTCGCGACGGCAGACGGGAGATGAGGTAGGTCTCCACGCTCACCACACACGAGGAAGATAATGCCGATGATCGGCGTCTTCATTCTCCCGACGGGCGGTTCCGGATCCCTAGTTCAGCGGCGCCGTTTTTGATCCTCTCCTCCTCGACCTCCGCCGTTACCTCGCGGTTGCGGTCGAGATGCCCGACGGATCCTTCTCCGATGGAGAAGAAGGATAACCTTCTGCAGCCTTCCGCGTCGAGCGGCCTCCTCCGCCCTGCGGGAGAAGCAAATCTCACTTCGTCTTCCTCGTCCTCCTCCCACTCGTCCACTGCTAGCCCGCCGGATTTTTTACGCCAGCTTCATGCCGTTTTTAAGCAACGAAGACCCCTAGGTGAATCCTTTCCGTCGTCTTTAAGCTTCACGCCGACTGCTTCACACTCCTACTAGGGTTGCTCGGGTTTTTTTTTTCACTAATGCTGAATGCTGATGGATTTCACGCCTCTTACTGGGGTTTTCAGGAACGATGCGTGCAAGAGCCACTCGTTTAGTAGATCCACAAAAGGGACAAATGAAGACCTGTGAAGCTGCTCCTTCCTTGACGGGTGGTAATGTGGGGAAGGTCGCAAGACAAACCCTATGTTCTGTTGGAGCTATGAAATTGAAGAAGGAGGTAGCTGCTGATATTACTGGGAATCCTTCTAATGAATCATCCTCTTTCAATCCTTCCTCATCGACTGATACCTTGACGAGTGTTCGTGAAGAGAATAAGAAACCAAACGACTTTGGCATGCAGAAACAGGATGCTGCGATGACGAGTGATCGGAAAAGGACAACTTCATCTACATTTCCGTCTACTTTGGAGTTAGAGACTCAAGTAATCCCTGTCAATGATGGATTGAAGAAAGTTCAGCTTTCTTCTGGTTGCAGTAGAGACATAACTTTTCAGAGTAAGCAAAATACACATTAGATCTAATTTTGATTTATTCTTTCCTTTTAACCGTTTAGTAGAGCGTGAGCTACTGCTCCCCTATTTCTTTCTCTTAGAATCTTCTCATGCAGGTGCCTGCACACTAATGAAAACAGATACTAAAATGGACGAAATTTCATCTTATTTGCGTTCTCTTGCATTGACAGAGGATGATCGCAATTTAGGCAAAGGGGTAGATGCTAATGAAAAGGATCTCAATCAAGGTGCTCAGAATATGGAGATATCAAGGTCCGGGATGGTTTCGGCTGACTTGGAGAAAATGAAGGAACGAAGTCATAACCAGAGTTGCTTGGAATCAGGAACAAAATCTACAGGCATGTGCTCTTCTTGTATCACAACAATCTCTGTTCACTCAGGTCCAGTATCTCAGTTTACACATCCAACTTTGCCAGGACAGACTGCATTTCCCTCCCAAATGGGACAAGGAGCTGTTATGCGTGAGGGGTCCTCAATGCAAGATAATAAGGAAGGCCATCATAACAGTGATGGCATTATGAAGAGTGGAGTGTTGGACAATGCCGGGTCTTTGAAATCCCAATTTGCATCAACAATTAATCCACCGCCTTCAAGTGCGGATATGAAACCCCCTCAGTCTAGCAAAGCTGAAAAAGACACTCGTACGAAGAAGTATGATCCCAACGTGTTTTTTAAGGTCAATGGAAAGCTCTATCAAAGGCTTGGAAAAATAGGAAGTGGAGGAAGCAGTGAAGTTCACAAAGTTATATCAGCAGATTGTACAATATACGCCCTTAAAAAGATCAGGTTGAAAGGGCGGGATTATCCAACAGCTTATGGTTTTTGTCAGGAGATTGAATATTTGAGGAAGCTGAAGGGTAAGGGCAATATCATTCAACTCATAGACTACGAGGTAAAAATGTTCATTTTGTAACAATATTATTGTTTTAAACTTGTACTTTCTGTTTATAAAGATTAGATGGAAATCCAGTCAAATTAATAGTTCTGTCATGATTGGTAGAAACCAAAAACTTCCTACTTTAGAAATGCAAATTTGGCGGATGTGTTGAAGAGCCTCTTGATAATGGTAGAAGATTTCTTATTGAGAAAGAAAGGATAAAAAAGAAAGAAAAACAACACTTTCTCTTTGTGGTATTCTATTCTTTGCTTGTTTTTGGTCCAAAGATGAAATTTAGAAGACTTCTCTTTAAGAAAGAAAGACGGAAAAATAAAGAAAAACAACACGTGACCTTTCCATACTGAATACCCTACAATTACAAAGTTGTTTTGTCGATCAAAGTACCGGAATGAGATTTCTTTCTTGTGAGATAAAAAATGGCTTGGTTCTTTCTCGTGATTAAAGAGCGAGAAGTATGGTGGAAAAGACATTGATATTGCTTAGTATGCCTTGTGGATTTTCTTAATTAGCATATGCCTATTTGTATTTTGCCGTAGAGCAGCATTTATCTATCTATTTGATTCAATTGAAATATGTTTGTATATTTCCTGTTATGCTGCTTGACCTACTGGGCTATACCAAGTGAAGCACTCACTCTCCAGTTGAGTCACTGTCTAAATTAGGGTGAATTTTGTGTAACATGGCATTCCTTTCAGGCCCAATTTTATAACTAAAATGATCTATTCAGTCTTTGATGAAATGACAATTCTGATGACTTAATTTGCTTCAGTCAAGATGTTACTTCTTTGCTGCATGTCTAACCATTTTTTTCTTGAAATAGCTGTATGAAATGTGAGAATGATCTTGTTTGTAAGCGGTGTTATGCATTTTCTTGTGGTGTTAGGTGATGTGTTCTTTTTCCTTTTGATGCTTTTGCTGTTGTGTTTGGTTGTATCCATTCCACTAGTTTCTTGGGGGCCAGCAAGCTTTTTAGCATGCCTTTTTTGTGACGACGTGGGTATACTTCTTAAATTGAACCTTTAGAGTCTCTTTGTTTGTAAGATTAAATTTAACAAGGTTAAAATTAAACTTGAATAGAGATATTTTTATTGAAAGTTGTGAATGATGTGAAATAAAGTTAGTTATTATGTTGTGATATGTGAGGGATGTGATATAAAGTTAGTTGTTATGTTGTGATATGTGAGGGATGTGATATAAGTTAGTTATTATTTAAGTAATGTGTGTAGGATGTGAAATAAAGTTAATTTTTAATATTAAATTTTATATGTGATGTGATATGCCAGGTTAAAATTAAACCAGGTTAATTTTTAACTTGAAAACAAACGGGGCCTTAAATCTTAAGTCCAAAGGCTTTTCTTTCCTTCCTGGTAATGCCCTACAAGTATGATAATGCATCTTTTGTAGAAGTCCTTTAGCAGACTCTTAGCCTTTTGTTGGCAAAAACCCCTGCTAGAGAACTGAAAGATTTGAGCAGCTCATTGGGCAGACATTTCAACAAAGTGTATGTCAGAAGCTTCCCCAGAGTAATGTTAGCAGCACATATGTGAAGGGAATTTTATGTACATTTCATTTCATAGGGAAGTTGGCTCTAGATCATCAGTCTCAACTTGGACCTTTTGATACGTATCTCAAAGGGGCCTATTCTCAAGGCTAAAAATGCTTGGTTTACCATAAATTTAACAGTTGTTACATTGAATTTTCACTATGGAATGAAAGTGTATTCGATTTTCTGTCAATTCCATTTTTTTTAAGCGTGGTTCCTTTTTTAGGTAACAGATAAAACTTTGCTTCAAGAAGCTATGGAGACGTCCATGACTTCAAAAGATGGAAGGATAAAAAATGATCAATACATTTACATGGTTCTTGAGTACGGAGAGATTGATTTGGCACACATGCTTTGCCAAAAGTGGAAGGATATTGATAACTCAAAATGCTCAAATATTGATGAGAACTGGCTAAGATTCTATTGGCAGGTTTGTTTTATCTATCATTGTGCATGAGGTCATTTTTGCTGAATTTTTTCTATCTTTGTTGCCTGAATATTTTTCGTAACAGAGCCTAGGAATTTGTTGTGCAAGAATCTGCCTCCTAATCTCATTGCAGTTTCATAGAAGGGAGAATGTAAACTTCTAGCTAAAATCCTGATATGAAGGATGTTACTTTCCAGTTCATTCGAAGTATCTTTTAACATCCTTAACATTAGGATAAGTTGATTTCAAAAAAACAAAAAAAGCACATTAGGATTATTCAATAATTGACTTCAACCACTCAAAGATTGCAAATCCTTTTCTTGCTTCTTTTTAGAAAATCCTATTTGAGTCAATTCTCTTGGAGTAATCGAGCATCCTTAAAATTAGGATTAGACAATAATTGTTCCCTCTAGATCATTAGGAATTAGCCTTTACATTTTTAAAAAAAATTAACTTTCTGACTTTAAGTATTGCTGTGGTGGTGTCATAATAGGTACATTTGAAGTTTGACAATGTTGTGTCATAGCTTCGTAGCACCACTGATGATTTTTTTTTATCATGATTTCTTGGTGATTTTTATTTGTAAGGTTATAGAAAATAGACAAAAATGCGAGCATTTAAAATAAAAAATGAAGGTCCATGATTTTAAGTTAAAGATTTTGCAGTGATTTCTATGAATTAGAATGAATTTTGTGTGGTTGCCAGAGACCCTAAAAGGGCTTATCTTCTGCAAGGACTAGGATCTATAGGGCTATATAATGCGTCTATTTCTCCAAACAACAAAGTAGGTGATAGAGTGAGAGATAGCTTCAGTGGGATCATGCCAAGTGAAGGGCAGAATGCCACAATCAATGCAATAACAGCCAACAAATTTGCAAACCAACCCCTTGATCCAAAAACTAACTATGCCTGTGTATTGAATGAAACCCATTGGACTGACACTATCAAAACATTAGGAAGTGTCACAACTAAAGCTCAAAAGAAGTGGGGTGGGATGTTAGGCTTTAAGATGATTGATTTAAGACAAGGATATTTTCTAATAAACTTTGCCATTGAGAATGATAGGAATGTTGTATGGTGTGGGGGCCCATGGGCTATAGCTGGGCAAGCTATGGGCTTTGAAGCTTGGTCTCCGGCTTTCAGGCCATTAGTTGATGCCATTCATACCATTCCACCATAGGTAAGAATGCTTGAGTTTCCTTGAGAGTTGTGGGTCCACAGAACTTTGGTGAAGATGGCAACTCATGCTAGGGTGTCATTATTGTTTGATCAGTTTACTTCTGCTAGAGAGAGGGACATATGCTAGAATATGTTTGGCAGGCTAGTAGGTAGAAGATGGAGATATGAAGTAGTATTATCAGAGGGTAGGTCTAGAAGGATCATTATGGTCTAGGTGGAGTGTATGCCTCCGTCGATGCGTATACCAAAAATGAATTCTAGAATATTGCAAACCCCCTCTTTGATTCTCAACTTCTAGTGGTTCGAGGGAGGGGGGGAGGAGGAAAGGAAGACCTCAACATCATTGTCAGTCAACAGGAGAGGAAAAATGGGTCAATTGTTGAGAACAAGTATAAGTGCTGAGGTTGTTTAGAGTTTATGTAGAACTTTGATCTTCATGATTTGGGATTCTCAAGGCTAGCTTGTATTTGGTGTAATAACAAGGACGGGGAGGAGAGTTTGGGAAAGGCTTGATAGAGTATCGGGGAACTCTCATCCCTTAACTTTTCTAGCTAGGATAAACTTTTTCCACCTGTCAAGAATTACTTCCAACCACTATCCCCTACTAACTACGAGCTCAACCAATATTTTCAAACCCCACAAGGGCATTATGTTTGAAGATTTATGGATATCTTATGAAGAAGCCTACAATGTTGTGACAGAGAGTTAGAGAAAACCTGTGAAGGGGAGGCCTATGGTTGTACTAAGCGTGAAAGGAGCCAGAACTTCGAAAGCTCTCAAAATGGTGTAAGGAAGAAATGGAGACCTTTTGACTAAAACTAATAAGCTCCAATAGTCAGTACTCTAACATGCTAAAGAGGCATCTTTGCAAGGCCTAATAGCAAGGGAGCATGGAGAGCTCACCAAGTGTGATAAGAACACTACATACTTTAACATAGCAGCTACAGGCAAGAGAAGGATCAAATAGATAAGGGATCTATTGGACTTAGAAGGAAATAATGTCACTAAATAAGCGGTCATTATGACTAAGTCTAATAGAGTTCAACAAATGGGGGTGCAAGATAGTGCTGATAGGATCTCAAAGATTAAGAGAACTTGCAATCCAAGGCTAGTATTCTAGAAGTAGTGGAAGGCAAACTTATTCAAGTGGCAACTAGGGAGGAAGTAAAGTAGTCTTCTCTTTGGTAAATAATAGAGCCCTAGGTATAAATGGCAATGCAACTAGCTTTTTAAAATGTTTTTGGATGATTTTGTGGGAGGATGTTGTGAGAGCAATTTCATATGCTTTTGAGAAAGAAGTCATGCCTCAATAAAGGAAGGATACTATGGTCACCGTGTTCTCCAAAGTAGAAAATTTTTTGAAAGCCAAATAATATAGATCTATTAGTCTGTGTAATTCAATCTATAAGGTGATGGAAAAACTCTTGGTGAATAGATTTGATGTCCTATTTGGATCTTCTAATAGCCTCTAAGCAAGGGGCTTTTGTCCCAAGCTAAATAATATCAGATACTAGTGTTTTACTTGAAGAAATCATCCACAGGATGCACACAATTGGATCGAGGGGTACGGTTCATGATGATTAAGGCTGGCATGGAGCATGCTTATGATAAGGTAAATTGGATACTGAAGTTACCTAGATAATATGCTTGCCCTTGGGGTTCTTGAAAAATGGAGAAAATGGGTAGGCATGTGCGTAAGGGGCTTTAGCTATATCCTCACTTTCCATGGCTATTTATTCTAAGCTCTGAACTCCTTTCTCCATGGATACACACAGTGAGTTAGAAAGTGTGGCATTATAGGTAATTAAGTTATCAACTAGGGGTCCTATTCGTATACACTCGATATTCACTGATGATTTTCTATTTGGAGATGCAACCCTGGGGGCGGCAGTAGATTTTAAAAGAATTTTGTCAACAGGTAAATGATAGCAAATCATAAATTCTATTCGATTATACTACCCAAAGAAATGGAAAATAGTGGTCAAGAGAAAGCTCAAATTGCAGGAAGGCCACAACTGAAAATAAAAGTAAACATGATATGATTGCATTCTTAAACATCACTGAGAATGTAAGAAGTAGAACCAACTCATGGGAGGTCAGGCGGCTCTCATTAGTGGGTAGTCACATTAATCAGTAGTGTTCTATTATATTTGCCAATATATGTGCTATCACATACCTTTTATGGTCAATGTATTAAACATTATGGTAAAGCTAAGTAGATTCTTTGGAATGAAGGAGCTAAAAACAAAAAGGTGCACCATGTTACTTGGGTGTAAGCATGTAAATTCAAGAGTAAAGGAGTTCTAGGCATTCATGAATTTAAAATCTAATTCTAGAACCTTGTAGCAAAGCATGGAGCAAATTCATAAGCAAGGAATACTGCATTTGGAGAGAGAGCTTCAAGGATAAAGTATGGTAGAAGCGGCAACACCTTTGAAGTACAAATAGGAGATTCTCAGGCTTTGAAATTGATGTGTTGGAGGAAAGGTTACTTGGGGAAGTTTGATCTAGTAAGTGCAAATGAAAGATTGATTTTAGTTCTGGATGACCTTTGGGTAACTTCAATTCCTCTTAACAACTGACCCATCTATTGAATGTTGAAGGGTGAAAAATTTAGGTATGTTTATTTGCAAAGATTAATGTTAGTAAAGTTAAAGTTAAATTTAGATAAAAATATTTTTTTACTAAAAGTTGTGAATAATGTGAAATAAAATTAGTTATTATATTGGAATGTGTGAGAAATATGATATAAATTAGTTATTATTTTGGTATATCTATAAAATATGAAATAATGTTAATTTTTTAATTTAAATTATGTGTATGATGTGAAATATAATTAATTTTTAATATTAAATTTTATGAGTAGTGTGACATGCATGGTTAAAATTAATCAAATTAATTTTAAACAGGCTAAATAAACTGGCAGGCAGTTATCTATTCAAATAACTTTAAAGGGGACAACCACCCTTTAGATTTGAATAAGTGAGATCCCTTCTAAATAGCCACGCTTTTGTGGGTACATCATCTTTCACCAACCTCCAGATTAGTGTTTGTCTTCTAGGTTAGGTTTTGATTTTTTATCTTCAGCTTCTAGGTTGGGTTTTGTTTAGATGGGGTTCCATAAACATTGATTTGGATAACTTCAATTCCTCTTAACAAGTGGCTCACTTTTATAAATGTGCTTGGGAGATTTTCCCATTATTGTAGGTAATCTATTGAATGTTGAATGGTAGAACATTTAGAATTCAGCATATGTTTGAAAATGAGCTAAGAATCAGAATGATGGCTATGCAAAGGCGGAATAACATAGATGAAGATAGGTTGGGATCTAATCGTCCAAAATCCAAACTGCAATTGTATATTCAAATAACCATGAAGGGGACAACCATCCCTCCACTTGAGCTTAAAGCTGAAAAATCAAAACCCAGCCTAGAAGACAAACACTGATCTGTGGTTGGTGAAGGATGATGTCCCACAAAAGCATGGTTGTTTAGAAGGGTCTCACTTATTCAAATCTTTGGTCTGTGGGTTGCCATAAGCACCTGAATCACCTAGCCGAGAAAGAATGATGAAAGATTGAGCCTAGAAGCAACAATCCTTTACCACTGTTGCAAGGCTAGAAATGTCAAAGCCTACAAGAAGCCAACACCCAAACCAAAAGCTATAACCATTACTGTGGAGAGCCCATTTAAAATTGATCTTAGTCATCATAGGACCCTCTAGCATCTAGCTATCCATATAGGCCATCATTTCACCTTTTAAGATCACTAGATTCCCCTGATGTATTGATAGATTAAGATCGATGTAAATAGGTATATGCAAAGTGGAGGTGTTGCCAGGGCAGCCTACTTGACGAAGGATAGCACAAGTTCAGTTTTAGAAGCGGGTGGAAAAATCTTAACACATGCAACCATCTAATAGAGAAAATAGCAATATATGAAGATATGAGAGTAGCAAGCAAATGGGCATTTAGCTTTAAGGATGTTCAGCTTAAAGGACATTCCTTGAAGATGTTGAAGCTTACTGGGTTAAGCAACTGGGAAAAGCAACAATAGACTCATGACCACTTGATGCAAAAGGTGGTTTCTCTTTTTGCATTTTTTTGATAATTGTAAAACTTCTCATATACCAAAGATGGTTAATAGAGCCATTATCTAGGAAGAAAAAATAAATTTAAAAAAAATTAATATTGAGATTTTTCTCAAATTATTTCTCCCTCTTTTTTTTAACATTTATATTGCTTTTGTGTCAAGTTTAGATGTTTCAAATGACTAATTCTATAACATGAATAAAGAGGATTCTAATTTGTTTTTTGCGGTCACATTTGTTTATAATTTTTATGCATATAATACACCATATGACTTTTTTGCATTTTTTTGTAACAATATGAAGTAAAATCTTGTGTTTTTTGATAACTATATTTTAGTATTCTTATAAGATATAAGTTGTTTTCTATTCTTACACGATCTAGGATCGAAAAAATGCCACCACAAAATAGGCAAAATCACGGTTGTATTTTGTATTCCTGTCTGACTTGATCTACAACATGTATCATCGTATTACATATTTGAAGTCCAAGACGAATGATAATCTATAAGATGTAGATCATTTTGTATTCATATGTGATTCACTTATTCCTATCTATGCATACATGTATGTATTTGTATATACGTATTGTAATTTTTTTCTTACATGAATATGGAATATGAAATGTCTCCATGCAGACATTTAGCATTCCTATACGATTAGGTGCGTAATTTCTTTTTCAACTTCGGAACACCACTGCAAGTTTCTCACCCTTCTTGAACATTATAGTAGTATGGTTGAACTTAGGACCCCCAGGGCCTAGGCAAGATCTTTCTCTACTTCTATCAAAAAAAAAGATCTTTCCCACTATACTAGGAGAACATTACTTGGTCTACAAAATTACAATATGTAGTGTTTTGTAATCTCATACAATCTCACTTCTTAACTCACGTAATGCTGTAATAAGGGCAAATTTTATGTAAAGTGCACCTAAGAATGATTTGCTAGCATTGGTTTCTAAATAGTTAATTATAGGATGACCTTAACGTGATTTTAATAGTAATGACTTAGTATTATTAAATCTATATATAACACTTCAGTGATAATATGGTAAATAAGTAGATTATAGCTAATGATGGTAATAATTGATGATTCTCATCAGTAACCTATTATTTCACGAAGTTACAGTTAATATCCTGGAATTATAGTTTGTAAGAATAGCAGCTTTTAACATCTGACATTGCAGCAAATGCTGGAAGCTGTACGCACTATTCATGAGGAGCGAATTGTTCACTCAGATCTGAAACCTGCAAACTTTCTACTCGTCAGAGGTTCTCTCAAACTAATTGATTTTGGCATTGCCAAAGCTATAATGAGCGATACTACCAACATCCAGCGTGATGCACAGGTTCTTATTTTCTTCATCAAAAGAAATTCTCAAATCTAATGAAAAGATCAGAAAGAGCATACAAACTTATGAAATTTTAGTAAGTTGTGCATCTCAATTGAAGCCCTCTAATTTTTTTGGTGAACACCTAAAAATAATGCCTCTTTTTACCTTGCCATTAGTCGCTTCTAATCAAAGAGCTACACCCTGATTTGGCTTTATTCTCCTCTCTATTTGTGGTTTTCAAAGTTTGATACCCCCGTGCAACCTTATCCCATAACATGCCCAATTCTTTTGAATACATTGACACTCTTATGGCGTTTTAAAGAATTGGGAAACTCTTATAGAATATTGAAGAATTAGGAGAAAAATAGGTAGTTGGCTGATAATTCATTTAGTTTTGAGGAATGCTTCCTTAATAAACAATATATTCATGATCAAACACAATGCAGGTGGGAACCCTGAACTACATGTCTCCAGAATCATTCATGTGGAGCGAACAAGATCAGAGCGGCGGCACAATCAAGTGCGGCCGCCCATCCGACATCTGGTCCCTGGGATGCATCCTCTACCAAATGGCCTATGGCAAAACTCCATTTTCCGATTACAAAAGCTTCTGGGCCAAATTCAAAGCCATTACTGACATCAACCATGAGATCGTTTACGAACCCGTGGCAAACCCGTGGCTCATCGATCTCATGAAGAGATGCCTCGAAAGGGATCGGAACAAGCGTTGGCGGATTCCTGAACTTCTCCAACACCCTTTCCTTGCCCCCCCAATACCTAGTGAATTAGCTTCAGGCACAGGGGATGATATTCCCTGTCAGTTGCTGTTTCAGAGGGTGGGATTGTATTGGAATGAACCCGAGGTCTCAAGGCTTTGTTCTCAGCTCCATTCTGTTGTTTCCAGGATTGAAAAAGAACGTGAGCTTGGTAGTACGAATCAGTAGCGGGGAAGTGATGTTTTGATCTATATGTTTGAGATTGCTGGTAATAAAAATGTCATTTTTCTGACACCATATTTTTTCTTAAACTATTATAAACTATAGCTTGATTCAATCTTAAAATCTTCTAATTATTTAGGTAAGTTTTTTTTAATTGGGCTAGAATAACACTATAAAAAACAGTTTCAACTTTTTAGCAGTTCTCAGCAAATTTTTATATATTTTCAAAATAAAAACTTTTTGATTTTTTTTTTTAAGTCAAAAGCAAGTTTATTATATATATATGCAAACAGGTCTTTTAACTGCTTGGTTATGGCAAGCTTTTAATTGAGCTTGAACGAGTTGAACTCAATTCAAAATCTATACTTTTGATTTGGGTGGATGAAAGTTTATTTAATTGTGAGCAGAGTTTTTTATTTGAAATATGATATATATGAGAATAAATAATACTTAGAACTCTTCGATTATATTCTAGTATCACATCAGTCCATAAATTTAAAAAATCCTTTGATGCAATTATTTTGTTTAAAGTTATGTGAATTATCATAAAATAATAATAATACTTTGACAATAACATTGTGCCTTCAAGAGATTACCTTATGGGTCTTGTTCTCAATAAGTTATTTGAGCTTACATAATGGCCCGTCACACTTTGTAGATTGTAATGGAGAATCTACAGAAGAATCACAAACCAATTTATGAGATGTTCATCTTTTCTTGAAAAAAAAATGAACACATCACAAATTGGCTCTAATCCTTCTCGTAGATGCTTCATCATAACTTGCATCAAAGGTTCACCTTCAGCAGCAAAGCAAAGGAAATGAAGAAGAGGTAAAAAAAAAAAAGGCATTTGAATCATGTTTTTATCACATGAAAACTAACCGAAAACTTCTACAAAAAGTTCATTTAAGTTTGCATAATAAACCTCAGGAATCAAATAAAGAGTTACTCAAATTTTTTGACCAATGTGATACTAGGGGTTGAGTCGTCCTAAGCTTAGAACTTATGTTATTATTACGTAGAAAGCAAGAGAGAGGATGGATAATAGAGATTATTAGCTTATCCCCAGAATTCCCAATCCATAACTATTAACGTGTGGTTCCAGCGCTGCATCTCAGCCGTACACGTGGCACCTCGAGAGGCACGCTAATCCTCCATCTTGATAATTAACACTAATGGGCTTTGGTTTTGCAGATCTCAAACGTCGGGCTCGACGATTCAGCCTTCCCACAGACATCGTTGATGAGGATTGGGCTACAACAAACATCGGCCACGATGTTACCCAATTTTCTCCAGACGTTGGCCACGACATATCCTAGCTCTCCCCAAACATCGGCCATAATGTTTCGAGCCATCTTCAACATCATCGGTGACGATGTTTCGCAGCCACGCCTATCGCTATCAGCGTGCCACAACTGCACTATTTCCAATGCTGCGTGCTCCTGTCAATCACATAAACCAAGAGCCCACATGCTTCAGCCATCACAGACCCCGAAAAGAAGTACGAAGATCAAGGGGACAAGCTCTCCACCCATTGCTTCCAGCTCCTCCGGTGGCCGACAGCAGTGAAACTACTAGTGCAGGCTCAGCAATTGTATATATTACTTTTCTCCAGAAAATCCGGACGGAGCTCCTTTACCTCTCGCTTATAAATACCCTTGAACAGGCTTCAAAGGGGGGTGGTTGGGAGGTTTTTGTGGTGGTTGGACCCACTGGATCTTCTGTTTTCTATTATTGTACTTAGTCCAAGCTGCTCTCTTCTCTATAATCCTCGTACTGAGCCCAAGCAGCTCTCCTTCTTGAGATATAGTGAAATACTTCAAGCTCGCCCTGGTGGACGTAGGGGATTTTCTTCCTAAACCACCTTAAATCTCTATGTGCTTTTCTAGATGCCTCTCTCTTACTTTAGCCTTAATTATCAAACTTAGCTCTCTGCGTACCGTTGTCTCTTGGGACTCCCTCCTTCTCACGTTAACAATAACCACCTTATATCTGCTGATGACCTTTTACTATTTGGGAAAGCCACACCCCCGACAACAATATCTTTGGAAAAAACTCTAGATAGCTATTATGTTATCTCAGGAAGTGAAGCAATGAAAATACTTGGGCATACCTCTGACCAAGAACAAGCCTGGGAAAGCTGACTTCAACTCCATCATCAAAGCAATTAGGAATAAAATATCCACTTGAGGTGCTAAATACCTGTCATTAGCTAAAAGGGTAACAATCATCAATAGTGTGTTGATTATAATGCCAGTTTATGCCCTATCCCACACCTACGTATCTGCAAGTGTTCTAGATGAACTAGAAAAACTCAAGAACTTTCTTATGGAGTGAAGATGCTACAAAGAAAACTATGCATTACATTACCTGGGATGAAGAGTAAAGAAGGGCTAGGTATTCATAATTTCAAATTTTAGAGGTATTTCTGGTAGCCAAACTTGCAACAAAATATCTAAGTAAAGAGGAATGTATATGAAAAAGCATAAGACTAAATACAGGAGAAGATTGCAAACTTTTGATATTTAAAAAGGGAGAACCTTGGATATGAAAACTCATCTATCTTGGAGGTAAAGTGATCCAAAGCAACATAGTATGATTGGTTGCAAATGAGGCTATCCACAATACTATTGAGTAAATGACCAACTTTCATCAATACAAGAAAACGGAACCAACAACAAAGGTGGCAGATCTCCTTGCAGAGCAAGAGTGGGATATAGAAAATATTACTACTTGATTTGAAGAAAACATGATAATTATTAGAAGAATGGACAATTCAAAGGACCAACTAGTGTTGGCAACAACTGAGATAGTTATATTCCCAACAGCCAAACTCTATGTCGTAAGTTTAAGGAAATAGCATGTGGTCTAATGCATGGAGCTAGAAGATCCCAACTCAGCCCAGAATCCAAGCATTTATGTGGAGGATGATTAAGGATGTTATTCCTATAATGTCTTAGCTGCACAAAAGAGGATTAGCTCAATTTAATAGGTACCCTCGAAAATATAATAAAAAAAGGCCTACATCATATTTCAACAGGATGCAAAGTTTATAAGAAAATATAGAAATACTAAGTAAATACCATCTTTTGATGTCTACTACCCCATCCTAGCAAGCAAAGATTGAGGTCATGTTTAAGGTAGCAAGAAACAACAAAATTGATAAAAAAAAAAAATTAAGACCGAAAGCTCCAATCATATATTACATCTGGAGGGCTAAAAACACCAAAGTGCATAGTAGACCAATTTCTACTTCACCAATGTAAAGAGCATAATATTGAACCACTATAATCATCGAAGGAGCAGTTGGAGTCCACAAGCCTTATAAAGGACTTATAACCAAGTGAGAAGTAAGTGGACACCTCCCTTCCTGGATAGATTAAAATGAATATTGATGGCTCACTATACACGAGAAGAGTAGCAGGAGCTGGCTATATAATTAAAGACCATATAGGTGCCTTTTTGGAAAGAGATGGAAGGAGACTAATCACTTATGCAATTGTTACAGTTGAAGAGGTAGCAACTTCGATTGAGATGACGACAACTGTAAAATTCACAAGAATAGCTTAAGGCGTTTGGCTTGAAAGTGATTCCATGAAAGTGATGATGAGAATTGAAAGCAATCACGTCTCAACTCAAGTCAAAAGTCAAGTGGATGATCAAGTATTGAAAAACTTTGTTAAACATATAAAGTTTTTTAATTTTTATAAATGTATACATATAATTAGAACCAACAATACACTAGCTTAAGATTTTGCTAATTAAGCAGTAGGTAAAGATTTTTTTTAGGTATATCCCTTCCCATTATCTATCATGGACGGATGCGGGTAAAGAAGCTAGTCCATCATAGTAGAACTCAAGTAAGTAGGATTAGATTAGGAACTTGGAATATAGGCAGCCTGACGGGCAAGTTAATGGAGTTGGTGGATATTATGATTCATAGAAAGATTAATATTTTGTGCCTGCAGGAAACAAAATGGGTTGGAGAGAAAGCTAAGGAAATTGATGGCCTAGGTTTTAAACTTTGGTACTCTGGTAAGAATAAAAATAAGAATAGAGTGGGTATAATTCTGGATAAGAGCTTGAAGAATCATGTAGTGGAAGTTAAGAGAAATTGTGATAGAATTATGGCTTTAAAAATTATAATCAATGGAATGATTATTAACATTGTAAGTGTGTATGCTCCCCAAGTTGGCTTAGATGCGAGCACAAAAGAAAAATTTTGGAATGATTTAGAAGAGTTAATACAAGAGATACCTCAGGAGGAAAGATTATTT
>JAEMOT010001313.1:174789-194173 GCA_019297695.1 Apostasia ramifera | reverse complement strand
CTGGACCAGATGATAATTTTTGAAAACCTAAGGACCCTGATGATGTAATTTTAAAAATATGGACCTGTGTGATAATAATCCTTAAACTCAGAGACCTGGGTGAAATTTGCCCTAATATTATATATATATTTATAGAAATTAAATAATATTATTAACAGTAAGGATTTCACTGTCTCCATCTCTAGACTGTCAGAGGATTCGGTCATGAAGCGCAGACCTGCCTAATTTGTCCAATCACAGCACTGTTTAAAAATAAATTATTAAATTCAAACAATTAATTTTAGAGCATTTACACCCAGGTCTATGAGTTTAACGCTTAATATCATACAGGTTCACGTTTTTAAAATTATAATATCGGGGTCCCTGAGTTTTAATAAATTATTTTTTTGATTTTTTTATTATTAATGTTTTTTAAAATTATCATTTTACCCCCCTGCCCCTCTCTCCTCCTGAGGATCCCGCGCATGAGCGCAGGCCGCTCGGCCGCGCAACCGCCGGCTGTTGAGCGGCCTGCACGCGTGCGCAGACACCGGCGGGTCTAACAGCAGCCAGTGAACACACTCCGTGCGGCAGCCGGACCCTCCGACTACCGCGCGCATGTGCAACATCAGGAGGAGAGAAGGGCAGGAGGTAAAATGATAATTTTAAAAAATATTAATAATAAAAAAATAGAAAAAGGATTCATTTAATAATTTATTAAAACTCAGGGACCCCGATATTATAATTTTAAAAACGTGAATCTGTATGATATTAAGCGTTAAACTCATAGACCTGGATGTAATTTACCCTTAATTTTATTTTTTAATAACATATTGTATTGCATCGTACATACTGTTTATTATTTTTTGCTCAAGCAAAAAGGCCTAAAAATATATATTTTTTAAAAATTATGCTAAATATGAATATAAAAATAATAAATATAAATTACATATTATTATATTCATATTATTATTTTACTCATATTTAACATCATGTTACATTATTTTGCCTTGTTAACATCATTAGCTTAAGTAGATGCACATAAGAACGGTAGCCAAATGGCACAATACAATCGGCCACTGAAATGATGACCTAGTTGGTCTGCTTGAATATAATAATTTCTCCCATATTGAAGATTAATATAAAGCACATATTTTTTTAAATTATTTTTAAATTTTAATAATTTCTAATTGTTTTCAAAAATCATTAATTAAATAGTTAAATTAAAAATTAAATGAGTATTTATTAATAATATTTATGAAAATTGTAAAAGTTAAAAACAAAACATGAACATTTTAAAAGGTAACATTAAAAAAAAAACTAAACTTCTATTTTCAAAAAAGAAAACAACTAAATTATTAAATTGCATTTAGGCACTTAAAATTGAAAAAAAAATATAAAATAATTCTAATCTTAAAATTTTACAAGACATATCCCTCAAATATAATTTATATGAACATATAAATTCCTTAAGCGTAATCTATATGAGCACATAAATCATCAGTTTAATTTCCACTAATTAACGTGATCTCTATTAACATAAATTGTCAATATTAATTAAATATAAAAATTATATATAGCCTATTAATAAACTTTCAAAATAAAAATTTCAAAGAATTAAAATTTATATATAGCCTATTAATTGAGCCATAATTTCTTTTTGAATAACAATGTTAATATAAAAGATAAAAAAAAAAGACTACTAAATTTCTCACAAATTACTTTTTATTTCAAAATCATCAAACATAATTCAAGAACAAAACAGCAAAAAGAGCTAAATAACCAAAGTGCAAATACAAATAAATAAAAATCAACACTCCTATTTATTTAGTAGTTGAAAAATAACTTAATTTAATTTTAAACAATCAAATCACATCACAAATAAAATTTAATATTAAAAATTAATTTTATTTTACATCCTACACGCAATACTAAAATAATAATTTATATCACATCTCTCACATATTCCAACATAACAACTAACTTTATATTACATCTCTTACATATTTTAAATAATAACTAATTTTATTTCACATCATTCACAATTTTTCAATAAAAAATATATATATTTAAATTTAATTTTAATCTTATTAAATTTAAATATTACAAACAAACAAGTCCATAAGTTGAACAAATAACTAAATATCAGCTACCTCTCTAAAAAAAATAATATCTGAGATAGTAGTAACAACAGATATCAATGATAAGATAATCTTGATATTGAAAAACAAATTAGCACCCTCCGTCTAACTATAAACAAAATTATCAATAGATTAAATAAAATGTAAAAATAATATAAAAGTCGAAGAAAACTAATGGCAAGAATGTTGATATTATTTATAACTCTAAATCAAGTATTTCATAAATAATAAGCCATTTTGATATCAGTAACCTACATCTAAATCTAAACACCTATTAAAGTACAAGTTCTTTTTTATCACCAGCCCTGTTGACATTTGAAAAAAACATTATCTCACTTTAAAAAAAAATCCTATTACAAATATACACACTATTTTTATAATAAAAATATTTTTTAAATATTCTACAAATTTTAATATAAAATATAATTTTATTTAATATCATAGATTCATACATAAATTTTAATATAAATATCAAATCTATTTAACATCTTACACAATATTCAATAAAATCAATTTTTTTCCTTCAATCAAACAAACTGTTGGCTAATATTAATTTAAATAAAATTTATGAAATCTTATCCAAAAGAATTGTGAAAAACTTGATTATATGAAAGAAATTAAATCCCAAAAAAGAATAGCAAAATTGATTTATTCATGCAGTTTTCATTACAAAGTACATGGATTTCTATCTCTATCTCAAAATAAATTTCTATCTGTTTACTGAAGTTCATACATAATAAGTTCAGACGACTTCATTTCAGTTTTAATCAAAATCAATGTGAAACTCCGTCATTTTTTTCACTAAGCGAAACTCTCAAGTTCCAACCTAAAATCACGATTTTTGAGTAAAATTTTCTGAAATCTTAATTTTTACAACCAAACTTAAAAATTCATGACAAAATTTATACTAAAATTGTTGAAATCGAAACTACTGAAAAAATTAAATTATTAAAATAAGTACTTTTAACTTGAAACTGAAATGAAAACCATGGTACATACTATAAATTCTCCATACAGCTAGCTTTGCTTTTCTACCGATTCCAACGTGGCCTCCCTGCTGCGCCTGCGCTTCTGCAAAAGGTGGTCGCAGCTCCCAAAGATAAACAATAATATAACTCATTCAAAAGAGAAGAAGAAACAGAATAATGGAGTTGAAAAGAGATAAAGAGTCCACAGTTTTATAAACAAAGATTTGAAATTTGATTTATAGTAATTATCTGTCTATACATTGGATTACTCAAAGTGGAAAATTTCCCAACCTAGAATTTTTTTTTGCTTTTTTCACTTATTTATGAAGCAAAATTCTCTTTTTTTTTTTCCTGCCATTTTTTTTTCCTTTCAATAACCTATTTCTGTTCCTCCAAGATGGAAAGCAAAAAATATGAAAAAATGAAAAAATCCCACCAATTTGCAGCATTTACAGATTCACCTCCATGGCTGTGCTTTTAAAACTTCAGCCTCTCCCACCAATTGAAAGGGGTAAATTAGTCATAGATCCTTGTAGCTTGAGATCTGTCAAAATTGAATCATATTTTTAAAGCACTTTCAAACAGGTCTTCAAGAAACTAGAACATACACTTAATGCTATTTAGACGTCATGACATATAGATGTTACTTTTATGGCGACAATTTTATAATTTTTGATAAAGTTATGTGTGCATGTCATCAAACCAAACAATCATTTTTTTCAAAACATAATATTGAGATAATGTTGAACCAAATGGCGTTTGAATATCTTCTTTCAAATAACTACTAAGTTGTATTTCTCTTGAATTGTAGTTAAATTTTAGAAACTAGTATAATTGAATGGCATAATGAGCTTTGAGGACCCGATCAAAAGAACTTTAAAGATACCTCAAACTATAATGACTTCAAAGAAAATCATGACAAGCAGATTGCTCTCCACTTTCCCCAGTAGAGAGAGAGAGAGAGAGAGAGAGAGAGAGAGAGAGAGCAATGAAAAATTACCCAGATGGAGTCGTAGCTCTCATTGCTTCTTTTTTCTGCTGAAAGAGGTTAATTGATACTTGGTTGAGTGGAGTCATGCTGGCTCCACCACCAACTCAAATATATAATCTTTAACCACAACCTCTGCTGATTCTTCCATCGACATGATCAATCATCTTCCACAAAGACTCTGCTGATGAAATCTCGAAACCTTCTCGAGTAGAGCTTCGGGTCCACAGCTGAGATAGAGGTGGGATCAGCTTGCAATGACTTGTAAGCGTGCTCCAGCTTCTTGCAGATGTCATAGTCCTGGAGAATGTCAATTATACCGAGGTAGAGTACCACTTCATACATTTCTCCATTTCGAGACACAGGTTCGGCTCTTGCCTGCATATTTGCTCCGAGCTGAATCGGCAAGTTTCTATAATGAAAAGAATAGAGTATGATCTCACTATAGAGATGTGTTTTTTATTCTGCAGTAGATTCAGTAAAATAGTTTGTCCAGCTTCCAAAAGGTAGGTTTTCAATGAATAACTTTGATGAGATTGAGAATATTTCTTAGTTTAGTTTACACGGGAAGTAAACAGCTAGGACCCTCATGATGCGACACTCAAATACTATTAAAGCAGAGAAGATGGCAAACATCCAGCACAATGATGAGGACTGATCATAATTAGCCTTGAATAAGGAGGTTTACGGTGAGAAAAGCAAGAAGGTCACCTGACTCACCCACTATGTTAATTTGAAAGCTAAGGAATTAATATGTCCACAGAATCATTCAATCAACATAAATAAATATTCTTTCACAAATTGAGGAATACAAACAAACCCAATGAACTATTCTTCTTTTGTTGAAGAAACAAAGATGAAATAAAGCTCTAATTCAATAATTGACAATGATTTAAATTTTTCTATTTCTTCTTCCTAGGAGGACATGCAATGGAAGCATGCCTAAGCAAAAAAATAAAAGCAGCCTCTTAGGTATCATTATCACTACACAAAGAGTTTCTTATTTACAATTTAAGACCTTAAAGTTTCTATTTACAATACAGCCACCCAAATCCATGTTGCATTTCATTACGGCCACCCAAGCAATTTCGATTTCAATGTGACCATTTCGCAAATTTTAGTGATTAAATTGTAAATATGTGACCAAACATAAAAGAGCAAGTGCACTTGTGTGGCTATTATAAATAGAAAATTTTGGGGTCTTTAAAGTGTAGTTACGCTAAGAATTAGGGGTAAAGTATGTATATGCCCAAAGTTGGGCAATCTAGACTATATATCAGGTGTTTGCATTTTCTTCTAGTAGAAATAGAGTTCTACAGTGCACATTTGACGACTATATTTGCTACATTAGAGGTACTAAAAAAGATCCGAGCAAGATAGACTTAACAATACGAGTATCATTGGGTGAGACTGATAAAAGAAAAATAAATCACAAAACTGACCTCAAATATCGAAATAAGACTACTGATGAAGATGATGATGATCAATGTTTCCTAAACTCTGAAAATGCATAATTAAGAACTTAGATCTTGCCAAATACCTGCCATTGATGAATCTAGAATCATCACACCTTTCTGACTCAGAGGAGCAAATTTCATCTAAGGATCCACCACCTTTCAATGGTTCAAGCTCACAAGACGCATCTAATAGAAATGATATTTGAAGATTAGAATCATTTGAGGAGTACCATCATCTTTGATTATGTAGAAATAGCAAAACCTATGTTCATCAACTTACTTCTAGAAGCAGCAAAAACACCCTCATTAGTACTTGATGCATTATCTCTGAAATGAATTCCCACCAAAAGACTATAATCCATGATCCCTTCTGTTTCCAAAAACTCACAATCCCGTTCAATTTGCCTAAAACAATGCATCGTTAGAACAGCCATGAAAAATCCATCTGGAGTAAAAAATTTGAAAGAAGGGTTATCATACCAAATAAGTTTCTTGAACCAAGGTGACCTCAAATGAAATACTTGCTTCAAATCGAGATCCTTCAGAGTAGTGGTCTCATCAATCTCTTCCCCAGCTTTGTCAGTGGTCCGGCCATAAGATGAGCCTTTCAGATCAAACCGCTGATGAATTCTATACTCTGAGCATAGCAAGTTTCCCATCACAATGAAACGAATCTGAAGAAAATACATCAAAAGTAATGTAAGCAATGGTGATAAGAGCCCGTGGCATGAAATGCAAAATCATCAAATTAGTGCACCTTCTGCCCCCCACTCAGTTTCACAGAATGCATGCCATAAAACTTTGTAATTAGTGAATTCTCATACTTGGCAACATGATGGTAGTAGCTTGATAACATCCTGATAAGAACCTGTGAGAGAATTGTATAATGAAAATTATGAACAGCATAGTGAGTTTTGCTGCCTACACCTGAAATATCAAAAAAAAATAATAAATCTGTATCTCAGTGACAACAAAATGCCAACCTTCAATTCGGATTTCTTCACTGTTTTTATCATGAAACGATCATCCTGAGTGAGATAGAAGACGCTCCCACTTTTGCCAGGGGAAGACAGCTCTCTTAAAGCATCATCCCCACAAATGGCCATCATATAATCCGCGGGATCTAGAGCAAACAATTTCCTCAAATGCCTACAAAACAGTAGCCAAGAAATTCACTCCCTTACGACATAAAGCACACTAGCAAATCAAATTCATGAGATTAAGCAGAATGACACTGAAGTTCTATGGAAGAGGAGCATGATATGACTTAGAACCTGAAGACCATGGGGCAATAGTCCTTCCATTTGAACTCAGCCGAATAGTGCGGCGGGGTAATCTTCGACCCCTTTGAAGGAAATTTAGTCCAGAACTTCTCCCGTGGATCAAAGTCACTTGGTCTAAGATCCCTAAGCTGCGTGGAAGCCGGTTTACCCACAGAGTACCTGCAGCTAAAACAGAATCAGCAACAGGAAGCATAAAGGTTAAAAGAAATGGAAAGATTCGTTGAACAGATTCATAGATGCCTGATGCCTAATTGAAGGCTAAGCATGAGATCGTAGTTCTTGTGCCCCTTCGATATCGTATTCCCCTGCTTCTTCGCCTCGCCTAAGTTGAAACAGAAAGGAACCTGGCGCCGGAGCTCCCCCGCATCTTCACCTCCAGGATCACAGTTGACCCCTTCTTTGTAAAGCATGGAGGCCTCCAGTGTATCGATAATGTCGCAGGTAATGTCTCCGGCTTCGCCATCGGAGTCCCATATGCAGATACGGGGGAAGCTCTTCTCCGCTGGGTTGCCCGTACCATAAGAACCATCAACCGATGGCCGCTTCTTAGACGACGAGAAAGGAGGCAGGTTATTCCCCGATGGAGACAAGGAGCTCCTCCGGCCACCGCTGCTCCCAACGGCACCTGGATAGAAAGCGCCATTAAGCTGCTGCTGGCTCGTTTCCTTGTTCCAGTTGCCAATATAGCAGCTACCATCCGGCCAGGTGAATACGCCGCCCCCTTTGGGAATTCCGTTCTCCCACTGACCGTCATATCGGCTTGCGTTAGCCCAGATAAGCACTCCCCGGCCGGAGATGACTCCGTTGCGCCACTCGCCGATGTACTGGTTCCCATTGCGCCAGACGTAGCGGCCTTGGCCCTCCTGGTGGTTCCGCCTCCAGTGCCCCTCGTAGAAGTCCCCGTTCGCGTAGGATTTGCTCCCGTAGCCGTGTTTCCGGTCGGCGATCCACGCCCCGCGGTAAGTGTCTCCGTCGGCACCAATGAAAGTACCAAAACCCTCCATCCTCCCTCCCTTAAACTCTCCTTCGTAGGTCGCACCCGATGGCCACGAGAACTTGCCCTTCCCGGCGGCCTTCCCCCTCCTCCAATCGCCCTCGTACATACAACCGTCTTTCCACAGGTACTTCCCTCGGCCGTGCGGTGAGTTCCCGGCGAACCCTCCGCGGTAGAGGTCGCCGTTTGGAAGGATCCTCTCCACCTCCATTTCTAAACCCACTGCTGCAGCACCCGTCGTCGGCGCCACTCGTCTTCCACCAACACACACGCCGCCTACTGATCTACCCTTCAGAGCAGACGCCGGCTTAGATACCGCCTCCCCGTCCCCATCAGGCTCCGTGCAGGCGTCCTCCCCCCCGCCGCCACCTCCGTTGCTGCTCGCCGCTCCCTCACCTTGGAGCCCCTGGTGCCGCATTTCTGCACTCCTTGCCTACCGCTCCTGCCGTCAGTTCCCCCGATCTGAACCCGCATTCCACAGGATACACCTCAGATGCGCTTTCTCTTGCTTGAACCTGAGCACTTGCCCCCAATAGAAGAAGTCGGGATTCCTCAGCCACAGAGAGAGAAACACCGGGGAGCTTCTTTGGGAAAATATCGAATGAAAGATGAGAGAAATCAACAACAAAGAAAAAGAAGAGAGAGAGAGAGAGAGAGAGAGAGAGAGAGAGAGAGAAGAGCGAGAAAGTCCTTTGCTTTGGCTAGAGAGAGAATACGCAGCCCGCCGGACGTCGGACTCTCGGAGACTAGATATGGAGTAAGTCCGCAAATTGGTCGCCGGCAGCCCCGGCACAGCTGTTCGGATTTGAAATTACATAAATGCCCCGCCGAACACTCTTTTCTCCTTCCTCCAACTGTCCCTCCTAGTTCCCAACGCCGGCGACCAGAATTCCTATGCGAGCGTCCAGCGCATCGCCTCTTGTTAGCTTTCTCACCGCCATCGCATGCGTCTCTCCGCTTAAATTTTATATGCGATAACACTCACCTGCCGTTGGATTATACTTCGACGGTCGATATACCGATGGTCGTACGAACACACGGATGCTCTTTATTTTTAAGCGACGTTTCAGTATCGAATACCAGGTCTTCCGTTGGACCTCAGGCGGGAGTTCAAAGTGAGTGGTCGCGTCACCGACCCGTACTTTTTTTGAGAGAACGAACAAGGGTTGGTGTGATTGTTTGCACAAAGTAGGCGTGAGTTTAGCACAAAGATCAATAATTATTTAACGTATCATCGAACCGTGGTGCAGAATCGAGTCAATCATAACCTAAACTCCGATATAATTTACGTTCCCAAACTTACATTATATTATCTTTCATATGTACATATAATTGCCATTATTTTTATTTTTTATATCGCTTTACTTACCATGCCGCCACATGCTACATCCTTAAACATATTGCTAGTAATATCTTTAATTTGTGCTTCTCTTCTTCTGTAAAATTTCTAAGCGTTATAATGATATTGAAAGGGATTAATACATGGGCGATTCCATCAATAAATACTAAAAATAAAAATAATTGTTCAGTATTTTCTACGATTTTTCTTAGGGGTGTCTAGTTGATGCCAACTGACAGAAGTTGAAGCCCCTATAGGTGTTAGGACTTCACCTTACCTTGCTTCTTTATTGTTTTCATCTTTCCATCTCAGTTGCGTCGGTATTAGAAGTCTGCTTGAGTTTTTAGTTATAACATAATAAAAATATCAAAAAAAAATACAACCGATTCCATAATAGAAATAAAGGCAAGACACCAAAATATAACTATGAAAAAGGAGAAGAAAGATTGAATTTTGAGAAATAATTTTTTATTGATTAATGCTTAAAACGAAATGATGTAACATTATATAGGTGAGATGATTTCTACATAGATATTGAAATAAGACAAAAAAAAATATTTAATATATTCTCCTAAGTTATATTAGTCATCATACTAAACTTCATGCAAATTAGAATTAAGAGATATGAAAACAAAATAAATTTAATTCTTAAAAACTCTAGAAAAAAAAACCTAAAAAGTTTTGGAACTGCTGAAATTTACCACACTTGATTATAAATTTTTCATTTTTTAGTCAAATTTTTTCAAATATTTTTAATCAATCTATTATATATCAATTTAAAGTGAACATGAATTTTTCAAAAAAAAATTATTTGATAAATTTCTGATTTTGAACCAGAGGTAATATTGTCACAATTGCTATAAATGAAATGCTTATGAATGTTATTGGTAAAGCTCTCAATTCCAAGTTTGATAAAGTTTTTTAGTGTTTAATTTATTAATATTAATAGATAAATTTTAATATAATTTTAAAAATTCAATTAATAAATAAGCGAGTTTAAATATATTCAATAATAAAAGTCAAAATGATCTTTTTTTTAGAACTTGATTAATTTTTTAAATATTTTAGTATATGTTATTTACTAATAAAAATGATTAATGAATCATGATTCATGGATAAATATGATGATAAGTATGTTCATAGATATATTAATATTTTTATATTTGCAAAATAAACTCAAACAAATTTAAGCTTGATTTTAGTTAATAAATATAAATTTAAATAAATTACTGCTTAGTTTAATTCAGATACTAATTGGTATTATTTTTATAAAAGTTTTAATTTATAATTAAGATATTAAATGCATTAAAAGTAGATTCTGATGATTTTTATAAAATGTTTAAGTTATAAATATATATTATTTTAATATCATATTATAATATATTTTACATTTTTTTGATAAAATAATATATTTTATAATTTAATACATATTTAAGTAAAATATAACTAATTATGAGGTTACATCTAACTCAAAGTCATTGAATTTTAAGTAACTAAAACAACAATTGATTCAAAATTGAAATATTCAACTTCGAGTTGAAAATGTCCTGATCAAAATCAGCTTAGCTGGATGCTAGCCGTTATCTAGTTGAGTTACTGAATTATAAAGTATTTCTTGAGTTCATCCTACTAAATGATCGGCTAAACAATAGAACACTGTCATGTCAGTATAAGGTAGATTCACACTGTTAGCGCCACACCTCTTCACTGGCTGGCTAATCTGAACCCAATAACTAATAGTGGAATGGTTTTATATGTGATTTCTAATAGTACTCTTGTATAATTACATTTAACGCCAAATTCATGTAATACTTGGGGGGTGCAACTATACCGACTAACTTCTCTGAAAAGATTATAATATAATTATATTATTAATTAATTAATTATAAATTTTTTTTTTTTGCTCTCATCAGTTAAGCATATTTAACAAAAAAAAGATTCTTGTTAACATACCTAAAATTCTTGTTATATCATTTTTATTTAGGTAAAAAATTTATGTGAAACTCTTTTAGTAAGACCACTTTTATAAAACTTGTAATAAGAGTTTTTGAGTTTTTTATTACAATATATTAATTAATAAAAATTTACTATTTTTGTAAATTTTTAATATTACAGAAAGCAAAAAACTTTTATTGTAATTAATTTGAGGTCTTGGCTTGACTACTTTTTACAATTTAGTCACTGATAGTTCATATCATTTACTAAATTTGAATCTGATAACAATATTTATATAAGTACAAGTATTGTAATGTAAAAATGCAAACGTTTTATAGTTAAATAACTTAAATTTGGCCTTAGATAAAATAACATAATATAATTATCAATATACTAATTAATTTTATTTAATATTTTCATAATTAATTAATTTTATTTTTCATCACATATATATATATCTCAAAAAAAAATTATATTTTTTATAAAAAAAATTTAAAAAATAATCATAACTAATTTAGACACCAACTAAACAGAAGCTTAAATTCTTATTTTTAATTCAATTTAAGACCTAAAAATGAATTTAGAAAAATTAAAAATAAATTATGAATTATAGGACTGGCACTGGCAGTGATGTTGGCTGCATCTCTTACAATTTAACAGAAATAAATTTAAATTTTTAGACCTACAATTCTCATTTATATCTGTTAACACGTGGTTCCTGCGCTGCATCCTGACCGTACACGTGGCGTCTGGTTGGCCTCCATTTGATTGATTGATTTGCTGACTAATCTCTGACTTTGCAGGACTTTTGACCAGGTCAAACCTCGGCCACGAGAGTTCAACCTAACCTCGCTCCCGATATCCCAGAACGCCCCTAATAACACCGGGCACTAGATTACAGAACAACGACTATCACAATCATCTCCACCTAACCGCGCCGCTCCCCGTACAAGGCACCTTTTTCCAGACCCGCAAATCAAGGATTCGCATGCTTTAGCCATCACGAATCCCCAGAAGAAATACCAGTATTAAAAGATATTGTCCTCCTTTCACAGCTGCAGGCCTCTCCGGTGGCAGACAAATGACGCGAACCCAGAGTCTGTCCATCACCTTTTCTCCGGAAAACCAGGGTGCTCAATGGAGGGAGCTTTCATTAACAGACTCCCCTTCTTATCCTTCCCTTCTTTCTCCTCATCACTTCGGGGGCTCAATGGAGGGAGAGAAGGGAGGAGAGGTTTCCTTTTCTTCTCGGAAGAGGGGATTGGGGCACCGAAGGAAGAAGGACCACAAACCACCAGGAGAAATTTCTCCACACCCCCTTCACAAACCCCAAATCTAGGAAGGAGTCGCTCAACCTCTTCATCCTTGAGAAAGACCTTCCCAGGCGCTAACTTCTCTCCCATGGCTCTCACCCACCAGGGTCACCTCTTTCAACTCCCTGGCTTTTTGAGGCAGTCTGACGGGAGAGTCAGAAACAACCACCACTTCAGCAGCCTCCGTGCCTACCGGCTCCTGCACGGACTCCAGTGCTCGCGCCAGAACGCCAGCAACCTTGACTGTCGGCCGCCCCAGTGCATGTCGGCCCCTCCTTTCGCGGCATCTCTTCAGGCAGCACCTCTGGCCTCTTCTTTTCCGGAGGGGGAGCCTCAGCCGGAGCTTCGCCTGCTCTCTTCTTATTTGAAATGCTCATCAAGGCGGTCTATTCTCCTTCTTCCTCCATCTCTAACAAATTTTTCTCTCTTACAGGGGAAAACTTCAGAGTGAAAGCGCAAGGATACGAATCGGCGGGCGCCGCCCACATCTTATCCTTGCAAGCCTTGGGCAGCGCGTCCACCCTCGCGATAGGTCGCATTCCAGGACTCATATTAATATTCGCGCCCTGATAATGCGGGGGGCTGATGTTAACACGTGGTTCCTGCGCTGCATCCTGACCATACACGTAGCGCCTGGTTGGCCTCCATTTGATTGATTGATTTGCTGACTCATCTCTAACTTTGCAGGACTTTTGACCAGGTCAAACCTCGGCCACGAGGGTTCAACCTAACCTCGCTCCCGATATCCCAGAACGCCCCTAATAACATCGGGCACGAGGTTACGGAACAACGCCTGTCACAATCATCTCCACCTAACCGCGCCGCTCCCAGTACAAGGCATCTTTTCTCAGACCCGCAAATCAAGGATCCGCATGCTTTAGCCATCATGGATCCCCAGAAGAAGTACCAGTATTAAAAGATATTGTCCTCCTTTCATAGCTGCAGGCCTCTCTGGTGGCAGACAAACGGCGTGAACCCAGAGCCTGTCCATCACCTTTTCTCCGAAAAACTAGGGTGAAGCTACACACTCCAACGGCTACAAATACCGCTAAACAGTTCACCAAAAAGGCGGCAGAGCGGAAAAAGAAAGAGAGGCGTCAAGAAACAAGGAAAGACTCCTTCACTCTCATTGTAACAGAGCCCCAACTGAGGAGTTCTCTTCTTTTTCTTCTTCTTTCTTCTTCCCAAAAGAAGAGCATTGTACAAGCCTTCAAGGCCACCTTTCTCCATTAGTGAAACCTTCTTCGCTGATCGCTCGGTGGACGTAAGGGATTTCCTCCCTGAACCACCTTAAACCTCTGTGTGTTTCTCTCCTTGAGCTTTCATTAACAGGCTCACCCCCTCGTTGCGCGCCGCCGTCTCCCGGAACTCTCTTTCTTTTTGGTGTTTCCTGGGACCCCCACATCCTACGTCAACATCTTCTGGTGCTTTCATTGAGACCCTGGGAAGATGGTGGTCAGGACGCGCAAAACCAACTCCGTTGCTCGCAGTATGCATGTAGGAGAACCCTCTGTTCGAGCACCGGACGACAGAACTTCAGCTTCAACTTTCCGGCGTCACGCCGAATCCGCTTCTTCCTCCAGAGGTACCCGTGTCTCAGAGCTCCAGGAGATGCTCGCGAATCTCACTGACATAGTCACCGGCCTCACAGCCCAGCAGGCTGTAATCCTCAGACAGACTCAACCGGTATGTGTCGTGCTTCCTCTCCCGCCGGTCGCGGCGGCTCCTGTTCCTCTCCCGCCGGCCGCGACGGCTCCAGCGCCTCCTCCGCCGATCGCGGCGGCCCCAGAGTTACTTACGCCGGTTGCGGCGATCCCAGCTCCTTTTCCTCCGGCCGCTGGAATTCCTGCACGAGCACCTCCGGTCGCAGCACCCTCCATCCAATCTTCTGGTTCCTCCAGACTACCCAGACGTCCTTTCCGCCTCCAGGAGGCTCGCCAAAACTCGCCTCCACCTTGTCCACTACCACAACCCGCTTTCCTTCCACTCGCTTTTTCTCCTTTCTTCGCCAGAAGAGACCCCCTCTTTCCAGGCGCTCAGGCCCCTCATCATGGGCCTGATCCCTTCTTTGGGCCGATGGACGGAAATACCTCTTTTTCCGACACCATCCGTTTGGCCTCGATACCAGAGGACTTCCGGCCACCCAGGTTGGAGGTCTACAAGGGCGTGACAGATTCCCGTGAGCATGTGCAGGGGTTTGAGGCCGCAGTCCGCTACCGCCAGCCGGACGAAGCCACGAGGTGCCACCTCCTGGCCAACACTCTGAAGGGGGCAGCGTTCAGCTGGTTTATCAAGCTGTCCAGGAGTCACATCTCTTCTTACGAATATCTGAAGTGGGAGCTGATCGCTCGTTTCATTGGACGGACCCGCATGGTCGTCTCTGACATGGTGCTCGCCAATATTAAGCAGGGCGAGAGAGAAAGCCTCCGGGATTACACCAACCGCTTTTTCGCCGTTGCAGCAGAAGCTGAAGATGTAGAGCTTGCGGCCATGCACAATTTTAATCTTGTTTTGGTCCTCGCGCCAAACAGGGTCATATATGTATGTTTTTTTAAGGAATACACAGAATATAGAATGATTAAAAAATATAAAGATAAAATATTATTTTTAAAAACAATATAAGAATAATTAGATACCTTTAAAATCAATTTTTTTTTAAAAAAAAAGAGAATTGATGATTGTCAGATTAAATGGCACGTTTGCCTTCCGGTAACCGTACCGGACGTTACTGTAGCGACGGATAACGGTGACGGTCAAATCACCGGCCCACCTGAAGCCCCACTGCGTATCCGTCCTGCTTTTGGTGGGGTCACGTAGTTACCGTCAGTCCTTTTCCGAAGGAATAACGCAAAGGATATATCTGTAAATTCTCAAAATAATGATGGAACATATAAAATTTTGTCTTTATACTAGGTCAATTATTGCGTGGATTTTTTCATCAAAAAAAATTATTGCATGGATTTAAATTTAAAAAAAAAGATTTTTTTGGGCGTAAGAACAAAAATCGATATTTATTATTTTTCTGATTAATTTTCTTTTTGATTTGCCTTTTCCCTTGAGGAATTTGTCATGAAATTGAAATTTTCATTTTACCCAAAGAAATCTGTGCATAATATCCTGGATATTTAGACCATATATTCATTTTATGCTATATCCACCAAATAATTTAAGATTGATATTAATGTTAGTTTTTATATTTTTATTGATTGACAAATTTTCAATAATAATAAGTTAAACCTTGTTGTATATTATAATAAATTAAATTTTTGAAGGAACTAAAATATAATTATTGTATTATATATATATATATACACACACAAGTGTGTTGTAAATTAAGAAATTTTATGTATACTTTTCGAGTTGAATTTAAGTTAAAATTAATCCGCTTAAAATATATTTTGAGTTTAATGAAAACAATGTATGTTATATATATCTCACTTATTACAACTAATTAGATAGTGTTAGTAAAGATAGTTAGTACGTATTGTCGCGTATTTCAAGATTAAATTTAGCTCTATACATATGAATAGTTAGATGAGAAATATTTAATTTATTATATAATAGTCTCAAAATTTTGAATTCTCTGGGTTGGTAGTCCCTGGTTTAATAATATTATATTGAATGAAATAACTCTAAGCAGGTGTACTGATTTAAAACAAAAAAGATTAAGTTTAATCTCAAAGGCACTAAGTGCATAATATAATAAAAGAATTAATTAAATTTTTTTAGTTAGCGTAAGTTTTTGGGATAGAATGCTCGTGTCATCATTCCTAAAAATTGGTGGTTCAAACTCTAATAGTGCACTTATGAGAGATTATTGAGAAAAATCGTGATTTGATATCTTGAATTAATCTTCACCGGCTTAGTACCAACGATGTGTGTCACATTTTCTTTCACGATGGTCTCTTTTACGTAAAGCAATGTATGCAAGGTCATTTGCATACGAAGGCATATGCATATCTTTGACGTTGAAATTATGGAACCTATGTAGAATAAATTTAAAACTTGGATGAGTCGAGTGCAATTTATCTTAAATCTCTGAATTGGAGCAAGATTGGAAATTAAATTGTGCATGACTCAAAATAGGATTAAAAAATGACTTAACACCAATTCAATTTTGAAAATTACAATGCTTGAAATTAGGTCAATTGCAAATAAGTCATTAAAATATTTAAACAGTTGAATAAGCCCATTCTCCACCTGAGCTAGGCCCATGTAGAAAACCAGTTCTGAAATAGCTGTGTTTTAATATCAAATGTTAAATCATTTAATTTATTGATGCTTTTTATAATAAAAAAATCAAAATAACTCATTCAAGTTGGTTGTAGTTTGTTTCTTGTGAGATTAGTTTTTAGATTAAAAAGTTTTAATTTTTTGTAAAATAATTGTGTTGTTTTTTCTTTAGCACAATTTTAATATAATTAAAAGATTTTTTTCAGAATAAAAAAACATACATTTCAATCTGGGTAAAAATATTCTCATGATGTTCTTTGCAAAGGGTAAATTTAATTAGATTAAAGTTAATTTTATGTGATATTTGTACTTTGAAACTTGAAAGTTATGTATAATATAAAATAAAATTAAGTATTATGTTAAAATATCTGTAAAATAAAAAATAAAAAATTATAAAATATGAAATTAATTAGCGATTATTATTTTAATATATATTTATAAGATACAACAATACAACAAAAATAATCAAATTTTTATCTCATTAGATGGAGTCAGGTATCCAAAATCCTATATTTTATTACAATTTATTAATTAACAAATTCTCATTTAATTCTAAAAGTTTATAAGATTATTTCTTATGCTTTTATATCATATTTTTTTTCGTCTACTTCTTCTTTTTATATAGATGCGGTCCAATAATTTAACTTTTTTTAGTAGGTCTTTAATGAGCCTATAATTTATATGTCAAAATTATTTAAACTAATTCTCTCTAAGTTTATTATTAATTAATGATATTCTAATATTTTTTATAGATATACTCATTTTTAAATTATTTTTTTGTGTATACGTAACTACTATACTATTATTATTTTTGTAACATTAATTTTATTTATATTTTTCCCTTTGTTGGCCATCGTTTAATATAATATATCATTGTTGTTTTTGTTACTGTTCTATAAAATTTTATCTTTAAGCTTGAATAAATTTTTTTTTTATGTAATACAACAGATGTATTTCACATTTTATCCATCTTTCTTGAACTTTGCTAATGGTATCTTTATTCATTTCGTCATCATTTCTTATAATTAATTTAAATTATTTATAATTCTTACCTTTCTAATAATTGATCACTAATTATGACATTACTAATATAATTATTTTTTTTCAACTAAATGTTCACTCTATATATTCAATTTTTGATCTACTAAAGTAAAATTTTTATACTCTAAATTATTTTTTTATAACTTGAATTTTGTGTTAGTCCCACCTCTAGTCTTATCAATATAGAGAATATTATCTGCAAAAAGTATACACTAAGATATTTTATCTTAATAATGTGTCCAGTTAGGACAAGCATAACTAATGTAATAAAATAAAAATATTTTGAGTGAGTTACATATATAATATTATATTTAATAAATATTATAAATTTTACACTATATTCTTAAAAATTACAAAAATTTATGAAGAACAATTATAAAACTTTACATACCTGTCGCTATTCATAAAAATTATTAGTTGGAACATAATATTTTGTTTATACGCGCTAGCTAGTCTCTATTCTCCGGCGTATGATGCCCAAGCTCTTATAATGAAGTAGGTCGGTGTTAGATAAGATTGTCTACTGTAATTTTCAAAAGCTTTTCGATCACTATCAATCCATCATAAACAAGTAAATATTGCTAGTATTTTGAATAATTGAGTTTCCATCTTAATTAAATTAATAACCAGGACCTAAAGTTTCTTACTAACGTTAAAATAAGGATTAAACAGAATGTGTAAAGTATAATTTGTAATTAAAGTTCTTCACAAATTTTTTATTTTTAAAAAATTGAAAGTAAAATTAATAATATTTTTTAAATATATTATTGTATATAAAATTATTATAAATATTTTTATTTAAAAATATATGTATAACATGAAATATAATTATTTTATTGTTAAAATATGTTGTAATACGTGACATTAATCTTACTCAACAGAAGCATTGTTTATTTTTAAAATAGATTCGAGATGACATTAAAATATATTAAAGTGTCGTTTGTGAGATTAAATATAATTTTTCACATATGTATATATTTATTTGATTAGGTGTTTGTTTTTAAAAAAATGATATTGGATAGATTTATTTAGTATGAGATTTATCTCCTGAGATTCTAAATTTCTCTCGAGGTTTAATAAACCTTACAAGCTACATTAATAAGCTCACTCAGTGTTGATGTAGTGGGCCTCTATTAATCGATCGAATATTTGGCCTCAATCCCGTTTCTTAAATATCAATTGAAATTATTAAGTTTATATTTTAATTCAACATTTTTAAATCAATGTTCAACATTAATCAAAAGAGACAATCACTTACAAACAAAAAAAAAATATTACATATATATATATATATATATATATTTCTTTTTTCATAAATTTTAAATTTTGAGGAGACATTTATTTGAATAAAAATATAATATTTAAAATTTTATACTACTTGTATGATCTAAAATTTAACAATTTCAAAAATAAAAATAAAATAAGCAATCTAATTTTAAAACTATTTGTCGTTGTTACTGTAGAGCTAATAACCACAAACCAAAGAAGCGGCCCATAGCCCTTCAAGTTTCAACCTTCCGTTAAGCTTAAATGGGCTGGGCTTAGTTAATTTGACGAAAGCCCACGGCCCATATAAACCATGATACCTAATTGTAGGGTCCTTTTTCGACCGCATCAGAGCTGCAAATTCAAACTCAAACTTGCTTCACAATCATTTCTATTTTAGTAGATTTAAAACAAAATTAATCTAAATTATAATCAACTCAATATATA
>JAEMOT010001313.1:46536-166238 GCA_019297695.1 Apostasia ramifera | reverse complement strand
GAGTATATAAAGTAAAATAATATTTTTTATATTTGAATTTGTGTAAAATAATTTTAAATATTTATTTATTATTATTATTATTATTGTTTTTTAAATTAGTACCATTTTGGTCCTATTTTGGTCCTCGCGCCAAACAGGGCTAAAGTTTACAGCAAAATAGGCTCCTATTAATATCCTTTATTAATTTAGATCATTGACAACATTATATTTGTAAAGTATAGTACTCATAATATTATATTTGTTAAATAATATGGACCTCTAGTAATATATTTATTAACTATTAAGAAAAATTAAATTTTTTTAGGAATTTGACAGAAAGACAAACATTGTTAAACATTGTAAAAGTAAGGGCCTAAATATCCAATTTATTTTTTTATATTAAAAATTAAATAAGATGTGACAAAAATTTATTTACTAATAATAATATTATTATTTTTAATTTAATATAATTTTGATCTCAAGTAAGATTAAAATGATCTTGAGACCAAACAAATATTTACTCATATAAATATTCAAAATATCTTTCACATAAATATATATAAATACCTACAAAATCATTTAAATAAATTTACAGATAATATTCTCAAACTTTAAATATGTTCACAATCAGATGCCATTATGTTTAGGTATAATACCTAAAATTATAAAGTGGGCATAGAGATAGGAGTAGGCTTATAAATAGGTCATATTCAAATTTGATTAGCCTTGACTTAGATTTAGATCAGTTTAAATACAAATTAAATCATATCCATATTGGATCAATCTTGACTAGGATGATCTGATTAGTGTCAGATCTGGGTTAGGTCGGATCCCTAGTCAGCACAAATACAAATAGAGTTTCATATATACAACATTAATATTATTAGTTATAAAATTAGTTATTATTTTAATAGTTGAAAATTTATTCATATTTTTTTCAAAATTTATCTTAAATTTTTTACTTATTAGTGAAAGGGTGCAGAGATTATCTAATTTTCTATTAGAAAGATATAATGTTTTAATCAAAGTGATGTAACGAAATAATTACAATGATTTATTGATTATAATAAAAAAGAAAAAAAGATAATTTAAGTAATATGAAAGAACGATGTCTCACTTTATTTTAGAAAAAAACTTAAGGAAACATAGAATTTTTAGCAAAACTAAATTATCTATAAAGAATGAATTTATCATTGTATATAAACGAGTTGCATCATAATTGATTTATGATTCAACTTGAAAAAAAAATAATGAATTGTGTTGAATTTTAAATCATATAAATAATAAATAAAATATAATTAATTATATTTTTGAGCCAAATTTTAAATCGTATATAAAATAAAAGTATTTTTAATATTAAATTTTATATTATATATAAAATAAAATTATTTTTTATTAAAATATAAATGTGAACTAAAATTAAATTTTTAATACTAAAAAATATATATATAAATCAATATTATTTTTCTAATTTAATAGAAACAATTTTAGTGGAATAGAAGAAACTTGCATGAGTATTATGTGTTTAATTACTAAAAGAACGTTTAATTTTTAATTCGTTATTATTTTAATATTATATTATATAATTTAAATATTATTTTTTAATTAATAATTTTATAATTAAATAAAAAATTATTTATAAATATCATTAAATTAAATAATTATTTTTTTAAATAACATATTAAGATAATATCAAAATATGGTCTAAATCAAATCATTAAATCTATCTTTCAAATAAAGACAAATTATAAAATAAAAAAATGATAAAATAACAGGATAAATATGCCACAAAATTTAGTTTTATTTATGCCTTATCCATTCATTTTTAATTAATTATACTATGCACACTCAAAATATTACAAGATCTTACATACACACATTTGAGTTAAAACTTAATCAAAATCTATTTGAAAAAAAAATATTCTGTTAGTAAATCATTAAAATTATATTTTTACCCTTAATGGTATATATATTTTTCTTTTCCTTAATACCACACTAAAGCGCTGATTTATCCAAAAGTCAATTCACATCGCGAATGTCTTGTTCCTTTGCCGCCACCTAAACATTAAGGTTTTAGGCCATGTTTGGCGCGAGGACTAAATCGGGACTAAATCAGGACCAAAATGATACTAATTTAAAAAATAAAAAGTAATAATAATAAATAAAAAATTTTAATCATTGTACACAAATTTTAATATAAAAAAAAATATTATTTTACTTGACATACTCAATAATTTTCAATAAACAAATTAATTTTATTTAACATCCTAGACTAAAATACTCGATTCGAATATTTTGATCTAGGATGTGAAATAAAATATATATTTTTATTAAAAATTATTAAATATACGAAGTAAAATATTATTTTTTTATATTAAAATTTGTATAAAATGATTAAAAAATTTTATTTATTATTATTATTGTTATTTTTTAAATTAATATTTCATGATTTGGTGTTCGAGCCAAACAAAACTTTAAGATTTTCACTCAAAATATATTTAAATATCCTTAAAATAATATAATAAATAGCTCAAATTTTTAATAATTTAATTATAATTAAATTATTAAAAAATTATAATTATTTATTATAATAAAAATATATAAAATTTTATAATATTTTAAATATATATAATATAATTAATTAAAAATAAATAAATAAAACTAAATTATGTAATATATAGATAATTATCTCTAAAATAAAATAAACAACATATAAATCTGATTTTCTCTCTCATGCGCACTTGCACAAAATTTCAGATAGATAGACGAAATCAGGAGGTGCAGCCTCCAATTTGACACAACATCACAATAAGGACAACAGTTTTGATATTGTCTTCCATCTGATGGCCCATCTCAAGCGACTGATCGACAGACCTTTCAATCCAATCAATACGGAGAAATTATTGTCGGGTCCACAAATTTTTCTACACTCTAGTTCAGTCCAAATCACTGTGATATGCAGAATCTCTCAAGCTGTGTTGTCTTATAAACCGCACCCTACCTGACCAGTTTTTGATTTCACGATGTGGGATTATGTTTGAACTTAAACACATCGATGTCTCTGTTTGTTTGACAGTTTAAAATTAATCTAATTTAATTTTAAAAAGGCACATTACATCACACATAAAATTTAATATTAAAAATTAATTTTATTTCACATCCTACACACATTTCCAAAATAATAACTAACTTATATCACATACCTCACATATTTCAATATAATAACTAATTTTATCACATTCCTCACATATTTCAACATAATAACTAACTTTATTTCACATCATTTACAATTTTCAATAAAAAATATTTTTATTTAAGTTTAATTTTAATTTTGTTAAATTTAAATTTTACAAACAAACAGGCCAGATCGTCCTGTTTCATGCCAATCCTTATAATTTTTAGAGTACTGAACGCATCTCTTTAAGTAAAATAAAAGATTTTGTTAATTATTTTTAAGGTTTTGAGGTAGGCTGTGCACACCGCTTCATTCTCATAAAAAAATATAACAGTCTAATCATCGAAATAATAAAAAGCTTTACAGAGACAGTGCAATTTTAGCAAGTACTATTTCTTAAGATAGACAAGATGGAAAAACTTATTTTGTTTGAGTAGTATAACAATTTATATTTTTGAAGATCACTATACACAAAATACTTAAGTTTTATTTTGTTACGTATAAATAGATATGAAAAATGCTATTTATATGTTACTTATAAATATCGAATGCTATTTATAAATTTAATCTTACTCATATATATAACTAAAATATACTTTTACTCGTAGCAAAAATATTCATACAAAAAATAAATGTCGCACTATTCATAGCTAACACGATATCATTTTTCATTTTACTTTTGAATCACATTTACATTCTGCCTATTTATTAGCCTCCAAAAGATAAGTTGCTATGTTGTCCAGTTACAATAATTTTTTATATCGGCAAAGGGAAGCATTATTTACATGCTTTTGAGTGAAAAGCAAATAAGTTGCAAAAAAAAATATTTTAATAAAAGAGCATTTAAGCACCTATCACTCAAGTTTAAATGCATGCAACTTTACGTGTGATATGTGAATAGTATTCAAAATTTTCGATAACACGTGGGTAATTATCCGTTTTTAAAAATATTTAGAATTTATAATTTTATATTATTGATATTGAACATTATTATTTTATAATAAATATAAACTAAAAAATATCTGTCTTGCATGCAGTCTTAATTTTTAAAATCTGTAAAATTTTATTGAATAGTTAGGTCGATATGACTAAAGAGATTACTAGGCCAACCGCAAGCTGAATTTCATTACAAATAATTAAATTATGAATTATTTTTAAATTAAAAATAATTATAAATATTTTAATTAAAAACTTGGATGATGCGAGGCAGCTTTATTAGTAGGCGTATATGTTGTCGCCTCCCATTGTTTTGGGGATGGCCCACCACCGCATCTGACGCAATCTAAAAGTGGCAAACAGCGACCGTCCATTTTCTCATTAAGCCGATGACCAATAAGAAATTAATATTTTAAGATGGACCAAGGACAGAAGTCGGCCCATGGGCCCACATTCCTATAAAAGTAAAACTTTTTTCAGGCCCATACAATAATTTATCTATTCAGTTTTATATATTATTTATGCCAATGCTTTTATGACAAATTATTAATTTAGTTTGAGGTGCGTAACCGGTCATCTTTATTTATTTATTTATTTTTATTTTTTTTATATCAATCAATGCACGATATTTGGATATGTGAGACCTAACAGTAAAGTTGAATAGATGACAAAAAGTGAACTGATAATAATAATTATCAAATATGACGTGATATTATATGGTAATAATACATAGTAATATCGTGCTTATATATAGTACTATAAGCTTATATGTTACACTATGATCGTTTCTCTTTTTACTTTCAATTTTATTTTGTTGCTAGGTCTCGCGCAGGCACTACTGTGAATTCATTAATTTCTAGAAAGATGCCAAGTTATGCGCTCCAAACTAAGTACAATTCTTCAACGCTAAATTTTTGGGAATATTTGATTTCTTTAAAATTGAATGGTTATCATTTTGTGATACGGTACAACTTCGTTGATCAGGCTATATGAAGCACTAATTCCATTGGCTGGACTCCAGTCACGATCGGAGACAGGGGCCTTTTGGGATAGCTGTGATATCGTAACTCGTGATGAGCAATGAGTTTTATAACATTGAAAGCGTGAAATATAGATATTCGATAAGGAAAATAAATCAAGAATTTTGCGAAATAAATGTGCGAGATGAAAAATATATTTAAAATACTATTTCAAATATAAATTGAGCGTGCATGATATTTTGTTAACAAGAAGAAGCCTAAGGACTCGTTTGATTTGAATTTTTTTCTTTTAACAGAAAAAAAATATTTTATTTTAATATTAAAAAATATGTAAGAACTGAAATAAAATTAATTCTAATATTCATATTTATATTGAGTCAAAAAATACCTCAAATAAAAGCAACTATTTAGAGACCATGAAGGTCACATAAAAAAAAAAAAGACTATAAAGAAGGTCTTCATGATAAATGAAAGGGCCAACAACCTAATTGCATTCTAGATAAGCATGAGGCCAAATATTAGAAGATTGTAGCCATGCAAAATCACTAGCAATAAGTCTCTTCTAAGAATTTGTCATCACTGTCACATCCAACTAATGACTATGATACACTGATCCTTAACCCCAATTGTTCCTAGAATTTAAAAAATAAAATGACCACTGAACTCCTCCAAAGAGATTAGCTATAGACTAGAGCCTGGTCAGGTTAGAACTAATTTGTGCTCGATAATGTGAGTAAGTTATGTATCAATTTGGGTAATCGAATCTGTTGGTTAATATAGTTTACCTTAAACTTTTACATGTTAAATGCCTTCAATATCTAAATGAGAATTACATAAAATAAAATAGTAATAGTGTTGATGCAAAAAATGCACCACCACACAGAGAAATGAGATAGCAATTTAATTTTTACGTGAAAATCCGAGTGTCCGGGGGAAAAACCACGACGCCGTCCAGGCGATTTAAATCCACTAATCGAATCTCCTCTTACAAAACTTGATCTCTAAATAGAGACCGAATGAGTACAAGAGGGATAGAGAGAGAGAGGCAACTCAGCCCGAGAGAGAGAGAGAGGAAGGAAGGGTCCTTAGAGAGAGCAATCCCCCCCCTTATTTATAGCTTGGAGAGGACGGGACATAGTAGGTCTAGTCTGCCACATCTAACACCTACTCCTGCAAAGGACGATTAGGGAGTGGGCTCCCATGCTGTCTTAAATGCCGAGTTGATACAGTAGTACGGAGAGCACGATTTTGTGATATCTCTTTGAGCTGCTGTTCGGCAAGGGGCTGTTGTTAAGCAGCTGTTCAACAAGGGGCTGCTGTTGAGCTGCTGTTCGGCAAGAGTAATAGTTATATGTTTATTATCAAATTCAGTACAAGAAATTGACACTTTTAACAAAAGAATAACTTTTATTAACATATATGTCCACAAAAATTCGAGTAGCAAGAGTTTTTGAGCCATATACTAGATAATGTCTTAGTATTTGAAGTAACTTTGAGAAGAATATATTACTCTTGTTACTTGAATTATCGATAAGCTATGCTACTAAATATCCACAAGAAAATAAATAAGAGTATTTACTTTTACTGTATATCTTGTTAATAAAATTTCATCGAGAAATTACCCTGCTAAATTTTTTAAATATTTAACAAGGGGGATTATCAAAATTTTATTCAATTAACAATACAGCTTTTCCTCTTGTCATATTTATAGTAACATTTTAAACTCTTATTAAAGTATTGTTAAATGGCAATAATTATAATGCAATTTTTTTAATTTTTAATGACTTTTTTATGTTAAAGATATCAAATATTTCTTGTAGTGATTAATGACAATGAACTACACACAACAAAACTAGGTAACAATTGAAAATTTGAGGGAAAATTATTATATACTCGAGGAATAATCGTATAATAAATTTAAGTCATTAAGCATGTCGAGTTGCTATTGACTTGAATATGACTCATTAATAAGTAAATGGTTTGGGTTACGCTAAAAAAATCAGTTTGAGTTTTTATTTTGATCAAAATTTAAATTTATTCAGATCATAATCCAACTGATTAATAGGCTTAAGTAGCAAAAAAAAAAAAAGGCATAATTAAAAAAATTACTTTTTCTATTAAAAAATTGCTTTATCTAATTGATAAATAATTTTTTGACACAATTGATAAGAGCAGGTAATTTATATAAAAATGTAAATTATGATGTAAGCTAAAATGTAGTTTTATAATCATGAAATTAAGAATATTTGTCTGAATAAATAAAAAAATTTATGCGGAAATAAATAAAAAAAAGATGAAATATCTTCATAGATAACAATTAATGACAAAGTAGCTACGTGTAGTTATAGCAAAAATAAATTATATATAACTAATTTTTAAAGAAATTTATCTTTTTTATAATTTTTTAAAAAATAATTTTTTATCTTTTTAATCAGATTGCCAAAGTTAGATAATCATACATTTTAACCGAGAAATGAATTTCTGCTCACAAAAATGTATTTGTGACCAATTTTGATAATTTTTGAAAGGGAGATTTACATGAAATATATTTTAATTACAAAAAATTATATATTTCATTGGTAAATATAAAATATTATGTACACTACATAAAATCTTATAAAATTACATAATTCGATATATCATAGATATTTTAAAAAAAATTATAAATTAAAATTACTAATATATTTTCATCAATCTTATTGTATTATGCATGATTCAAAGTACATAATATAGATTTTTATTTTACTAAATTAAATATAAATTAGATTTTATATATAGTTAATCTATAAAATGAATGATATTTAGAGTATGGTGATAAAACTTGAGATTTAAAATTAAGATTTAGATTTTAGTATTAAAATAATTTAAGGCGTAAGAATTAATGTTTTAAATTACTAGTTATAATTTTAGAGCTCGGGATTTGGAGTATAGTGTATTTTTATTGAAAAAATAAAATTTAAAATTTGATGAGATTTCAATATGATATTGAAATATATAATTTTTTATATTTAAAATATCATCTATATAAATGCCTCTTTTTGAAAACAACAAACTTTTCTATCACGTTTCAATTTTTTTTTTTTTTTTTTTGGTGAAGGCCTTCTTAAAAAGTTGTGTAATTTAGGATAAAAAAAATGCAAAGATCACTTTAAATTTATTTTTTGTTTATCTCATGATCTTAATGGGAACTTCAGTCATGAAACACTGTTTTAATTAAACTTAAAAATTAGATTATTCTCTTCTATTATTTTCATCTTACCTGCATTAAATATTTTGAATCAACATCGTTTAGAATATTTTATTTTATTTTTCCCTTAATCAACAAATTATTTCATTAATCTCAGTTGTTTTCCAAGCACAGAAATTTATCCGTGAAATTTAAGGCTGTTAATTCCAAGATCGAAATTGAATTGAGATCGATTAGATTTGAGCTAGCCGACTAATGAGCTAATTTAATTTATGGCTCAAAATATTTATTAATTTAATTTTAAGCTGGTGTGGAATTGAGTCGAGACAGCTCAAAATTAAAGTGATTTAAAAATGTAAAGATTTAATATATATATATATATATATATGTAATTTAGATCAATAAGTTAGTTTTTTATGCAATTACTTAATAAATTACTATATTAGATTTTGTTTTTACATTTTTAGTCTAAAATTTATTAATTGTATATTAATTTTTTATTTTTAACTATTAAATGATGGATAAATGATTTAATTTGATTGAATAAATAAAATTATTTATAAGTGATATTTTAACTAAAAAATTAAAAATTAATTGAAAGTTGGATTAGCTTTAGCTTGAATCGAACTTGAGTCAATAATAAATGAGTCAGGCTTAGCTCGGACTGAGATTGGGCTGAACTTTTCTTTTTTATATTTTAGATCAGCTCAAAATTGAATCTAAAATCTTCAATTCAATCTTGAGTGGAGTTCGAATTGGCTCGAAATCGAATAGTTAACGATCCTGTTTGAATCATTCCAATTATGCTAATTTCAAGCAACAATTATCGACCCAGAATGTCACATCTAACTTGTCTATCAATATTATTTATACGAATATCAAAAAAAAAAAAATTATTCGACTAAAGTTGTAAACTAAATGAAATATAAGAATTAGAAAAATCCCAAATGTTCATAAAAGTTTAATCATATCGGGCTGTAAATGAACTGAGGCCGAGCTAAATAACGGCATATTTGGATTTGGCTCATATTGTTTGTGAACGAGCTTACAAATTTGTTCACGAATGAGCTTATAAGTATCCGAGTTCACGAACACAAAAACTATAGTCAGGCTCTTATATATCAAAGATATCAATGAGTTCACTGATAAACTCGTTATCATGATTCCTGAATTTTTTTTCTTATTAATAAATAAGATATACTAAAATATATAAATGAGCATCACATTAAGTTTTATAATCGAGCATGTTTATGAACTTCATATGAATTATTTGTGAATATTAATAAGTCACACTATTACGTTTAAACTCGTTCATTTACTAATAGTAATTTTAAAATTATGTTCAAGCTTGTTTATTAATATTGACGAAACGAATATGAACAAGCTCTTATCGAATCAAACATTGAGTTGTTTATCGAACGCTTAATTTATTTACAGTCGTAGATGTGGGAATGGAAAAAGGGAACTAGGGAAGTGATGAGTGCTTTGCCCATTAGCATGAAACATCATTAAGGACAACAAAAAGGAAAAGCCAAAGGCAAATGGGAGGGGGGGTGGAAAAGGTTGAAGAGGGAAAGGGGAGGGAACAACCAATGGCTTTTGCTTCTCTCTTGGCCCATAGACTATTATGGTAAAGCTACTTTGATCACCATTGCTAATAAACAAACTCATCTCATTGGATAGAAAATCACCACCTTAATTGAATTGCCTTATTTATATGCATATATAGATGGATTAGATATATATATAAGATAAAAAGAGTTGTAAAAGGGAAAGAGGGCAAGGAAGTGCAAGGAATGGACAGTAAGAATCTAGGCTAATATAGGGTTTGCATCTAACTAAGCCTCTTTGTCATCTCGAGCTTGTTAGCATCGAAAAATGATTGATTTGTCGTGCCCATCAATTCGAACATAAAAACTAAAGGTAGTGGCCGACTTTAGATCGAACGAAAAGCACTTATTTTTACACAAAATGACTGAGATTGATGGCGCATCGAGCTCAAGCGAGCTACTTAACAAAATCAAAAATTTTGATTTCGAGATCATGAGTCTTATTCAACCTTACCAAAATCTACATTCAATCAAGTATGCATGTATTATGCATATATACTTATATATTTTCAATAATGCCCTCTATAACACATTCACACGCATAACATATATATACAAATATCGAGAAGACTATAAGGTGAATCAAATTTATTTTAAGCGAGTTAACTTTAATTCATAAGAAATACAAGTCGAATTCAAATCGAATAAAATATGATTAAATTTGAGGTTAGTATCGAACATCATGATCAACCTATATGTCTTTATTCAAGATAACTTAATATGATCAGTAAATTTGAACTCGAACCATTTACGCTTACAAAAATGTAGAAGATGACTGTTCGTTCTCTATTGTCATTTGGCATCTGATAGAGAATAGCCCTCTGGATCTTCTTGAAAAAAAGAATATGATAATCTCAGATTTGTGCAGATCTTGTTAAAAATTATTGATGAATATCACAAATTATTGAAGAAAATTTCTTTATCTAAAAATATCTTATGCCACTTGCCATTTTTTGCTTCAACAATTCTTATGCTAACACACACATATATGTATTCCATTCATATTACATATATGTATTCCATTCATATTACATATATGTACACGAGTTTGACAAAAAATTACTATATTACAATTGAATTGTATTAATACTTAATTTTAAATTCATATTTTTTTATATTAGTTACGTAGATTCTGAGTGGATATATTCATAAAATGATGCATTGACATATACTTTTTATAGATGATATTTTTTTTTTGATAAGATTAAGGGGGCATTTGGTTCAATGTTATCTTGTTATTATGTTATGTTATCTAGAGAAAATAATTATTTGGTTTAATGATATCTATAAATAATCTTCTATTATATTTTAAAATTACTAATCAAAAGATGATATTTAGATATCATGACATTTATATTATATAACATAACATCAAGATAACAATGAATCAAAACGCCTCCTAAAATGAAACTTGAGTTATAAAAAAATACTTTAAAATTTAAATATTTTTATCTTAATAGATCTAAAGTTGAATAAACAGAGTGCTAATTTAGTTAAAATTAAAGTACTTACATTATAAATGTGATAATTGACGATTAAATTATCAGGAAAAAATGATATCGAAAGATATGATAATATTGTCAGTAAGATTCAAACAAGTAGATTAAATAGGAGAATGCATCTTTTGTATTATGCGATAGAAAATTTTTACTCAAATTTAAAAGTAAATTTTATAGTTATAAAACTATAATATTATATAATACTAAATGCTAGCCTACAAAGTAAACAAATTTACAAATAAAATGTGTCATAGAAATGAATATGCTAATGTGAATGAATTGATATACACAAAAGAATAAAATGAAAAATAAGTACAATTGTGAGAAGATTGAAGTAAATTCAATTGAAGATAAGTTTAGAGAGAGACTTAGATAATTTAGACATATAAATTATAGGCCGATAAAACTCTAGTAAAGAGAATCGAATTATTAAATTTCACTCATCTAAAAAGAGGGCACGAAAGATAAAAAATAATCGGCATAAAATTATAAGAAATGATCCTGCATATATGTACTATAATTATTTGATTAACTGTATGATTGGAGCTAAATAATGAGTTGTTAAAATGAAAATGAACAAGTCATATATCTAATTCCAGCTGTTTGAATAAAAACTTGATTTTTGTTCTTGTAGAGATTCCATTGTGTGTGCGTGTGCGTGTATATATATATATATATATATATATATATATATATATATATTATGTATATGTATGTATGTATTTATGTTTATTTTTAGGGTAAATTGCATCTATGCTCTATGGTCTAAAAGGTATTATAAATTGGTCCTAAGCTTTTAAAAACTCCAATTTGAGTACCTGAAGTTGCACAAACAGTATAATTTTGATTTCAATTAAAATATAATTGTTAGTTTTTTATTATTAGTTGTAAGATAATTCTTATTTATTAATTTTTTAATATTTTTAAATATAATTTTGAAATATTAATATTTATATTTTTAGTTTTAATTTTTTAATGCATAAAAAGCAAGAGATTGGTGAAATAAAATTTTAGCCTTTGGTTAAAGTTTTGAAGAAGGGAGAAGATAGAGAGGTGTAGTGGTTATTTAAAACATACAAATAATTTAAATTATTCAAAAAATTATCAAATTTCATATTTTTTATCAGATATGGCCAACAAAAAAGGTGATTCTTAAAATAGGACTAAAACTATAGCATCTTTACAATCTTAAGAACTAAAATCATAATTTTTAAAAAATTAGGACCAATTTATAATATTTTTTTGATCTCAAGGCCCCGTATGCAATGTATCCTTATTTTTATTATATTAAGTTTCATTTACTTATTTTATTTTTCTTGAAAAAAATATTTAAGATGTTTTTTCAATATTGACTAAATGTTTTTATGCATTTTCCTTCACTAGTTATTTTTCTTGATTTTATGTTTTACCTTATTACAATCATTTTTTGCTAGCATGAATAAAATAAGGCAGGCACTTTGAAATTCAAAAGGAAGATACCATCCATTCTCCTTCATAGAATCGAGATTTGAATCAGATCTAAATCAAAATTTTGGATCATTTCTGTTTTAATTCATATGAAGAAAAATAATATTAATTATAACCAAATTAAATAAAAAGGCCTGAAACCAAAGTAGACATAATAGATTGCTTAGAAAAAAGAGAGTAGTCAAGATCAAAATTGCACTAGACTTTGGGATCCAAGTGCAGTTTTTGAGGAGAGGGCTCAATCATAGACTTATTTTTCCGGAGGTGATCTGTATTCCTCAGAAACCACCACCCATATCCTCATTCAAGATTTCTTGTCCTACTATTGGAGAGCACAGTACGATGAAAGTTGTAATCTGTATTCAATTCGGGGGGAGTTATTATCCATCATTGGCCTCTGTGTTAGTCGGAGAGGCTTGAGAGGCAGTAGTTTACCCTATGACAGATGTCAGCAGTTTGAGTCTGCTTATCTCCTAGTTATGTCAGCTTTTATATTCAAGTGACTTATAAGAAAAAAGGTGTCAAATCACTTTTCTTTCTTGTTTCAAAGAAATAAGTGGCTCACGAGGAATGGAAAGAAATATACGCTATTGGATCTCAAAGTCCTCAAATAACACTTCTTTGTTAAGGATAAGGCAAATCATTTATAGAAATGAACTCATTCATGTTCAGGGGTGCGTTTTATCACTGAGCTAATAGTCCATCGTGTGGGCCTTCTTGGGGAGGTCTGTTGTACCAAAAATGAGAGAAACCCTATCCCTCCTTTTCCTTGACCTTGTTGTTGATGCCCGACCTTTTTCAAAAATGCAATATCACCCTTCACTTTAAGGGGACTTCCTCTCTTAAGGAAGCGATTACGAATGAGTAACCCACGTCCAGCATGCATGAAGAAAAAAGGGGAAATTGTTACAACAACTGAAGCCCCATGTTGGCTTTAAAAAAGTTGACCAAAAATTAAACTAAGTTTCATTTCAAATAAACTCAAAATTCAACCTTAAGATAATTTTAAAGTACTACCTTTTCTACTTACTTTTATTGTGATATAAGATTTTGTCAAAGATCAATTAAGGGGATAACATCTCGTGATGGATTGATAATTGATTGTCTCATGGAGAATTAAGTGGTTAAAAAGAGAATAATTATTTATATATTATTCAAACTTCTAAATACTATCTAGAGAGTTTTATATAGATGATATTATAATTATGAAAAATAATGTATTTTATTATAAAAAATAAAATATTATGTATATCATATTAAAATTTTACAAAATTATATATTTTATATAATATTTTTGAAAATAATTATGAATTAAATTTCTAATGTAATTTTAGGAATCTTATTCTATTGCGTATTATTTACAGATCCATGATAAAAACTTTCATCTCACTAATTAAATTTAAAGTAAATTTTATATATTGCTAATATATGTAAAATGGTATTTTGGTTAAGTGTTAAAGTTTAGTGTTTAAGATTTAGAGTTATTTGTTATTATTAAACTAATTTATGATATAGAGTTTAATATTTTAAATTATAAATTATGATCATAGTGCTTAAATTTTGAAATATAATATGATTTCATCAAAAAATGATGTAAAATTAATAATTTTATAAAATTTTAGTGTGAAATATATAATATTTTATCTCTAGTAATAAAATACGTAATTTTTATAATTAAAATATTCTTTATATAAATGCTCCTATTACGTATTGTTAATGGTATTTGCATGTGCACCGTAATCGGCAAGTCTTCTTATTTTTTGAATGAATAAATGCCGATAGGGAGAAACAAGAATAATAATTAAGTTGGGTCGATGAATTTGAATTTCTACGACTAAATACTCTTTAAGAACTTAAAATCAATAGAGAACAAAGTACTGTAATAATCATGCTTAGAAGATCAGATCTAATTATGAATTGTTATAAAGATATTTCATGTGTTGCACTGAAAATTATTTTAAAATTGTAGTGTGGTTTGATCATCGATTATTATCTATACTTATCCAGTTGGGAACGGGTATTTTGTTTGATCCATACCTGCAATAAAACCTTAAAATGATTCATGATTTCTTCGACCCAAACTCAAAAACTTAAATAAGTTAATCTTAATGTTTATCCCAACACAAAATCTTTGATCAAAATTGTACACGTTGTCTCAAAAAAAATATCAAATTAGACGGCAAAAAAGAGCCGGGAGTTGGTTCTCTCTCCTCGAATGGCAAAGGCACTCAACCATTCCTTTTCTCGTTCATTCTCAACTCGAACTCAACCCTCGCATTGTTAATTTTGTATCTCTTATTAATTTCTTTAAGTTGAAATGAAAACAATGAAAAAATTTTGTTATAGCTGAATTTAAAAGCATGCAAGTCCTTGCAAGTATGAGTAAAGAAATTTTTTAAACCAAAAGGAGCAAAAGGAATGTTAAATTAAATAAGTAATATTAATTAAGTTAATTTTTCAAAAGGTCATTAATTTAAGTGATAATAACTTTGTATGTTTAGAGCTTTATGTCTAATTCAATCCGAAAACACATTACAAGTTATAATTGTGCATATTCAAGTTAAGTCTAACAATAATGAGATACAAAGTGTTAAAACCTCAACTCAACTAGCTTTTATTTAGGACGAGCTTCGAGTTCGAGCGTCAAGTTTAATTTGTTCAAAATTAAAATTTTCATTTCAAGTTAGTTAATTTTTTTTTATTTTAAGTTAATTTATCAAATAAATTGAATTTAAGTAAAAGTTATAGTTGTAAGAAAAATATTCTTTGCATTATTGCTTATTTATTTATATTATTGATTTATTTGTATAAACTTACGTAAGAGTAGAAATTTTTAAATAACTATATATATAAAGTAAATTATAAGTTAAAATAAACTGAATAAATTAAATTCAAGCCAAAAAAAAAAGTAAATAATCGCATACATCAGCACATAGCACATAAGATTATAATCGATTGTCAGATGACAAATAACTACTATTTTCTAGTCTATATAGTACGCTCATTTATAAATAAGATCTTTTCTTGTCTTTTATTGACACATTCGACACGTTCAAAATTTTTACACACGTGTGTCTTCTCATTCATCTTTACGACTGCAAGAGCAAACCAGAAGCACTTCCCTCATGATGTGGTGGATCTTTTCTAATTGGCTCAGCCTATGAACTTCAAAGAACTTCTTTGAACTAAATCAATTATTGTGTACTAATTTCTAGTTACTTTTTTTTGCTTATTTTTTCTCTGTTTCTCTCATCGACATCTTCGTGGGAGCCTGCACAATTAGTCATTTCTCCTTCGAGATGAGATCTATCGTTCATCTCCTCGAAGCTTTTCCCTTCCATCAACAATTATATCAAGTTAAAAAACTGATTTTTTCAATTAAAAAATAATTTTTTCCCTACAACTTCAACTCTTTCAAGTTGCTGAAGGTCGGAATGAGCTACATTCACCATGCTCCTAAGAGATACTAAGGCAAAAGGGAAGAAAGATATAATGTGAGAGAGAGAGAGAGAGAGAGAGAGAGAGAGAGAGAGAGAGAGAGAGAATCTGTAAAGCAAAAAGGAGAGATTGTGGAGGAAATGGTGGAGGGTCCATGGGCGGCAAAAGGGTTCCGGAGCTCCACCTCTTCTCCTTCCCTACAAATACGACCTCCATCCCTCCTACATATGAGCATCGATTTCATTCTTTCTCTCTGTCTCTCGCTCCCTCTCTTTCTCTCTGAGAAAGACGTCAAAGAGGGTGAATAGAGAAGAAGTCCCAACAATTTGGTAAATTTCTTACCGGTCATAAATTGCTCAAGTGCTATATCCCAATCTAGCACAGTTCTCACCTCTCTGAATTGCTGAACAGAGGAAAATTCTGATAGGAGAGATGTCGGTGGTGGTTTGCCGGAGTCCAGCTGCGACATCGCTGCAACATCAGAACAATGGGTTCGCTGGAATGGTAGAAAGTTGCGGCGGCAAGACCCCGATCCCAAAGAGTGAAATGGCAGGCACGGAGGACGGAAAACAGAGCTACCATATCTGGAGCTCAATCCAGAACGAGAAGGAAACTACTGCCGCGGTCGCGGAGGCGGCTGCTCCACCGTATGTCCACCCGCTTGTCCGTCGGTCACTGACTCTGATGAGCCAGAAGAGCCTGGAGACCTGCACAGAGAGCCTTGGCTCAGAGACTGGCTCCGATGGGCTCTCCTCCGGCGACGAATTTGACTGTTACTTCACGCCCTTCTCTTGTAAGGGAGAAACAGAGGAGGAGGAGGAGGAGCCGGAGGAGGAAGAAGAAGAAGAAGAAGAAGAAGAAGAAGAAGAGATGGCGGCGGAAGACGAAGTAGCGGAGGAAATCCGTCCGCGAAAAGAGTTTCCGACAGTGAATTATCATTGCTCGATCGGCCGGCGATGGCCGGAGAGATCTTTTCCGCCGCCTCTCCGCTCCATCTCATGCCGGAACGGACCCTGCCTCAAGATGAAGCCTTTCCGCCGCAACGGCCGTCTCATCGTCGAAGCTGTCACCGTCCCCTCTCGCAACTACCTCCACGCCGAGCGCCGTAGCGGCCGTCTTCTCCTCTCCTTCATCGAAACGAACTCTGTTTCAAACGCCCCTGTTTCTGCCATTAAACAACCTCATAACCCCGCAAAAGAGGACAATGGAGAAGAAGAAGATTACGATGAAGATGTGGAGGAGGAAGAAGAAGTCGAAGTAGTAGACAGAGGGACTGTGGTCGAGGTTAAAGTTAGCAGCCAGCCGCCACCTGTGAGCCGCGGCGCATACGTCAAGGTCCACCGCTCTTCACTCGTCATCAACAAGTTTGTAATTGGCTCACCGCTCATCGCCGCAGACTACCCGCAGACGCCAGCGACGTTGGCAGCTGGATCGCCAAGACGTCAAAGCTTGTCAACCGCAACTGCGGCGGCGGCCGCGGTGGCGGCGTCGTCCGTCAGCACTTCCACAGACGGCTTCGGTTGCAATTACATCAGCCACTACAACTGCCGGTGGGCCCCGCAGTCTCCAGCTGCTGAAGCGAAGCTGCTGTTCACGTCTAAGCGGCGGAGCCGGGAGGAGCTCCTCCACGACATGCGGCGGTGCAGCGAGCTCCGTCGGCCGCTATTCATATTTGAGCAGCCCTGTTGCATTGCCACGTCATCTTAACGGCCCTTCTCTCTCTCTCTCTCTAATTGGCTGATATTGAGCTCACGGTTAATTAACTATCTTGTCGTACTTTATGAGAATTGAGAACCGTGGATTTACATATACACGGTCAAGATCTATCTATATATTTGAATTCTAATTTATTTACATAAATCAGTTTCTTATTATGGGTAAATGAAAATATCATTATCTGGTCACTTTTTCACAAAAGCTCAATTGCCCTTTTTTTTTTTCCTCAATTCTTCTTAGCTTTTTTTTTTTTGGGTAAGTTAAAAAATTTATACATGTCTATAAAAAGACTATTACATATATTCACACATATTATATATATTCAAATTTAATTTCATATTTCTTTATATTTATTATAAAAGTTTTAACTAGAAATATTTAAAAAAATATTTTGGTGTATAATTTTTTCAGATGATATTTTTTTATTGAAAAAACTAAAAAAGATGCTAAAATAAAATTTAAATTATGAAAAAATACATTAGAATATAAAAAATTTCATCTTAACAAATCAAAAAATTAAATATTTATAGTATAAATTTAGTTAAGATAACTAATTAAGAGATGATAATTGATAATTAAGTCATGAGAAAGAGTGAGCGGTTTATATATCTTGGATCAATTATACAGAATAACAGTAAAATATACGATGATATTATTAGCATGATGAATAAAGTGGAGGAACGTATCTGGTATATTGTGTAATAAAAAAATTTCACTCAGATTTAAAGGTAAATTTTATATAATATTTATAAGCATAATTATGTTATATGATGTTGAATGGTAGCCTATAAAATAGAAAAATATAAATAAAATAAGTATCATGAAATTAAGAATGCTAAATGAATAAGTATACATAAAACGATAAGATGAAAAATGAGTATTCATGAGAAGGTTGGAGTGACCTTAATTGAGAATAAAATTAGTGAGAGTCGGTTTGTATAGTTTGGACATATAAATTATAAGCAGGTAGAAATTCCAGTAAGTAAAGTTGGATTATTAGATCTTATATATGTAAAAAGATAAAGAGAAATATAAAAAAAATAATAAAAAATTATAAAAAATAATTTTATATATTTAGTGCTAAACAAGAATTTATTATTTAAAAAGTTCAGTAAAAATAAAAAATGTATATAATTAATCATACATAATAGAATAAAGACTTGATTTATTTTTGCCATGTTACATATATAAGTTGATAAACTTTGAAATATATTTTAGAGTGAATTCTTAATATATTCTTATGATTAACTTATAATTATACTTTAGTTTATAATTTTTAAAAATTTGCTGATATATTCCTATAATTAACTTAATATATTTTGATTTCTTTTGTTATTATTTCCTCCAAAATTTCAATACTACCTTTGAACATATTATTTTATTTTTTTAGACAATTATCTATATATTAGAAAAATTTTAAACGTTATTTAAATGTCATCCTCTTTAATAAATTTAAATTATAAAAATATAATATTTAAAATTTTATGTGATATATATATATATATAAATACTCTTAGTTTTTTTAGTATTGTTTTTTTTTTATTCTCTTGTTTATCTTTTTTCCTCTTTGTCTCCCTTGTTCAGTAAGATATTGGTGATATTGTCGTGTAATGACTACTAATCGTGCCCAACCCCCACACCCTCAAGTTGAATAATTTTTATTTAATATGAGCCAAATTTTTTTATCTATTTTCTTATTTTTTATGAATCATTTTCTTTTCTTTTACTATTTTTCTCTTTATGTTCATATATGTTAACGCGAGCAAGATATAAAAAAATAATATAGTTTGAGAAGAAAGAGAAAAAGAGAGAGATTTTATAAAAGAGAACTATAAAAAAAATTGAGGTGTAATTTTAGTATTTTGATTTAGGTCTGGAAGCCATTATTATATTTAAATACTTATATTATTTTTAAATTATTATTATTTATTTAATATTAATAATTTTAATATAATAATATAAAAAATTAATTAAATTTCCCTTTCTTGTATTATAATTAAAGTAAATCAGAATAATAATGTTTTTTTTGAAAGCACATCTGGACGATATTTTAGTCAAGTAGATTTATAATTTTTTCTCAATATTATCTAAATATCATTAAATAAAATATTTAATTTTATAAATAATATGATATCATATTATAATAACACTGAACTAAAGTTATGTGTTTAATGTAAAAGTAGACTCATGTGAAATGGTTTAAAGTAGTGGACTACTCTTAATGTAATTCTAACTTTCTGAGACCCCAATGTAATCTACCCATATGCACGTGAGAGTGACGTCACTGTTCTACGCCTTTGATTTTCATGCATGGGTAGAACAAGGATTTGAGTTTAATGACAGAGATTAACGTCATAATTATATATTAAAAAAACATGATTAGTGGATTTAAATATCTGATCACGGTTAATTGATGTGGAAATATTCTCTTGTTTTCAAAAAAGAAAAAAGAATTAATATTCTCCTTCCGTTTCGTCAAGATTCGCGCAGTGCTCCATCTTTCTTGAAATGCGTGGAGATTGGATAAGATTTTTGTTGCTATGACTCAGGTGAGTCTGGAATTTTATTCGAAATTAAAAACTAAAGAGACTTTTGGTCAGATATTATGCATTAGGTTCAGTATTATCTTAGATTATGTTTATAATTTAAATATTATGATATTTAAATATTATTATTTAAAAAATTAATATCTTTATATTAAATTAAATAAATATTTTCTTTAAATATTATTATATAACACTAAAATAACATTAAACTAAATATCTCTTTAATATTTATCATGTTATTTAGTTGTCATAATATCTAGATATTATTTAAAGTGTATTTGATTCGTTATTATCTTAGTGTTATGCTATGTAATCTAAATATCATAACATCTAAATATTATTTTTTAATTAATAATTTTATAGTCTAATAGAATATTATTTATAGATATTATTAAATCAAATAATTATTTTTTCTAAATAACATAATATAACATCAAGATAATATTGAATCAAACACTCTCTTAAAAATATTATCAAATTAAATAATTAATTTTTTTAAATAACGTGACATAATTTTAGCATAGCATTAAATTAAACATCTGTTAAATTTTTAAGTAAATTACATTTACGTTCTAAATTTAAGACATAATATCATGTGAGTTCTTTATTTTAAAAATTTACATGCAACTGCATAACCCAAGGAAAGAGAGAGGAGATGGATAATTTTAGTATTTTATAAAATTTTAATATTAAACAAAATAAAAATTAGTCTGATTGATATATTATTTCTGATTTAGAGATTACAATATTAATTTTTTAAAATTATAAAACAACGTAATATTATACTTTAAATCAGAATTCTATGTGTAATTTATCGGAATTTTTTTAATTTTAAATCAAATTAATTTGAATTATTTAAATTTTTTTAATTTTAAATTAATTTTTGAGTTAAATGGATCTTTAACAAAATGATTATTGTTTCATTTGACTTTATGCTTTAACTTCTAAATATAAGTTAAATTAAATTTCATATATATAATTTTAAATTTTATAAATATGTATATTAATAGATGTTATTAAGTCGATCATGAATTAAATTGATTTTATTTTAAATAAGTTAACTTTAAATCACAAGAAAGTCAAATCAATTTGATTTAGATAAAATACAAATTAATTTCAAGTTTTGAATAAAATTATCGCTCCCTAATTTAATCCTCTTTGAATGATTATATCTCAACTAAAGTTTAGTTAACTATTTTTAATTCAACTTGTTCTCAAAAATTAAATTTAATTATCTGGAGTTCATAATTATATTTTCAATGTAAAAAGTGATATATAAATATCTAATTTTAAGGATTAAATGATTAAACAGCTAAAAATATTTTTTTTTTGGATATCTTGTTATTCTTTTAAATAACTAATGTCTATATTTGAGTAAAATCTCCACGTTAGAATTAAGTAGTTAAAAAGGATTAAGAAGAAGTTTTCAGGATAGAAAGGAGAAAATGGCAGGGGGAAAACAATGAGAGATCGATTTCTCTTAGGAGTCCTAACAATGAGAAGGTAAGGGAGAAGCACGACATGTTACTTGCTGTAAAAGAGGAGCTCTGCTAGGAAAAGCTAGCCCAACTAATGAGGTTGGCCAGAGCTGAAATGCTTGAGAGCAGGCGAAAGTACTAGATCAAAGCTTCTCCTTGCTGAAAGGGATTGTCAAGAGCTGAGTCGTGGAATAATTGACTTCTTTTTCACGAATATTTATAATGAGAAAACAGTAGATGAGGGTGGATGACTCATCAGTGTTTGAACAGCTAGGTGACGAACGATCTCATTAATGCTTGAACGACTAGGCGGTGTAGGCGGACACTACCTGTCGGGCCAAGCCTTGATAATAGAATAAAGGCAAGATTATGATGTAACAAGAGCTATTTGCTAGTTAGTTATCATTTCATCTGGTAGTGTTCTATTGGCTTTGTGATATTTGGTTTTGAGGCATAATTCGGTCGAGTCTTTTGAAATGATACGAGGAAAGCAATTGAAATGATTTACTAAGTAATTATCTCAAATTTATGATCATACGTTAAATTTATGATCATGCTAATTATTATATTTAATAGCTTATTAAAATAGGGTTAATTTTAAAATTCAACGTCAATTCAAGTAAAATGAATTTTCAATGAATTTCATTCAAAATTTATTCAAAATAAAAAAAACTACTAAATTTTCCTTTTATTCTAATTTTCTATTTTTTTTTAATGTCTGGATATCACTCTCCACACAAATATTATAAAATTCTACTTATATAGTATTTTTTAAACTTAAAATTAACCATCAATTTACGAGCCATATAATTACGATACCCAGCTAAATAAATAATAACTTAAAATAATATAAATATTTAGGTAATATTACCATCTAAATATTTTAATAATAATTTTAAATTTTATCGAAATTGATCGATAGATCTATAATTTAGTTTCATTCCGACCAAAATTATGCTATTTTTTATCATTAAATTTAAAATTTTGAGCAAAAATCAAAGACTATGGTAACTAATGTTTCTAATTTATTAACGAAATCGAAACTAAAATTGATGTAAATTAAAATTAGTGCGGTACACGGAATACATCGGTCGTTTGCTCACGAATGGTGACGCACCACGTGGCATGCCCAGAACTCAGTTTAACAGCAAATGACAGAATCATTTGATTACGTCAATAATGTAGTCAGACTAGATGATCGGATTAAACTATCCTATCAGTACGATCCTATTAGACTATATTATTAGCATAATTCGATAATCCGATTGTTCGCTCTATTGCTTTGATGTCAAGCGTATGTCGTCAGAGCGAACTGCCTGCATGATGGAATAATTTCTCATAAGAACTGCTTAACCTTTTTTTGTTGTAAGATTTTAGCAGCCGGGCACGAGGCGTGGGGCCCGCAGGCACGGCTGTGGGTCGCTGTCGGCACTCTGTGGAGGGTCGATTTGGAAGTCGTTAGACAAACTCACGGCGTCCGTACGCCAGTGGTGGGGCCCGAAGATCCGGCAATGAATCCGAGCGCTTTCCTACTCCTCCCCCACCTTTGGCGGCTCTCTTGTTTTGTTGCTCACAATTATGTTCAGCTTGAAACTTAGATGTTTAAATAACTTAAAAAAAAATAAAACTATTAAATTTTTTTTTAAATTTAGTTCAGTTTATGCAAAATAAATTTATAATTTATATGCATATTATTTACTATAAAAAATTCTTATGCTCTCATTCCAGCGAATCATGTGACCTCTCTTAGTTAACAGGTCAACATAAAGGTTAACTCAGCTAAAAGATAAAATCATTATTCTCTCTACTCATAAATAATACTCAGTGCTCATATAGTACGAGTAAAAGTCACCCCAATAATTCTTGACGATGCACCATTACTAAATTAAAGTTTAAATTTAATTAAAATAATGATATTTAATAAGATAATATCTGTTATTTTGATTGATGAACGTCCCTTAAAACCTCTCAAATAGACAGAACGGGGCTGATTGCAATTTCATTATTAATTTATTAGTATATATTTATGATGAAAAACTTAATTATTTAATTTCTTAACTTGATTAGAACGTGGTGTAAATGAAAATTAATAGTTATAAAATTTTATATTGGGAAAATCTAATCTATTTATGACTATATTGCAAATTTTCTTTGTTTTTTTTGAACAATGGAATCTTATATTTGGAATTATTTGATCACAGAAGAGTTTAAAATCTTCAAGGCATCATTATGTTTTTCTCTGTCACTCGATTTTTTATGTAGAAAAATTTTCACATTCTTTTTTAAATTTTCACTTTATTCAAATGTCATATGTAGTTTATGAAAAACAATGGCAATAAATAATATAAATGCTAGAAAGCATTATAATCAAATTAGCTACAGTACAGGCCAAGTCCAAAGAAGTGAATATTATTCTACAGAGTTGAATACTTTCGATATACAAAAGTACAGGTGTACTGAAAATTAAATATTTTTCTACCAATTTCATTAGATGCAATCTTGCACAAACAAATTATATAATAAAAATTATCTTTTATATTTTTTTATCATATCTTTTTTTAATCATTTTCTTTCTCATTTTATATAAATAACATCCATATCCAATTTTATTTAACAAAAATTCTATTAACTTATAATTTATATATAATTCTACTTTGTAAGCCAAATATCACGTAATATCACCAATTTTATTATTTTATAAAATATAAATAAAATATTTAGCACATATCACACAATACCACTAATAATATCGTTATCTTTTTTACCATCATTTCATATAATTACTTAAATTATTTAAAACACTTTTTTTAAATAATTTAAACATTAATTATTACATCACCAATACATTTATAAACAAAGTAAATAAGTTTTTTAAAAATACAAGTGTGATTACTAAAAATTTATTCTGCCTTTATAATGTCATGTCATAACAATCATAAAATTAAATTTTCACATATATTTATTAAATATAAATATCTCTTTTACTACAAATCGATTCCAAAAAATTTCTGACGAGCTCCAAACGTTAGAAAATAAATTTTGCAACCAATTATCCATGATTGAAAAGGAGAGAAAATTTCAAGAATAATATTTTAAGGAGAAACAATGGTACACATGATCCAAAACAGTAAAACTAACAAAAAAAATTTTATTGTCTCATACACAGAATTAACTTTTTATCTATAAAACACTAACAAAATCTTAATTACAATCAAAATTTAAAAGTCATCAAAAACTATTACAAAATATTTCTCAAACAGTTATCATCAACTACAGATAAGATGAATGTCTAGATTGAACTTTGAAGACAAAACATGTACATGCTTGAAAAATTAATTACATTAGTGAAGGCCACAACATGGGATTAATCAGTATAACAAAAAATAAGAGCATAAGATTCACAAATACAAACCGCCTATAACTGAAGAGATCAGATTATTATGTACAGTTTCTTTATCAGTATGTGTTGATATGTTAAAATTAAAATGTCACACATCATACACAGGCATTCTCTCTTCAATAGCAATCCGGCATATTGGGCATTTCTTGCACTTCTCAGCGCATGACCTGTAGAATTACCAAGCAAAAATTATAGCTCAATCTGAAATTCAAGATTCCACAAAATTTTAGAGATATTCAAATTCCGTGATTTGATTCTTTTAACATTTTGGATTTACCATTACATTGTTTCAGCCTATCTGAAGTATTTGTATTTCATTATGCTAATTCAAAGTTTGGTAACTAAAATCTTGAAAAAAAAAAATGTAACAATTTCTGAATTCATGATATTATAAACAGTTTGATATTAGTGTCATTACCATTTATAAACTTTCCTAGGCTAAAAACAATCATTAACCAACAAATTAAAAAGTAATTGTTACAAAAATGTGAAACTCAGAAGAGTTTCATTATTCACTATATAAACTAAGGATTAATGATTTTTTGATGAGGATTAAAGGGTATTTGTAAATTTGCAATTATATCTTTAAATTATAAAAGCTTAAATATTATTTTGAATACGTTAGTAAACCAAGAAAAAGTAGGAGCCAGTGCATTTCATAGAATCACAACATTTATTATCATGATAAATTTTATTCAAAATAAAATTATAGAGTACTATAGGCAAAAGAATCGGGGAATTCATAAGATCAAAAATAAAAAATAATTTCTGTATTTTTTTAACACGTCATTTGATATATTTTAAAACCACTTAATGATAAGAAAAATAATCAAAACAGTAAAAGAATAGACAGCACCGTGCCCTAGATCTCGGCGAAATAAAATGAGACTAGATCTAAAACGGATTCTAAATTTGAGTTTGGGTAAATTGTACCTGGTTCCCAAAGAATTGGCCGACCTTCCATTCATGATCATTTTTTTTAATTGTTTCAAGTTGAGTTAATTCATGTCAGATTTTATTTCGTGCACATGAAACTTTCAAATTCATTTCAATCTGAACTCTCTCTCATCTTCCTTGATTCAATCCACCCAAAAAGAAGAAGAAAATCTCTCGTGGTCCAACTATAGATGGAAATGAAACTGGAGAGAAGGAAGGAGAGAGAGAGATGATATGTACAAAGAAATCTAAAAGTACGTATGGTTCAATGTCTTTGTGATATGTTATTTGGAAAAACTGAGTGTTTGGTTTACTGACAGTGTCACATAATATTGCAAAAATTTATGAGAATGTCACTCTAAAATTACATCTAAATATCACCCTAATTATTATGAAGAATTAATTTTCTATTCATCTTTTATTATAATCATATTGAATTAAAAAGACAATAATTGAAAAATAACATAAACATCCAAAAAATTCTGACATCTAAAGAGCATTGAACCAAATTCCAAGCAAGAGAAATGTGAGACAATTGAATGACAACATGTGTGAATCAGACTAAAAACATGGAGATGTGAAATGCAAGTTAAGCCTTGGAACCCAAGTGTAATTTACCCCTTTGAGTTTAGTTGAGGCAAATTAAAAAAGGATATCTTGGATTAGCATGCAAGAACGTACCTGCACAGTGTCCGGTGACGACAGGGGAGAAGGACCATGCATATTTCTGCTTCAAAGCAAACTCTGCATAAAACCTTTTCCTGTAGGTGAAGAGAGGAGAAACAACACATTAGAAAGTATGAAAAGGAATGGCTAAGTGGTGCGGCAAGACACAGATGAGTAAATGAGTTATAATATTTATGTAACATAGAAATAAAAACTAGACAGAAACTTGCATGCCATCAGATACCACTTTCTTTGAAAAATTATCGGGTTCGAGCAACACATCAGCTAGGATTTTCGGGAGCCTATCTGAGCATAATGCATAGGCGTGCGAGACCCAATGGCAGAGTGAAGCGAGTAGCGATGCGAAAAACATCATTAACTATCATTTCTACTTGTATAGACATTTTTTTACTTTGCATTGGTTTTTTAAGGTTTTGTGCTAAGGATTTGTTGCTTTGTATAGGCTTTTTTGTTTTGTATAGACATTTGTTGCCCTATATAGACCCTTTTTACTTCGTATATGAAAAAGAAGCTTACATGAAGCTGAAAAAAATACTAATAAGAAATAACAAAATCCCTATATGAAACAAAAATGCTAGTTAACAATGTTTCTCACGTCATTTCTCGCACTGCTCTGTCCCGCATGCCCATAGGCTCCCGAAAATCCTAGGTGATTCATTGCTCAAACCAATAATTTCTCCACTTCTACAGGTTGATTACCATTCATTTTATGTTTTATCTATCATTTGAAGGATAAAGTATGGCAATCAATCATGCAAAAAATGTAAGACAAATTCTTCAAGACCGTTAAGCTTTCGCTATGATGGGCAGTAAAAAATAATAAGCCGCATATAAAGGTCGAGATGGATGCAGGAGATGCTTGCCATGGGTAAACAGACTGACTGAAGAGCAATAGCATACGCATAGATCATCAAGAATCCAGCAGACTCCAGCAACAGGATTTATGTCCCCATCATATGTTAAAAAAGGTTAAAGAAGTCAAAGGAGCTGTTGAGCATTCAACAGAGAACTAATCTAGTAAGAGAAAAGCCATGGTCATGTAGGATAACTAACACGTTCTTATTAGCCTGATGGGACTCCAATTGGGTAACCGAGAAAACACTAAATGATGAGCTTGAGCCTCCCAAACTACAATAAGAATCGACCTAGGCAGCTAAACAGCAGACCTTACCTAAGAACCCTTCACAGAAAATACTGGAGACGGCATTCAAGCAACACTGCAGAATCGCGCCAAAAACAATATCCCAAAAGAGAGACCAATTAACCATAAATAGTTTGAAAGAAGGGCCTCCACATAGCTTTTCGCTAGTGCTAAGGTATTTGTTGGTAGAATCCAAAGGATTTATCTCTAGAGCTTGCGCTTGCCATCACCCTTAATTGGGGAAAAAAAGAGAAACAGATAAGAAAAAAGCGAGAAGACCCTTGCTGGATTTAATTGGACAGATGATTAACATGAAAATCTGGCCTTGTAGATCTATTTCACTAATACAAAAATTTAGTTAAGATGCAAGTTAATAGGGTGAAATTAATTGGACTTCCAAACATCAAGCTATCATGCATAAATTATTACTAAAGGGAATAACTAACATCTAGAATAGCATAAAGTCCGTAAGCATATGCTCTAACGGATAGGGTATATCACAATAAATGTGAGCATGCCCACTCTAGATAAGGTTAAAGATAGTACATTTTGAAGCCTTTCATACTCTTGCTGGCTATGCTTAGTGATCTCAGCTTGTTCGCCCAAAGCAGCTTGTAGTCGCCAGACCTGAAGTTTGACTAAAATATTAAGCCAAACACTCCAGTATTTGATAATTTTATGAAATCAATAGTGGGAAAACATGAACAAGTCAACAAAAAGTTCTAAGAAAGTCAAAGCTATTTAAGCAGGCAAGCCAATGAAGAATTTTGACTAAGTTAACATAACAAATGGCACACCTCCTCAGCAAGATCCTTCTTTGGCATTTTCTTCACCACCTCAGGAGGATAACCCTGGAATGTGTTGTACCTAATGAGATCACAAATAATCAGTAACAATTGTTCAAAAAACCATATATGCAGTTGTCTATAAAAAATCTTTGTAATTATCCAGAAGTTAAATGACAGAATAATGAAACATCAAATAACTATTTGCAAGACAACTTCAAACATAAGTATTAGTACATAGTTCATGAATAGCAACACCATGGTATTTTGCTTCCATGTCCCCAAATGAATAACTCCCTGGGTCTATTATAATGCTTATAAGCACCATCCATAGCTGGAAAAAAAAAACCATATTCATCTATCCTGATATATCAGACTTGATATCGGACTTCACCATAGATGAGTTTAAGTGCAACAATATGCATTTCTAAAAGCCATCAATGATGTCATACGTACAAAATGTTGGCTATCCAAGAAAGGGGTTAGCTAATTAGATTTTCTAATTAACTAGCACTAGTGTAACAGCAATGGTGATGCCCTAATATAAAAGGACAGTGGGACACCAGTTGAACTTATTATCTCTTCTATTACCCTCTTATCTACGGGTGTGGATTAGACATAGTAAAGCTACTTTCAACATAGACCACTAGACATCCACTAATGCTGTGGATGATAACCGTGGTACCATTCATGGTGAAGAGGGTTGTTTGTTTGTAAGATTATGTTTAACGAGGGTAAGAGATAATCTTTGATGTGATGCTTTTATTTTGAGATTTGTAAGAGATTTGAAATAAAGTTATGTTTCGAAAGGTGTGTAGGATGTGAACTTAAGTGATTTTATATAAATTTGAGTAGGATTTTATAAATAAAGTTATGCCTAGTTAAAATTAAGTTAATTTTAACCTAACTAAACAAGCTGGCCCTATATGATATGAAAGGATATGATGCCCTTAAATGTAATTTGCATGATTACACAAGCACCAAGGAAAGATTCCAAAAACTATAAAATACAATCAAAGATAAATTGCTTGTCAAAGTTTCTCATGAACATACGTAGGGCAAAGACATGTATAAGAATACTTAACAAAACATCGAAACGTAGAAGCTTGTAAAACATGATGGTTTCAACAATGACGCCTCGTGAATGACATAGTTCACTAGACCATGGTCAAGTTCTACTATACTATGCACTCATTCATGACAATCTATTGACGCATCACAGTACTCACAGATGTTAATCGTAGACTATTATGCAAAATAAGGTCCATATCACAACCAAACAGAAGCAATAAAACAAGATATGCATAAGAGACAAGTTGCATGAAACAAATTTAAAGGATCCCAGTCATTTCCATTGAAGGTAATAAGATAATCATGCCATGTTATCTTACCTGAAGTTAAAAAAAATACAATATGCATAGATGTACATACATACCCAGTTGATTCAGCCTGAAACAAGCGAGCTTGCTCTTCTTTGCTCCCTTCATCAATAGACCACCACCCAAGCAGTCTGCATTATCATTGCCAAAAATGGCATGCACGTAAAGAGATGGTACTATGACAACATATATATAGAACTGGAAAAAGTCATCTAACAAAACTGTCAACATATACATCAAAGAATCTTCTATATATATATATAGACACACACACACACACATCAAAGAATTACCTTGAGCCATGATGTAGGAAAGCAAAGCAATCTTGAGCTCTTGATGAGATCATAAGATATCTTTGGCTAATAGTTCCACTACGCACAAGAAGTACAATTTTTTCCACCAATCTTGATATGCCAAACAAAATACCTGCACCTTGCAAGAAAAACAGGGGAGAGAACAGAACCAAAATTGGGATGTTTCTTGCAGCAGGCGGCGTTCCCTGAAATAACATCAGCAAATAGCTGTCAAAACTCCCCATCCTTGAATCATTAATATGTCAAAGGTGGGAATTGGAAACAAATATATAGCCAATGTTTAGGTACGACATTCCATATAACTTATTAAGAAAAAGGTCTCATTTGGTAATTGGCTTAAAAAGCCATGGAAAAAAAAATTTCCATGCACAAAACAATATTTAATTAAAATGATAATCAAAAAATATTTTTATATCTCATCAAATTCCAACATTAAATAATACTTTATTTCATATCCTACACATTTTTCCATAAATCAATCAATTTTATTTCACATCTAATAGAATTTTTAACGTAACTATGTTTCACATGAAAGACATATCTCAAAAAAACTACAAAAATGTTTCAAAATTTTCTTTCTCCCAACTAAACTAAAAGCCACAAATTTCACAAAATGCTATAGCTGTAGATCATGGCATAACATGTGGCATAGTATCCAATTCTAGTTAATATATATCTAAGGCTATTAATTTCGCTTGAAGATTGAAGTTCGCTCGAAAATTGAATTGAATTTTAAATCGAATCGAACTCAACTAGATCTAAACGAGCTGACTAATGAGCCATCTTTATGACTCGAGATTTTTATCAATCCAATCTTAAGCCAACATAAAATTAGATTGAGATGGCTCGAAATCGGATTGATTAAAAAAATTAAAGATATTATACATGTAATTGAATTTAATATGTTAGCTTTTACAATAGTTTATTGTAAAACTTCATTACAATTTTTCCCATAAATTTTATTCAAACCGAATGGCCATAGTCTAAACTGATTGAATAAACAAATACATTTATACATAAGATTTAGTTAAAAGATAAAAAATCAATCGAAAGTCGGATCAACTTTGGCGTGGATCAAACTTGAACTAACAACAAATGAATCAAACATAGCTCGGATCAAGATTGAATAAAAAACTTTCAATTTAATCTTGAGGCGAGGTCGGATCGACTTAAGATCGGATCATTAATAGCCCTACATATTGAGGCATGATGCAGATATTAGCACTTTTCTATGACAAAAAGAGGTGTTTGTGCACCTTTAAAACTACCATGCTTATATTCTAGTTAAAGTGCTATACTTTGTAGATATATTCTATGAAACTACCATGATTAAAAGGATCTCTTTAAGTGTATTCTTCAAATATCTCGGCCATCATCATCAGAAGAAGCTATTATCTTCAAAACCTAAAACAACAAAAGGAAACATACCTCCAATCTCATACACAACAAAATTTGAAAAGCCACAAAAGGAATTTTCATTATATGGCCCCCAATATCTTGCAGACCACATATCCTATCCTGCTCTTGATCTTCCATTGAAGAAAACATCAAGCCATTATTCCAATCACGATATCTAATTGCTGAAGAAGATGAACTGGCTTCTGCATAATTTGTTCTTCTATGTATAATTGGATTAGACCATTTGGTACATACAAGAAAAGCGAAACATTCTGCAATTCTGAACAAAAGTTATAATATATCAGATCACAACAGGTTTATGTTACAACATAAGTAAGACATTGGAAGCATATCTACATTACCCATAATTGATAAAAAGGTCCCACCAGCCCAAGGCACCAACGTCACCTGCACCCAAATTTACAATAACACATTAAATTAGAAAAACAATGAAACAGAAACCACATCAAACTAGATAAGGGCTTGTTATGAAGTTCTGTAGTACAAAAATGTTACAACTCATATCAAATATTCACACTCCACTTCCCTACACTCTCCAAGGCAACTTTAAACACACAAAAGAAAAAAGTGACCGTCTGGAACTCTCTTCACCCCATCTAGAAGCCTGGAACAACAAACTACTAAAAAATTCCTTCTAATGACATGCCTATTTTGTGGTTCAAATTTGTTAGCACATCATTGTTGGATACCAAGTCCTGAATGAGAAATAAGGAGGATTACGTTAAGCATTCAACAACCAGCGTAAAACTTGTCAAACAAACATTACATGAATCCATCAAAAAATTATGCTAAAACTAGAGCATTCCAACATGCCATATTGGCTAAATACAATGAAAAGTGTGCAAGAGCTGTTGCCACATCACTGTCCGAGTGTAGTGATAAGGGAGCAATGATTCTTATATTATGGACAAATGCGAGTAAAAAAGCTAGTACGAGATACTGACACAGATATTATGACAAAACAAAAAACTTGAAATATACATCCTGATAAATAAGTTAATAAAATTGGTGTATATTATAATTCATAAGAAAATTAATATTTTATTCCTTTAAAAAATAAAACAATGAGAAAGTCAAAGAATTGATGGCTTAGCCATTAAATTTTGATACTCTGATATAACTACAACTAAGAATTAGGTAGGTACAATTTTTAAAAAAATATTTGAAAAATAGTGCAGTGAAAGTTACAAGAAATGAAAAATATAATTATACTTTTAAAAATGACTATTAATATTGTAAATATGTATACCCCCAAGTAAGTTTGGATGCCACCCAAATAGGTTTGGGTGTAAGTATAAAGAAAAATTTTAGAATAACTTAAGAGAGTCGATACTTGAGATACCATAAGAGGAAAGAATATTTATTAGAGGAAATCAGAACGGATATGTTGAAAGCATTGTTGAAGAATTTAATAACATTCACGGTAAATATGAATTTGGGGAGACTAAAGGTGATCGTAAAATCATTTTAGAGTTTTCCTCAACTTATAATTTTATCATGTTAATACTTTGTTTAAGAAAAGAAATGAACACATTATCATTTACAGAAATGGACCTTCAAAAACACAGATAAGGAAATGAGATCGCATGAATTGTATAGATTATATAATTATTTCAAGTGAATGCTTGACTACCCAATATTAATTAATATTTTAAATTTTAAGGTAAAGCCGATGGCACACCCCAACTTATTTGCAATACAAAATGTCCAAAAGAGGAGCGTGACTAACAATCAGAATAATTGAACTAGTTATCCTAAAAAAAGAAACAATAAGGTAGATTGTCAGAGAAATATTTTTATTTGTATAGAAGATATTTTTATTATAGATACAGTAAGTTTGAGTACATAATAAGTAACCCAACATAGCCTTAGACATATAAAACTTAACAACTAACAGAAAATATAACATTGATAAGCCAAATTTGGCTGGAAGGTTGACCCGTACTAAGAATATTAGTGGGCCATCCTAAAATGGGAAAACTCTAGACTCCACCGGCAGCTTACGTACCTAAAAACAATAACAAGTTAATCATAAATATAAAGTTAACGACCTCCACTTTACTATAAGTCAAGTGAGGCATAATATTCCAAGAAAAAAAGATAAATCAAGTCTGCATTTATAGCAAGCATCATCACATTGTACCAATATAATAATAAGATTTTCATGTATATTTCATATGATAGTTACCAGAAACGTAGTGGAGTGACCATAGAGACTTGCACTAGTGAGAATACAAAAAGGCCACTAGTGAGACTACAAAAAAGCCACTATTGAGACTACAAAAAGGTCACTAGTGTGGCTACAAAATGCAGGTACGTCCACCACTCGATGCTATGCACCTAGAAGGCTAAATCAACATATCGATTTTTGACATCCGACACAGTGAAAGAAATTAGTATAAAGCCTCGCAATAAGGCTTGCAAAGTAATTTTTATTGATAGTTTTATGCGTAAATGTAAGATTAATTTTAATAATCAAAATAACTTATATTCAATGAAAATCGTTTACTTGAAAGAAAGTGTCAGTATGGCAGATTTACCTTCATCTGGTTCATGGATCAAATGAGTCAACACAAGTTACAAGTCAAAGCAAGTTGATGTAGAGCTTTACTAGAGCTTTGGAGTATGAAGTGGAACAGTGTTCAAGGAGCCATGAAGGTCAAAGAGCAAGGTGGGTCAACGAGGGTCAAACCAGTTGAATTAAGGTGTTTAAGATGTTTATGGTGAAATGTGGGTCAATGAGGATCAAGTCAATTAAATTAAGGAGTTTTAACATGTTCAAGGTGGGAAGGGGGAGAGAGAGGTGGGAAGTAGTATGTGGTTGGGCGAGAGAGCAAATATAGGTCTGTTAACAAAGATTTGGGTTGCCTCTGTTTGGTTGGTGGGAACTTCACCACTAGCGTGGCAGCAAAGAGGAAGTGAGAAGAGAAAACAAAGGGGAAGAAGTTTGTTAAAATTAGCACAAATTGGCTCAATGATTAAGGCTTTGTTTGTCTTATTTGATGGGATTTTGGGATCCTTTTATAGAGGCAAAACAAAGCAAAGCGTTACTCTAACTCCTCCATAGTGGTCTTCCTCTATGCTGCTATAGCAGTGCTGGCGAGACTGTTGGTGGTTGGAGTTGAGATGTGTGGCGGTCGACGATTCGGTCCTCAGAAGACCACGTAAGTAAAAGTATGCCACAGATGTCATTGGAGACAGAGTAAGGACTAGCAAGGTTTTACTTCACAACACGAAGAAGAAAAAATGAGGGAGATTGTGGTTGTTGGATAGACAAAGTAGCAATTAACCCATAAAGGGAGAATAAAAGGTTAAGTGGAAAGATATAATTTAGTGGAGGGAGAGAACAAAAAATTTATTTGTATTTGATAAAAATATATTTTAAGAAGCTCATCTTATGATTACTTTTTGTTTGAATTTCAATTTATTCACTCACACACGTGTTAAGTTTTAAATGTATCTAGCTATTAGTGTTGTGTCCTATTTTACCTTACTAACATTATTATAACTTCGGCATTCATAAGCAGATTATTATAGTTGGAAAATAAATAGTAAGTTAAAATAGTTCTCTTAGACTCGATGGTAAAATCTAAGAAATGAGAATAAAAATTCTTTAAAAGAAAAATTCTAGAACTTACCCTGTGAGATTATGAGAGGAAAATTAATTTTATGTAATTGACGGCTGCTAACTAAATCCAAAAGGAGGCAAAGAATGTATTGGGAGAATATAAAAGAAAAGCTTCAAATAATAACGATGTTTGATTAAAAAAAGATGCAAAATAAAAAAATAAAAAAATAAAATAAAACATATTTGCTACAAATACTACTCTAAATGCAAGAACATAGAAAATTATGAGAAATACAAAATGATCCAACATGAGTGCAAAAAAGCAATGTATAATGCAAAGATGTGTCGTTTGAAGATTTATATAAGAAGTTGGACAACAAAAAAGAGAAATATTTATACAAGTATGCCACGATAAAATATAGGAAATCTAAATATTTGATTCAAGCAAAATGCATTAAGAATGCGAATCACAAAATACCTATCAAAGAAGAAGATATCTAATATAGATGAATGAATTACTTACAAAAAATTTTCAATAATCGTTGTGACAATACACTTGATCGTAATGAGCTTAGCGGCCAGCAAGAAAATAAAATCTACTGTTACATCTAATGTATTAGTAAACCTGAAGTTTGAGAAACTTTAAGAAGATGAAGTGTGAAAAAGTATTAGGACCAAATAACATATTAATAGGTGTTTGAAAATGTATAACAGATGAAAGTTTCTTAGCTCACTAAATTATTTAATATGACTTGGAAGGCCAAAAGATGTCAAATGAATAAAAAAAGAGTATATTGATAACTATTTACAATCATAAAATTGACATACAAAATTGTGCTAACTATAAATGAATTAATTAATTAGCTCAACTATATAAAACTTTGGCATAAATTACGTTGTGATAATGAGGCATCACAAAACCAATTTGATTTTATACTAAATAGATCTATTATGAAAACTATTTATATATTGAGAAGTTTATTGTAAAAGTTTAAGAAGAAAAAAAAGATTTGTATTTAATTTTTATCGATTATAAAAAGCTTAGATAAAATCCCAAGATAAATACTTAGGAGAGTTTTTTTAAAAAAAATTGTGTTGCCTATATTCAAGTTATTAAAAACATATATAAAGAGATTGTTACTTGTTCTTGAATACAAAAAATTTTGACTAACAATTTTCCTATTACAGCTAAATTACACTAAAATTTAGCTTTAAGTTCATATCTCTCTTCATTGGTTATGAAAGCCCTGACTAAACATATTTAAAAAAAAAATACCTTATTGTATACTTTTTACAAATGATGCTCTCTTTATTAATAAAACTAAAAATCTGGCTAAAGCAAAACTTAAATTATAACAAAATACCTTAAAGTGTAAAAGTTTTTGTTTTAGTAGATCAAAAATCAAATATAAAAAACACAAACTTAATGAAAAAAATACTTTTATTGAGAAAGTAACAACTAAGAATAAAATTATCAGGAAGAGTAAAAGGTTTAGATATCTCAAATCAGTACTACAAAATAACACAGAGTGCAAATTCAATGAAAAGACACTTTTATTAGGAGGTAACAATTAGTAATAAAATTATTAAGAAAAGCGAGAGGTTTAGATATCTCAGATTAATTCTACAAAATGATAGTGAAATAGATAGTGATATTATTAGCAAGATCCAAACAAAATAAATAAAGTGGAGAAATATATTTAGTGTGTTACGATAGAAAACCATTTTCTTAGATTTGGGCCCTGTTTGGGGACAAAAAAAATACAAATCTCTTTAAAAACACTTTCATCAATATTTTATATTTATTTTGTATCATACATAAATTTAAATATTAGAAGTTAATTTAATTTTACATCTTACACAAATCTTTTCTTCAAAATTAACTTTATTTCACATATCATACATACTTTAATAAAAAAATCAATTGTATTTCACATTCAACACAATTCTTAATAATAAAATAGATTTATTTTACATCATTACATTAAAATATATTTATTTCTCTTTTAATCTCAAAAAGTTTTAAATATCCCAAAATATGCTCCAATCAAATAAGGCATTAAAGTTATATTTTGTAAAACAGTAGCAATACCAACGATGTTATATGGTGCTGAATGATGTCTCATAAAACAAAGGCATACAAAAAAATAAGTGTCACAAAATTGAGGATGTTAAGACAAATGAGTGGACATACACAAAAGAACATAATGAGAAATGAGAATATCCGTGAGATGATTGAAGTAACCACAAATAAGAATAAGTTTAAAAAGAGTTGATTTAGATAATTTGAACATATAAATCGCAGGCCGATAAAAACTCCAACAAAAAAAGTTCAATTATCGAGTCTTACCCGTGTAAAATAGGAAAAGGAAGATAAAGAAAAATGATAAGAAACTAAAAGGAATAATCTTACATACTTAGAGCTAAGTCAAGGAATTGTAATTTAATAAAGTATAATGAACAAATAATTTATGTAGCAAACCCCACCCAGGAGATAGTTGTTCTTGTTGTTGTTATGCTTGTGGATCTTTATAACAATGATTTCCAACATTTAATCACCCAATAATTTATCCATCAAATATGACTTCAGAATAACTTTTGAATGGTTTAACTAACTCGAGCATCAAACAGGAGTATATTCATGCCTTTTAGGTTAAATCACTACCTGGTTTATAAAAATTTGCATTTATCTTTAAACACCAATATTCAACATTCAAAAGGTCTCTATCACACAATGAGCTTCAAAATCGTTGCTATTATGCTGTTGCAACCAATAATGAGAGGAATGGCAATAACAATATAACTTCACTATTAGTGATCAAGAATTTTTCTTACAAATATCATGAAGTTTAATGTTGACATCTAAAAACCAAAATCTAATCTTCAGAAAGTTCATGTCAAAATGTGATTTTAGAGCTTAAGAATAAAAATGGAAAAATAAAACCAAGAAATTTATTAATAACGGTTCCATGCAAAAGACTACTAGTTACCATTCCAAACAAATAGAAAAATACATATATAAAGTTTCATCAAGCAATCCCATTTTTAGAACAGGTAGCTACCAAATTTGTCTAGATACCCCTAGCTTGTTTAATTTGTAAAGAAGATGCTGGCAAATTAATTTTCAGAAATTCCAATAAGAAACAGGAATAATCGTCCGTATCAGCTGCACGTCAAACTACCCAGAGACACAAAACAAGCATTTACAATTCTATGATCTATACCCTCCTCAAAATTTCCCAATTTGCTATTAAAACCCCACATGCTATGACATTTCAAGCAACTCCATGCTTTCTACCAAGCAAGAAAGATAGGCGCCATTATCTTTTATATGGTTTCCGATTAGTAATAGACAACTACTGCTTCATAGTTCAAGAAAGCCCCCCAAAGTAATGCACTTTTCTAAGACTTCAAAACCCACAAGAGGTGATGGATATCCTTACCGCAAATCTTAAGAAGCGTGAATGTTGTGGCTGCTACAAGAAATACCATAGATATTGCTACCCAGAAGTGCTGGAACAGAGAAAGTTAACATTTAGTTCAAATGAACTGCAAAAGTGGTTAAAGAAATTCAAAGGTGCAAAGATATTTAAAACATGTTAAAGAAGAATAGTATTAGGTTAAATATTCTCCCCATCAACACCAATAGGCAATGGCCTCACGCCAACTATTTGGGGCCGCTTAATCAATTCCTTGCCAATTCTTCACAGCAAATGCAACATCTGCTGCTCGTTCTAATTTATACACATTATTTTCTATAACAATAAATTTAACTTTTGACCCAACATTTTCCCTTGTGGTCCACAAGGTACACTTTTATCACATATTACTCCAGCGCTTTTCTTCATCACCTAACATTTTCACATTTTTTCAATAGTAAAATTTTAGAGCAATTAGTTCAACACACATCACACCATTTTGGCAGTTACCAAGTTTAGCTTCACTACAATAACAAACAACCACGGAAGCATGGATCCTTCCGTATATCCCAACACGTCGTGTAGTGCCATAACCCCGTGTCCCCATATCACCACTGAGCTTCCGAGGTGCTTGTATAATATTTTGAGTAAAAACTATAGTAAAACTACACAATCATATAAATATTTATCATATTATTTGGAGTGTCTTGTCGTGTTCATGTTTTACAATTTGGCAAATTGTGTTGTATCCCCGTGTCCCCGTAACGTGTTAGTGCTTTCTAACAAAAAAAACTTTCAATCTTCTATTCTACTAATTCTAAATCCTTGACTTTTAATGCCCTCCTTTGTTATTATAACTCTTCATTTGTCTTTAAATAGGGACGACCAAACTCATCATTTACAGATAGCATACAACGATGAATTCTCAAATACAAAGTGATTTAATGCTGAACATTTGTGTAAACTTACAAGTTATAACAACAATAACAACAACCAAACCTTTATCTCACCTTTATCTCTCTAGGTGAAGTTAGCTACATAAATCTTTTGTTTTCATTGCATTATATTAGTTAATAAATCTCATTTAGCTCTAAATGTATAAAATCATTCCTTATACTTTTTTGTCATGTCTTTTTTTATCTTCCTCTTCCTTTTTTTACATGAGCAAAGCCACCCAATTTTTTCTTAATGAAGCTTTAATCAACCTACAATTTATATATCCAAACCATTTAAACCGATTCTTTCTGAGTTTATTTCATGGATATACTCAATTTCTCATTCTATCCTTTCGTGTATAATCACTCATCCACCTTAGCATCCTCATTTCTGCAATACTCACTTTATTTATATACTTTCTCTTTGTAGGCTAGCATTCAACATCATATATCATCGTTGGTCTTATAACTATTATATAAAATTTATCTTTAATTCTTAGTGAAATTTTTCTATCAAACAATACACCAATAATATTTCTCCATTTAATCTATCTTGCTTAAATCATGCTAATGATATTACTATCAATTTCACCATAATTTTATATGATTAATACAAGGTATTTAAAACACTCATTTTTCTTGATAATTTTATCAATTATCACATCACCAATACAAGTGTTTCTTTCTTAACTAAATATGCACTCTATAAATTCAATTTTAATCTATTAAGACGAAAACCTTTACTCTAAAGTATTTTTCTATAAGTCGACTTTCATCTTAGCCTCATCTCTAGTCTTATGATCTTATCAACAAAGAAAAAATCATATACTAAAACCATACATCAAATTCTTTTAAGCTCCAGAAGTACTTCCAATATTAGTTACTGCTCCACTATAAAGGTCCCAATATCTTCATTATACTCCTTAGGAGCACCGTCCTTTTCAAACCTTACCAAATCAATTATCAGCATAGTCCATCAATTATATAATTTTTTTAAAATCAATATAAATCACATGACAACGAAGTTGGGAGAAAATTTTGATTATTGATGTAACCAAATATCATTAACAAAGATACTATCTCATTGCGGTTGATGACGTTCATTTCTTTGGGACAGTATAATTGATAGTCAAATGGATGAACATAGTTATTCTTAAACAAAAACTAAAATAAATAAATATGAAAGTGGCACATATCCACTTATATCCTATTATATCTACTTTGATAGCACTGGACCAATGGTTGCTCACATATTTTGCCAAAAAAATGTACTTTGACTACTAGATTACTTAACTTACATCTACAGTGCCATCCATGTAATAACACAAGAGAAAGTGGAGATTTTCACAAAATTGCTAGGGATATTGCAGTACATCACATCTGCTAAAAGTGTGTTTTAACTCTCTCTGTACAACCCTTTTAAGAAGCACCCGACACATATCATATCCTAAGTGCATGTTATTCTTGAATCAACATCAAGCATGCTGCTAACATGATCGCGGGACCCTTTCAGGTTTTAGTAAAGTATCATTTGCAAATACAACTATATAAACAAGTCTTTGTTGAAAGCTCCAGATTCTCCACCCAACCATGATAATTGGTGGGGACACGATGCCATCAGACCATTGATCCATCCCAGAGAGGATTCACACTCAGCGTTCGAGATCTCACCACGTGGCATCGATCCGCCTGTGCTCGCGCCCTCGCGCCGTTTGAGCGTTGTCCGCGCATCGCCTCGATCAAATCAATTAATCATCGTCAGTAACTCTTCCCCGATTCAAATCGCTGGTAAATTCTTTCCTAAACCCCACTAAGCTGATTATTTGATTTCAACACAAATTATTTGCTTGACTTGGATTATTTGTTTGGCTCTAATTGTGTGACCCGATATTTCTCGTGTGTCAATTACTGTTGAATTTAACTGTGAGACGTCTGTCCTAAATTTCTGAACCTCGGATCTGATTTATTAAATTTAAATTGACGTCCTAATCTAAATTGATAAATTCTTATTTATCATACGATCCAATTTAATTTTAATTTTAAAATATCTTAAATTACGGGATTCAAAATCTTATTTATCATATAAATTATCAATTTATTGATTTGAATGAGAATCTTCCAAATTTTGGGCTGATTCCTTCTACTTTTAATTACTCGCATTTGACATGTTGTAATCAGTTTTATTTCAGCATTTATTTTTGTATTTATTTCTGCAATTGTAATAGGCCTATATAAAGGCATAGACTAATGTTGTTTGGTTCTTAATCCTGAAATGAAATTATTGTGAGTTTGAATATTGTGTGTTATATCCCGGTGAAGGAAAAAGTTGGGGCCTTGGTGAAAATCCCTAAATATCTTAAAGAGATTTAAGATATTCCCCAACTTTTCTCGCACTTAAACCACGATCTCAGCTCAACAGAATCCAGGCCCACTGTGAAATCTTCCCAGCCCCGAAATCCATCTTCCCTTCTTCTCTTTATCGGTTCAGGGGTATCACCTGCGCCGACCTGCGATCCCCGCCCGCGCCGGCCTGTGGCTCCGTTCGCGCCGCCGATGCCTCTGGCAACTCTCTGGCCACCGGCGAGGGCAACGACCCCACCCGCAGACTCCGCTCGTGCCGCCGTCGACTCCAACAACCTTCTGCGACATTGCTCACGACGTTTCAATCATTTGCAACAACGTGCACGACCAGCCACAGCTCGCGCTCTGACACGCCGCCATCGCCCAAGACTTCGAACTTCGACCCCACTAGTTCGGCCTTCGACCCCACTATAATGTATGATAAATTGCTGTTGGGTATTTTATTTGTGAGCATACCTATATTACTGCGTAGCCCTAGCTCTAATTTGTTGAGATAAAGTAGCCATAAATCATTTGATAAATCTATTAGATATTATTTGAGCTTATTTCTGGATATTTAAAATTGTTCTACTGCTCAGACCTATAGTTTCTTTATTATTACATAATGATCAACAGTAAAACTCTTGAACAATTTATGCTCATCTGTTAAATCATTTACTAATTTCTAACTAGGATTACATCTCGCATATTGTTCCGCATCAACAATCCTTTCATGTATGCAAATGTGTGCCAAATAAACAAAAAAATGGATGAGATCAAATGAATGAGATCAGAGACAAGTGCAACAATAATTAGAATAGAGAACCTGGCTGCATAAGGTAAATTGATGTTATTAAGATAACAGCAGCAACAAATGGTAATAAGAAATTAACTACAAAATGAATTTCCAGTATTAACAAGATCACACTATCCTCCCTCCCCTCCACAACATCACAACCCACCCTGCAATAAAAAAAAGAGGGGAACAAAAAAGGCGATATGCATAATAAGAGAGAAGAAATTACACCATTAACAAACTTACCGGAAGGGTCTCCCATATAGCTTCATCACTCATACTTTCTTCATCTCCTGGCATTAGAGCTTTACACATTCTGAAATATTATGGTAATAATCACCAAAAAGCGTTAAGATTAAATTAACTGAAAGTAAACCAAATCTTGTACAAAATGATCAAAGTAAAAGATGACACGAGTAAAAAATGGTTCAGAAAGTAAATTTGGTGATGTTCTACAATGAACGAGCTCAGTGTTGTGAGAAATCAATTACAACTTCAAACCAGACAACATAATGGAATTTGAAGTCTTATCATATTATTACTTTATAAGACAACTGTAGCTGCAAAAAATTCAACACATTTCAATCGCAGCATAGAATTGGACATGAAGAATTCTTCAAAAAACACTAATAATTTCAGAGTATTAAAGGTACAAGGAATGAACCTTTTACATCTTTTCAAGATAAAAGGCACCAAAAAAACATTATTCATGAAATTCATTAGTGCTATCAGTGGTGAACAGGGATCCAACAAGCATTAAGGATTATCAAATACAAGTGACAGTGGATAAGCCTTAAGCCTTGGTTACAGGTTATTTTTAGGTTAGAGAGAGAAAATGTGTAGGTATTTGTGCATGATGTGACAATTTTTTTTTGATATTGAGTGTTATGTAAGATTTGAAATAAAGTTGAATGTTTTACTGGAATACGTGTAGATGTGAAATAAAATTGATTTTTAATATTAAGATTTGTGTATAAGATTAAATAAAGTTGATCTTTAATGTTGAAACTTGTGTAAGAAATAAAATAAATAGAAAAAATTGATGAATTTTTTAAAAACGCTTCCTAAAAAATTACCCCAGAGACAAGTTATGGAAATATACAATCCTATTCCAATTGTATAGGTTAACAATTTAAAATAAATGGTCTGATAAAGAATTTTACTGAAATGATGAAATGCAAGAAAGCAAGATATAGAACACATATTTTTTGCTAGGTAATATATGGTGGAGATTACCTGAAATTATCAAGTAGAATAATTACTTCAAAAGCCAAAAGTGGAAGAAAAACAATCTTTAAGCTCATGGCTGGGTATTCATGAACTGCAGAAAAATATTTTGGAAGTGAGAAAGTCCATCCATCCATCAATCCATGCATACATGCATACAAGCATACATGCATACAAGCACACATACATACATACTTATGCATGTATACACACAAATATATAATCACGGATCAGCAAAGTCATGCAAATACATAGAATACATAGTTATCCAAAATCTTAACTTGATATCTTACGTGATTCAATTTTCATATCTGATTGTATACTTACCACTGCAGCTCTCAAGATATATACAGAGGAGTAGCTCAAATGCAACAAGCAGTGGCGTTGCAACGACGGCATGGCAAGGTGCCCACTAAGGTCAAGGAAGATGCCCTTAAATGTATAAGAATATGCAATGTCGAATATTTGAAGTTTTAAGACTGATTAGCGCAGCTAAAACAATATGTGACAAAGAAAACAAGTTAAACACACATGACGATCATGAGGTATGGAGGGTGCAGGTAAGGAGAATCTTCCCCGTGCCACAATAGCATGAAAGAGCCAGAGAGGGGAGAAAATTATCCTGCATAATAAGAATAATGCCATTCGTGAAAAAATGAGCATTTTTACCTCTTCATTAGTCAAAATATCAAGTAGGTTGAAGAAGAATTCAAAACATTCTATCTGCAATCAATGCAGTGTCCCTTTGCTCTCATGGATAATGAAGGAGTCAGAAGCAAAGCCAATTCAAAGACATGATTCCATCACACGATTTTCATTCAAGGTGCTTAATTGAAAGGTTAAAATGCAATTTATCTTGAAACTTCAGCGTTTTCCACAAAGAACAGCCATAACAAAAAAGTCACTTTGTTAAAAGAGATACAAAACTACAAGTACCAGGTCAAAATTAAGTAAGTTCAGCACTAGTAAATGAAACAAAATGCAAGCAATCTCACCTGATACACAGTGCCCTCCAATGGCAAGTTTTATGGACTAGAATAAAAATCAAATAGTAAGCATTCTAAAAAAAGATAGCATTTCAGCGGTTTAGAAGAACAACACAAAATTGGCAACCATAGAAAAAAGAAATATCACAATGTGTAGCTAAGAAGTAAGAAGTACAATGAGAACTAAGAAGTAAGAAGTACAATGAGAATGATCAACATTAGGACCTCCAACAGTCAACATCAATGTAAAGACCCACGCCCTGCATTATCATCAATTAATTATGTGATAAGCTTTACCCCAACTATCAGGGCAGTTTAAGTTTATCAACCCTTCTAAACATTCATTCCTAGGCTTTGTTGTGTAAGAGTAAGTTTTGAGGTTGGTTTGAGTTGTTTTGGGGATATATATATATATATAGAGAGAGAGAGAGTATTTTAATGTTATAATGTGAAATATAATTATTTTAATATCAAGATTGTATTGGATGTTAAATAAAAAAAATTTATTGAGAAGTGCGTAAGATGTAAAATAATGTTGATTTTAATATTGGAATTTGAGTAAAATGTGAAATAAAATTAATTATTAATATCACAATTTGTGTCCGGTGCAAAATACATATAAAAATTAGTGGAGGTGATTTAAGATGGTTTTGCAGTGTTTTAGGGATCGAACCAAAACAAAGGCTAAGTGTTACAATAGTATTATCTTCACACTAATTGCCCAACTTCAATTGAAGTTACTTGAAATCTACCTTATTTTTCGTCCTACACTTCTAAAAACTTGTATTTTCATGCCTAACTCATCCATAACCTTTCCAAATGAGATTTACATATTATATATATATATATATATATATATATATATATCTACTGCACATTATTTGGAAATTTATTTACGTGGGATTTCATTCTTCCAAACTTTTAAAACATCCATTTTAATCACCTCATTTAATTATTTACTTCTTTGTTGATGAACACTGAACAACATACAACATTACCTAAACAGCATATAATTTATCTGAATATGGTGCAATTTCAGTATTTCAACCATCAGAAAAGATTTTGTCCACGTTTTCAATCTTCTAACTATGGACAAGAAAGGCTGATAAAAATTTTTAAGTTCTCACGTAGATAATTTCCATTATTCTAATCTCTTCTTTATTGTGTATAACTAACAAAGGAGCCTAAAAGAGCAAAGAAAATAAAGCATAGACAACTAGGCAAATCTTTTGTGGAGCAGAATCAGACATGCCAATATCATTAGTTGTTGTTAAAGAGAATTTTGCGCTTACACAAACCTCGTAGAAAAATACTACATAGTTTCCATAGATACTCCAACATTAACCTAAATATGTTTCATAATTATAAGCAATGAAAGGCGACAATCTGGACTCCACCACACAACATCAGACAAGTTGAACAGGCACGAGCAAACTTTTGCAACACAACTACGATGCTGCATTTAGATATACCTATCAACAACTAGTGGGCCGTCAAATAATATTTTAGAATGAACAGAGCTCTATTCTGCCTTAATTCCCTGATTATGATATTGCCCACACTCAAGTTTGTTATGAAATAAAAAGAATTACCAATTATCCGTTAAGCAACATATCAACATAAAAAGGAAATATAAAAAAAAAAACATAAAAATGGAAAAAACAAAATTGCTATGTTTGAGCTTATTGGACATTCTTCCCCAGACGGCCTTCCCCAAAATGAAGTTAGTCTGATCTGGCAAGCCAGATAAGGATAAATTATATTAAAAAATGATTTTCAGATAAAAAGCCTTCCACTGCATGAAGAATAAATTAAATAAATTAACCCTTATTACCAAGAAGGCCTAAAAGCAAACACTCAAACTTAAGGCATCTTACGCACATCCTAAGTTGAAACCTAACTTAATTTAAAAAAAATTCATCATTTTAGTTTATATTGGAGCAGGTTAAAGTAACTGACTACACAAAACAAACCAAATAAGCAAGACAACAGTGGGTGTGGATATAAAAACAAAAGACCACAAACACAATATTTTGAATTGATTTTTTTTTGCATATTTGAGTTTTCCAGAAAACGTCTGCCAAACCAAATTTGATTTATATTTCTATATTTTAGGTGTACTTGAACTAAATCTGAACATGATATTTCAATAATAAAGCAATGATTATGATATGGGTAGAAGCTATAGAACAAGGGAGTAAATTCCTGTAGAAGCTATCGGTAGATATCCAATATAAAAAGGTAAGACCCTGTAACCTGTTAAACAACCACATGATAGGGACAGGCAATTAGCAAGGCTGAATTTCAATTTTGCATACCAACTACACAATCTAGGGTGAAGAAAATTTGCATTTGACTACCTATTCTTGGGCTTAAGTAACATAATATTCAAAAGGGACACCTGAATTGTTGATGCCATTAGAAGAAACAACAAAAACTATGGTCATCAGTCTTAAATACAAATCAGAAAGCAGCAATAACTTTCAAAATTAACACTGAAGCCTTGGTCGGTTGGTCCACTCTCCCCACCCCTAAGACTTGAGCAATATCTTCATCAAACTAATAACTCACTGGAAAAAGGAACCAATACTCCCAAACCTCCCAACACCGAATGATCGAACATATTTAGAGGCTCCTTCCACCAGAAAAATAATGGCAATTTCATCGAGCCAATTGCACAAATTAGCATGGAAGAGAGGAGTAACGTAAACTAACCACCAGTAAAAGCGAAATCGGAAACAACTAATTTTATACCACATACTATGCAAACTGTACCATCCTACATATATTTTAATATGAACATCAAGTTTATTTCACATCTTGTACAAAACCAACAGAATTTATTTCACATCATATGCAAATATTGACACGTGTAGAAATGAGCCACAAAAAGCCATTCCCAAACTGGCTCTGCGCACGACAGAGAGCCTTAAGCAGAAAAGCAGGAACTAATTAAAAAAAAAAAAAAGTAGAAAAGCAGGCAGTGCGTCATACCGCCCACACCGCCTGCATTGAATCCCCTTATCCTTCTCGTCCACTCAATCGCACTCCCCTTCCTGACTTTCCACCTGTGCAACCTCCCTCCCTCCCTCTCCGCACTTTTACCATGCAAAGGATTGATTTAGCATCGAATTTAATTCGAATATCTTCATTTGATGCAGTAGTTAGCTCATAGTAATCACTCCGAGGTATGGGCATAGTGAAGAGATGTCAGATGCGTATTCCTGGAAACCATGTGATATAGCAACAAGACATCAGCGACAATCACTGAATAACTAGCACGGATGATAAGAGTCTGCAGCCAGATGAACTACCTCAAAGGGAGCAGGATATTAATAATGCAGAAGAATCTACTATCATGTAAGTTATGTAAGTTTGCGGTGAAGAACAATGCATATGCTCGATAACCTAATTATAAAGCCGGAACAAACTGATGTATCGACGTCACGAGCACATCGAGGAACTTAGGGCTCTCAGTACGCTCTGCTAGCCCTAAAAGGCTAAAACCCCACTGCAATCCCGGTCGAGCCACTCATTGCAAAAAGAATCCGCAATAATCCTACGACCATCCAGAACTCGTAAAAACCTAAGCCGATTGAACACAATACAAAGTGAAAACTCAACAGAAAACTAAGAACAGCTAATCGGGTCAATTCGATGGAATTAGCATGGGAAAAAAGAAGAGGATCTCAAACTGACCACCAGGAGTAGCGAAATCGATCATCGACCTTTAGCGCTAGGAACAGTGTGAAGCAGAACAGCAGACTGTGTGCCGCCACCGCCAGCGCCGATTTCCCGACTCTCGCCCACGTCATCGTCTTCCTCCTTTGCATCCTCTCTCTCTCTCTCTCTATACCCTTTCCCGTCGGCACTCCCACAGCGCTTCTTCCTCTCTCTGAGAGTTCCTCATGGCCACTTTCTCGTTCTCGGTACCTCCCGGTCCTTCCCCTCTATTTCTTCCCCAACGAAGAGAACGGCCGGCTATTCACTGAACAAACTTCCTTCTCGTGCGTTGATTTATTTAATAGCAATAATTACATAATTAACAAACAACTTTATCTATTTACATTTCAAACCCAACATTTAACTTCAGTATTTACTAAACTCTATAATAATCACTTCCACAATATTAATCCCAACTACACTGAGAAAATTTTTAGTCCAACAAAGCTTGAGTTTAAGTTGATTTGAGCTGAAGCATAAGCCTAGTCAAAAATTAATTCCAGGTTGACTCAATTTGAAGTATATCGGTATAACAACAATAATTAGTGAGATCGACTGCATAATTCCCCCATTTTTATTTTATTTTTAAATAATAATAATAGGAAGAATTATATATATAATATTATATTTAATAAATATTATAAATCTTACATTAAATTCTTAAAAATTATAAAAATTATGAAAAAAATTAATTATAAATTAAATTTTACACATATTATTACTATTTATAGGCATTACTGGTTGAAGATAATTAACTACATGCTACACAATTTAGTTTTATTTATGCCTTGCTCATACATTTTTAGTTAATTATACTATGCACACTCAAAATATTACAAAATCTTACATACACACATTTGAGTTAAAACATAATCAAAATCTATTTGAAAAAAATATATTCTGTTAGTAAATCATTAAAATTTATTTTTACTCTTAATAGTATATATTTTTTCTCTTCCTCAATACCACACTAAAGTGTTGATTTGTCCTAAAATTAATTCACGTCGCGGATGTCTTCTTCCTTTGCTGTCACCTAAACATTAAAATTTTAAGATTTTTACTCAAAATATATTTAAATATTTTTAAAATAATATGATGAAAGGCCCATATTTTTTGTAATTTAATTATAATTAGGTTATTAAAAAATTATGATTATTCATTATAATAGAAATAAGTTAAAATGTGTATATGTAAGATTTTATAATATTTTGAGTGTGCATAGCGTAATTAACTAAGAATGAATAGGTAAGGCATAAATAAAACTAAATTGTGTGGCATGTAGTTAATTATCTCAATAAAATATTTTATTTATATATTTTAGTTGGTTTCTCACATATAATATTTTAATTCTTATAATAAAATGAATTAATATTAAATAGAATTATTCATTTTAATTTTCATTGGCTTTTGAATTACCATCAATTCATTATAAACAACTAAATATTATAAATATTTTGAATATCCATATTGTTTTCTTAATTAAATCAATGATGCAGATCCTAAAGTTTCTTATTATATTTAAATAAAATAATGTATTAAGAATAAATGAAATATATAAAATATATTTTGTAATTGAAGTTTTTCATGAATTTGTAAGTTTTAAAAATTGAGTATAAAATCTGTAATATTTACTATATATAATATTATATATATAATTATCTCATAATAATAATGATTTATTTAACTTCAAATATGTCAAGTTATTTTTTATAATTTTTTATATTTTCTTTTTAGTCTTTTGTTTTATTTTTTTATATGAACAAAATCAAATAATATAACTCTTTTTATTGGTGCTCTCATTCGGTTTATAATTTATATATATAAATTATTTAAGATAATTTTTTAAATTTCTTTAATTGAGAAAAATTTTATTATGTTAGGCTGCTCGAAAGTTGGGCTACCAATCGATACTTAACTGGAACTCGATTGGTTGCTTGAACATTTGAGTTGCCGAATAGAATAATTTATTCAATCAAGACTATATCAACTTTTTTATGGGCATACTTATTTTTTTTTTATTATATATATTTTTACTCATTTTTGTATATATTTACTCATTTATTTTGATATTCTCACATTACATATATTTTTATTTTTATTTTTTTATAATAGTAGATCAATATTCAACATTATGTAAAAAAGATAATCCTGATTTGGGGTATATCTACGCATGTAGAGAAGAAAAATTTTCATTTTTCAGTATTTTCTAACAGCTAAAGTACATATTAAATGAGCCAACTTAAATTTGAGCTTGAATTTTGGCTCGAATTAAATTTGTATTAAATCAAATCAACCTACATTCAATTGAAGTTTTGTTTGAGTTAAGATCTATAAAGATTCATCGATTATAACAAAAATAATTTTATCAGTATTTGTATGAGAATTATGCTAATAAATTTGAATTAAATTTGATATAAAAATAAATTATGCTTCTAATTTTATGAGGTGATTTTAAACTTGATATGATATTTTTTTCCCACAAAATATAAATATATTTTGATGTAATGGTTGAAATTGGTGAGAACATGAATAGTAAGATTAAGTTCTAAATATGCCATCAACAAAAGATTAGGTCTAAATATGTAAATAATTGAAAGCTTGGGCCACTTACGTTATTTCCATTTTAATTCCTAACTTGCCTTTCACGCTAACGTCGTTTCCACCGGCCTTGATACGAAATTACCACAGTACCATAAAAGCCGTTTCGGTCCGCTGTCCCTGCGGAGAACGCTAGTCCGTTCGTGCCCCTGCGCCTGTGGGTTTCTCCAATCCGCCCTAGATAAACGGCGCATGCTTCATGGTGACGTGGCGTAGTTTGATTGGAACAAGTTAGGCGTCGCATCAACCCTTCCAATTTGAGCAAGAATCCCACGAACTCCTCGTCGGACAAACTATCAAACATCAACAACCTATCAATTTTTTTGACCCTGTTTGTCACGAAGGTCAAATCAAAATTAAAATAATATTAATTTAAAAAAGTAATAATAATAATAAATAAAAATTTTATATTATTTTATATAAATTTTAATATAAAAAATATTATTTTATTTTACATACTAAATAACACTAAATTCACATAATTTGGATAGATCATCCAAAAAATTTCATTATAAAATCTTATTTTTTCATGAGAAATTGCATGAATAAAATATATTAATTAGAATGGTTAAAATATCTGAAATAATTTGTTTAAGTAGTGCCTTTTTATCTTATAATAATATTAAAGAGATGATAATTAATTGACACGAAAGTATAGTTTAATTCAAATTGGATGGTTTTGATCTGACCCATTAGCTTACTCCTTCTCTCCATGCACTACACTGGATGACAATAAAAATTGATGGTGAGATATTAGTAATGATTGGGAATTGAACTGGTTATAAGGGCCATAAAAAATTTACACTAATAGATGAGAAAGCTAGCATAAATTGGCTTGGTGGATCTTGTTGAAGAGAGAAAGGGAGAAGAGACACAACTATGACTGGGATTTCGATAAGCAAAAATGCCTCGAATTCATTGTTAAGTTTAGTTTGCTACTGTGTATACTTGTCCTAGCTCGAAGCAAAATAAATAACACGGTGGAGGACAATTATCAATTTTAAACCCTCCCACATTATGTTGTATTTAAATCTATTGTACACTTTATTGTCTTTTAATTGTATCACTAGAATGCTAACATAAACAAATATAATGTGATGATGAGGGCAACAATTTCAATATTAACAAAAACTTTTGATTGTATGAAGGTAGTCTCATTTAAAAATAAAGGTTAATTACATCTAGTTTTTTAGATTTAGAACATAATATTATATAAATTTATAATTTTAAAAAATTAATATCTAAATTTTTAAGTTGGATAAAATATATCAACCAAGTCTATTTCTTTTTTAATATCAAAACTTTGTAAAAATATATATATTACTATTATTCCTTCTCTTTCTTTCTCTCTCTTAAAAGTAAAAAAAAGGAGAGAGAATAAGGACAAATCATGTATTTTATTAAATTTAATATTAAAAGATTAGAAATGAGCTTAATTGACAAATTATATTATACTCACTCACCAAAAATATTGTGCTTTAAGCTCAAAAATTTAGATATAATTTGCCTAAAATTATTACGAAATAATGCATTTTTTGTTCGATGTTGTTAATGAGTTGATAGCATGTGTATACGTGTATACATATATTAATTTTATTCATAGGCAATATAATTTTTTTACTTAAATTAAAAATTGTGATGATAGTATATTTGAATATTTGATTTTCTAATATTGAAATAAGCTTTTTTTTTGCTAAGTTAAAAAAACACCGCAATTGTGTGTATTTTAAATTTTTTTCAAATTGCATTTGCATTGTTGGAATTGCACAGAAATTATTTATTTTAATTTTATTATATTTAAATATAATTTATACACATAAAATTCTTTATTCGAATTCATGTTCAAATTTATTTATACAATTTAAATTATATTTAAATAATTTAAATCATATTCAAATTCAATTTGTATATATAAATTGAAAATTCTACACAAGACTTTAAGAGAAATAGTCTCTCATATTTTTACTATTGAACAGACCTTATATACTACTAATCAAAAACTTCAGAATGAAGAAACATTCTCACATCATCTATTACAGAAATATGAAGAATACACGTCTGAAGAATTTGATAAATTATATCCACTATTAGAAATTATATATAAACATAAAAACATAAATTCATCATATATGAAAAAGGCTAAGAGGACAAATTATTTCAATAAAGTCATGACTCTGCTACCAAAGGATCTATGGATAAGAATTTTGGACAATATTTATGAAGATAGAGCTCTTCCGTATCTATTCAATAATTCTTTACTAAGACTACCAGATCTACGACAACGGATATTTTCAGCATTCACACCCGATATGAAAAGACCGATTGAACTCGGTATTGTTCGACGACTAATCATAGATACTTATCATTTTGATGAATGAAGAGGATTGCCACAAATCATTAAGACAAGTATATCAGCCACAGATACATATGAACGTATACTTGAGTTTGAAATTATTTCAACATTCGTTGAACCATATCAATACCATGTTTTCCCAGCATATCAAATATGGAAGCTTACACAACAAAAAATCAGAGGACAGCCTCAATTAAAGGAGTTTTTTGGATATTCTTGGGATCATGAGCAGCAGTTAAATTTATCAGAACTTTTATCTGAATATCAGAATCGACATAAAAACAAAGTTCTCAGTAATGGACGAATTATGCTATTTGACGAAGAACATCTAGTAGATATTGAATCTACAACTACGACTTTAGATTTTAAATGGGGAGACTGAACGCATAATGATAGAGCTACAACTGAATACTTCTCCACCAGCCACGCCAGATAATGTATCTATACAATCAGATTAAGAAAGTCTCGAGTTTATCACTAGTGGTTGACATGGTCATTTGATAGTATACTGTTATTTCAAGAGTTGATGTTTTACATTCTCTAAGTCTTAAGCATCAGTATAAACAAAAAAGTTTTTGCAGATGAACTTGATGGGTACCTAAAACTGGTGTTCTTACTCAACCCGGATGGGATAGCCACAGATACTCCTGAAATGGGCAAGTCTAGCCCTTGAACGGAGTTATAGGCTAATTACGAAAGAATGTATAGGTTTTATCAAATTCATCCAACTATTTGTTTCAAAGCATGCACTTAAAGTCTGTTGAATGAAAACATTACTCAATAAATAACAGTATAGAGAAGTCTAAGCAAACATAAACTATATTAGTCAGAAAAGTTTTGATATTAAATCTAATATCAGGACAAATATAATATACCTTGCTCTGATACCAACTTGAGCGAGCGCAGCCAGCAAGCAAGCAAAGCAAGCAAAGCCCAAACTATTTTCTGATGCCTTCCACAGGTTGGAGGCTATCGGTTTATATAACCGAGCAAAAGTCGGACGAATATTTTCGAACTTGACATAAAGTCTTAATTATTACTACTTTGATATAAAGAAATATAAAGTCGTGGGAAGTGGCGCATGATCTTGACTGGAGAACGGTGAGTGGCGCATGATCTTGACTGGAGAACGGTGAGTGGAGAATCCTGTCATATCTGATTTGACTTGTTTGTTGAGTAGAGCCTTTTATCCGGTCTTGCCTTTAGACAATTATAATGAAGTCCCTGTAGTCTCTGGAGAAATTATATATCGTCCTTTTAGAGACTTTCTTAATCTGATTGTATAGATACATTATCTGGCGTGGCTGGTGGAGAAGTATTCAGTTGTAGCTCTATCATTATGCGTTCAGTCTTTGGTCCTCATTTAAAATCTAAAGTCGTAGTTGTAGATTCAATATCTACTAGATGTTCTTCGTCAAATAGCATAATTCGTCCATTACTGAGAACTTTGTTTTTATGTCGATTCTGATATTCAGATAAAAGTTCTGATAAATTTAACTGCTGCTCATGATCCCAAGAATATCCAAAAAACTCCTTTAATTGAGGCTGTCCTCTAGTTTTTTGTCGTGTAAGCTTCCATATTTGATATGCTGGGAAAATATGATATTGATATGGTTCAACGAATGTTGAAATAATTTTAAACTCAAGTATACGTTCATATGTATCTGTGGCTGATATACTTGTCTTAATGATTTGTGGCAATCCTCTCCATTCATCAAAATGATGAGTATCTATGATTAGTCGTCGAACAATACCGAGTTCAATCGGTCTTTTCATATCGGGTGTGAATGCTGAAAATATTCGTTGTCGTAGATCTGGTAGTCTTAGTAAAGAATTATTGAATAGATACAGAAGAGCTCTATCTTCATAAATATTGTCCAAAATTCTTGTCCATAGATCCTTTGGTAGTAGAGTCATGACTTTATTGAAATAATTTGTCCTCTTAGCCTTTTCCATATATGGTGAATTTATATTTTTATGTTTATATATAATTTCTAATAGTGAATATAATTTATCAAATTCTTCAGACGTGTATTCTTCACATTTCTGTAATAGATGATGTGAGAATGTTTCTTCATTCTGAAGTTTTTGATTAGTAGTATATAAGGTCTGTTCAATAGTAGAAATATGAGAGACTATTTCTTTTAAAGTATATATTAGAGAAGGATTATGTTGTAATCCTCCTATTATCTTCCAAAGATTGTTTATAATAGTATAGGTTTTTGGAGTTGTCGGGATGTCGGTTTTATACTGGCTAGTACTGCTAACTAAAGTAGATATGACTTGCTGATTATATTTATCCAGACAATCTATTATAATTGCTCCTTCTTTGAAGGCAATATTTTTATGATATACTTTTGGCGTATATATATGTGATGGTGATGAGGTTAATAATTTGCCTTTCCAGGAATTATTCATATTTGTCCTGCAAATATCAGATATAAAATTCTGAGAAGGAGGATATATATAATATAATCCTGCAAATATACGGTATAATTATAAAAAATCCTGCATATATCCAGGATAAAATATATATATAGATATTCCTGCAAATATAAAAATGTTATGATGGAAGATTTTCTCGTGTTAAGAAATCAGCTAAAATATTAGTAAAACTAAGATTAAAAGAAATTGTATAATCGTATTCATCTAACAGTAACAACCATCGGATACGTCTACTATTATTATCATATTTTTTATTTTTTATATAATGATATAAACCTTTATTATCAGTAATAATTTAAAAAGTTCTTGGTAAAAGCCAGAATTTAAAATTCGTGACAGATTTTAAAATTGCAATAATTTTCTTTTTGTATGTTGAATAATTTACTTCAGGTTTTGTAAATTTTCCTGATGTATATCCAACAATATCTTTTTGCATAGTAACTAAAACGCCAGCCCAATATAAATTACTAGCATTAGTATATAAGATTAATTGATCGTCTTTTGTAGGGATTATAGTTTTTGGTATTTTTATTATCAAATTTTTAAATATTTAATTCTTATTTTTCTAGATCATTAAGTTGTATTTTTATTTTATCAGTGTCCCATCTGGTTATAATTTTTTCGGTGTCTTTTTTATATTGTCTATTTATAGTATTTAATTTATCTTGTAAATTTTTGGTATATTGACTTAATCTCGGAATAAATCTTCTGCCATAATTTAATATTCTTAAAAAACTTTGTAATTGTTTTACTGTTTCGAATGTATCAGAAAATTTTTTAATTTTGATTATTATATATTCTTGTAAATGTAGTTTTCCTTGGTCGATAATTTTTCCTAGATATTCAATTATTTATTTACAGAATTCTATTTTGTTTTTTCCTAGGATAACACCATGCTGTAAAAACAATGTTTTTGCAACTTCTAGATATTGTACATGTTGTTCATAAGAAGACGAATAAACAAGAATATCATCAATATATACTAGTATAAAATAATTATAAGGAGAGAAGATAGAATTCATCCATTTTTGAAAAATTTGAGGGGCATTTTTTAATCCAAAGGGCATTACAGTCTATTAAAGATGTTCAAATGGAGTAAAAAAAGCAGTTAATTCTTTTGAATTTTGATCTTTTATTTTTATTTGCCAAAATCCTGATTTAGCATCAAATTTGCTAAACTATTTTGCTTCACTTATATTTTTTAAAATATTTTCTGTACTAGGAATGAAGAAGTCATCAAATTTTAAATTATCATTAAATTTTTTATAATTAATTACCATTTTAGCTTTTCCTTTTTTTTCTTCAGCATGATTTCTTACCATGAATGCTGGAGAAGAGCGAGGTCCGGTTGCATTTTCTATTAATCCTAACTTTTTTAATTCTACTAGCTGTTTTTGAAATTCTTCTGTATCCATTTTTGAATATACTAACGGTTTAATTCGTATGATTTTTTTTTCATCTAATGGAGTTAATGTACAAAAATGCGGACTATGATTAAATAATAATAGAGGGTTATCAGAAAAAACTTCTTGTAAAGATTCTAAATATTGTGTTTTAAAAGTTTCAGTTAGTGATAAAAGTCCAGGTTTATAATTCATGCGAATTAATTTTAAATGATTAAAGATTCGAGAAATTTTAATTGGTTTATTTTGTATGGTAAAAATATAATACGTAGTGTGTATGGTTAAGAGTAGGTATTGGTTGAGAACATCCATACCTATTATCATATCACAGAAAAAGTCTTTACAGATATAAATTTGTGGAAAAAACATAGAAATATAATTTTCTTCTGCTTGAGCTAATAAGGTAATATTTTTAACATATTTTACAGTTTTCATTGTACTATTAATGCCTGTAAATGATACCTTTTCATTAAATTTTTCAGCAAATTATTCTACCCATAATTGTTCATTAATAATGCTTCGTATTGCTCCTGTATCTATAATGGCATAAATATGAAATAGTTTATAGCCGGAAAAATTTATTTTAATACATATTTTATTTAAATATTTATTTATGTCATGAAGGTTCATATTCAAGTTCTAATTTAGTGATAAGAAATATTATGAAGTCAAATAATTTATAATTTTTTCTAATTCTTATCATTGTGTTTTGTTCATTATTTGTTAAAACAGTTTTTATTTCACCTGTATAATCTGATCTAATAATTTCTTCGGTAATAGTCATATTATTATTAAATAGCCAGCCATTTTTACCTTTTTATTAATCCATAGTATCTCTTGGCTATTTTTACACTAATTGCTGTTCTTATTTTTACCGTTGTTTGTGGTTGTATCACTATATCTTCAAAAGAGTAAAATTCATAATCTATTAAAATTTCAACTGGGTGTTTGGCTGTAGAATCTAATTTGGTTATAAGAATTTTTTCTTTTATGGAGGTTAAAACATTTATACTGTATGAGTTATATTCGTCAATTCGTTTAATATTTATTAATTTCCCTTGAATTTTCATTTGAATAGTCTCATGATTAATGTTTATTGGATAGTGTTTTTTTAATATATCATGACTAATAAGCATATCAAAAGAATTTTTGTCATCACTGTAAACTAAATCATATTCTAATTTATAAAGATTATTGAATATATCATGTACCATTAAACTATCTATATTAGCTTTGTATTTTAATTCTTGAAGTGTTTTGTCAAATGTATAATATCTTTTCTTTTTTGCTAATGAAATATTATTATTGATTAAATTAGATTTTATATGGGATATTGAGGCACCTGTATCAATTAGGGCTTTTACAGAAATAGTATTTTCTTGAAAACCGACTAATACTTGAATAATACTTAAATCTATTTTTGTGGTAGTTATAACAGAAGTAGAAGTATTGGGTAGATGGGGAGAATGTTGCATGTCTTTATCTTGATGTAAATCTTTTATTTGTAATATAGGTTTTGATGCTATTATAGCCTTAGTTGGTTTAGTATAATCAACTGATAATCTTCCTTCCGTTAGATATAATTGTTTTATTAGTGGTTTTTTTCCTACATATTGTTTTCGTAATTCTTCTAAATTTAAATTCCATTCATTAGGTAACTGAATATCATTGTTTGTTAATTATTTAGGATAAATTATTGTTAAATATTGATTATGTAAATCATCTAGTCTAATGTCAGAAGGAATGGGTTTAATTTCTACATTATTGATTTCAGAGAAGTGACCTAATAATCTCCAAGAAAATGTTAATGGTTTACTGCCTTGTAGCATGGGTATATTTTCTAATTTGTGGAAAATCATTAAACTTTGATCTAGATTTTCATCTTTTAAACTTAGGAAAAAATTTGGGAATATTTTAAAATTAAGTACCTGATATAAGAGATTAGATTGTATAACACCTATCAAAGATTGTTCTGTCGTAATTAACCTGTTGTCAGAAATTATTAATATAATAGAGGAATCTAATCCTGCTCTAAAATTTGCTTTAATTGTTATTTGAATACATCCTAAATGTAAATATTTTATTCTATCGACAGTTTTAACTTTATGCAAGATTTCCTTAATTTTAGTTTTCGTTATGATTTGCAAATATGTTATAGCAGTAGGTTCTTCTGAACTATCAGTAGTACCTTCAAAATATTCTATAAAATGTATTAATTTTTTTGTTAGTTGTAACCTAAATTTTTCTTTATATATATCTTTTCCTTTAGTGTTATTTTTTAACTTAATTATTTTTTGATATAGAGTATTATCAAAAATAAATTGTTCACTATGTGTTTCAGCTGATGTAGTTATTATCTTTTCAACGTTTTCATTTTCAGTATCTGATTCTTCATGTAGCATGAATATATAGTTTAGTTCATCATCTTCTGATGATTCTAAATCATCGGATGATTCTTCGGAATCTGAGTTTGAGTCTATATTAAGTTGATCTATGTCAATATCTTCTATTGAAGAGATCGATGAAATTTCAAATTCTATATCTGTTAATGAATTAAGTTCTGTTCTTGGAATAATATCATAAGACTCATTTATATATTGAAAATATGTTTCTTCAATGATTTTAACATCTTTTTTGCAATTATTAGCAAAATGTCCACTTTCACCGCATTTAAAATATTTACAATTTTTTTTAGAAATATTTGGTTTTCTTTTAAAATATTTATTTTTGGGTTTGAATTGTTTAGGTTTATATCGTAACTGAAATCGTTTAAACGAAGGTTTATTTTTAGAATAACGACCCTTATGTGATGAGTGGTAAGGAGATTTGTATTTAGATGTGTATGTTTTAGATTTGGAGTTTTTGTAGCGTCCACCACGCTTGCTGTGTGAGGGGAGAATACCGAATTTATACGTAGGTAAGACATTTATACAGCACCGTTTATGCCGTGCCTTATTTTTATCTTGATAGAAAGTTTTACGTAGTTTCTGTTCACGACAGTACAGTATTCAATGAATATGTTCATTGCACATTTTACCCGAAGGGCTAATGTATCAAATTTTAAATACGTTATATCTTCATTTAAAGCTTTATTAATAAAATTTGTATATTCTTTTTTACATTTTTCATCCCACGGAGTTGGGAGTTTATTAAAGTAGATTTGTGCTCAATGGTCATACTGTGACATTGGGAGTTTCCATACATACTCCATGTATTTTTGAGAGAATTCTTCGAGAAAACAAATATTACCTATTTGCATACGGGATAGAATTATTTCTATACGTTCAATATCTTTAGTATTATCGACAGAACCGCCAGCAAAGAATTCTAATAAGAATTTGCCTAGTAATATGATTGCATCATCTTTATTCTTTTCTTCTTTAATCTTTTGAATTTGTGGATAATTTTCAAGAGATTTAAGAACCATAGAGGCTGAACCAGTAAATTTTGATGTCATCATTTCAAGTAATTGTTGTGTGGTCATATATAAATATATATTTTTAAGTCATCGTACTAATTGTATCCATTGCGTTATATATATTTTTCGTTCTAAAATTGAGATTTTATCAATATTAAATATATATGGATCAGGTTTCTGATTCTGATTTTGAAACGGTTTATTTTGAAAAAAAGTTTTTTCATTGGTATAAATATCATCAAAAGGATCTTCTTCTTTTGGTTGAAAATATTGATCATTGAAATATTGTGCTGGTGAGTTGTAATGTGGTTCACTATGTAGTCTTTTACGTGTGCTGGATTCACCAACTTCCATATATATTTTAATACTATGGTTTGATTCATTATTATTATTTGACGATTCACTGTCAATTTGAGATTCAGTATTAGAATATATTTCATACTCAGGGGAGTAATTATATAATTGGAATAACTCTTCTTTTTTATTATAAATTTCTTGGATATTATTTAATTTTTCAGAGGTTGGACTATTCATATAGTCTTGAATTTTTTCTTCTAATATTTGTTTATTCATTAAAAATAATTCATAATATTCTTTTAGATTTAGATTGTCTTCTAAACTATTAATATATTCTATAGTTTCGATTGATTTTTTCTTTATAGGGATGTTAGTCCAGTGATAATATTTTGGCTTATTATCTTCTTCATAAGATGCCGCCATATATTTATTATTTGGAGAAGTCTGTATTTTAGATTCTATTAGTTTTATGTCTTCTTTTATTTCTTTAATTTCTATTAACGTATGGGTTTTATCAAATTCATCCAACTATTTGTTTCAAAGCATGCACTTAAAGTCTATTGAATGAAAACATTACTCAAGAAATAACAGTATAGAGAAGTCTAAGCAAACATAAACTATATTAGTCAGAAAAATTTTAATTTTAAGTCCTCGTACTAATTGTATCCATTGCGTTATATATGCTTTTAAATAATATTATAAATTAAATTATTAGAGTGATAAAATTAATACTTTTATGTTATTAAATAAATATTTCATATTTATTTATAAAATATTTATATAAATAAATTATAATTAGTGACTAATTTAATTAATTAATAAAAATTATTAGATTGAATAAAAAATAAGTTATAAATAAATACCATAATATAAAAATAAATAATATTAATATATTTAAGATATTTTTAAAGTAATTTTTATATTTTTATATTTAATTGGCAAATAAAATATCTATATATGTATAAATCTTAAAAAAAAATCTGCTATCGTGCAACATGGAACTGTATTTAAATATAATCCTATGGTTTGATTCATTATTATTATTTCAAAACTATAGTTTAATTTTTTAGTAGCAGAGTCATGACTTTANTTAAAAATATGAAATAAGTTATATTAATATATTAATTTTTTTTTAAAATAATATTTATATGTTGAATATTTAATGTAATAAATAAGATGAGCTTTTTTTTTAAACTTGAGGCAGGTGGCCGTTGGCTTGGGGGGGGGGGCGCATGCTCTGCGGCGTGGCACGAATACATGGGCACAGGGCCATTAAATAAAATAAAAGATAATTATCTATATGTCACAACATTTAAATTTATTTATATTTTATTCATTCATTTTTAATTAATTATGCTATAAATATTATAAAATTTTATATTTACACATTTTAACTTATTTCTATTATAATGAGCAATCATAATTTTTTAATAACCTAACTATAGTTAGATTGCAAAAAATTTGAGTAGTTCATCATATTATTTTAAGGATATTTAAATATATTTTGAGTGAAAATCCTAAAACCTTAATATTTAGGTGGCGGCAAAGGAAAGAGATATCCGCGATGTGAATTGATTTTAGAATAAATCAGCGCTTTAGTGTGGTATTGAGGAAAAGAAAAATATGTACCATTAAGGATAAAAATATAATTTTAATGATTTAAATATTTTTTTCAAATAAATTTTGATTAAATTTTAACTCAAGTGTGTGTACGTAAGATTTTGTAATATTTTGAGTGTGCATAATATAATTAACTAAGAATGGATGAGTTAAACATAAATAAAACTAAATGGTGTGGCACATATTTAATTATTCGATAAAAAAATTGGTGGATCACCCAGAACTTGTTTATTTATCTATTCTTAAAATTAGATCAATTTTTATTAGAAACAAATTTACTTTAAAAATTGAATAAATTTTAATTCAATCCAAATTCACTGTGATCAGATTGAATCAATTCTGAATCAGACCTCAATTTCAAAATAAAGGAATCAATTCGATCCATTTGACAGAACTAAAAACGATTATAATCAATTCAATTTGATATTAAATTAGTTCCAACCAATTCCCAACCCTCTCATGCTGAAATTGTTCATTTTGGATTGTTTCTGGTTCAAATCCAATAAGAATTATAAATCATTCTAACATATATTAATTACATCCCATAAGTTATTTGAATTATGATTTAATCCAATAATGCATAGTTTTAACTAAATAAATTAATATTATAGCATCTTATAATTTAAATATAAAATTATTATTTGAGTCACTTGATTACTTCACAGTAGATCACTCATCCTAGTATTATTTCATCCTATGCATGTTTAACTATAAAAATTTTCATTATTAACTTCACGATTTTATCTCAAAAAGTGTATATACTATTTAGGATCATGTTATCTACCAATGCAACTTAGGAACTTCCATCTCTTTTCGATATAGGATGATTTATTCTGTGCCGCTTCTTTTGGAATATTATTCGGTGTCATAAATATCTTAATAAATTACAATATTAAAACATACAATGTGCTCCTAATTTAAAAAAAATGAAAACTAAAATCAGTTGTAATCATCTAAGCATCAAATATATTAGCATGTATTGATCATTGATCAAATTTATTTTTGATTTTAACCTTACTTAATTCAAAGGTTTAAAAAGTTCGTTTTTATTATTATTTTAAAATAATGACAATTATATTTCAAAAAATATTTTGTGACATTAAAAATTTAAATATTAAATATATAAAATAAATAAATTTTAATGCTATATAAAAGTTTTAATAATTTAAAAAAAATAATTTATAGTTTCTATAAATGACTCAGTTTTGAAAAAAAACTAGGATTCCTATGTGACAATAGTGCACATAGACAAAAATTACTATTATCACGTAAAAATTTTAGTTGAATTTAAAGTTTGTGATCATTTATTGAGAATGTACAGCATTACTTATAATTTTATTTCATATTTAATATAAAATTTAATATTAAAAGTTAATTTATTTTATCTAATATATATATATAAATTATATTAATTTTATTTTTCGTTGTATATATCATTAAATTAAAAATAATTTTACATTACTGTAAATTTATAAATTAATCTATTTTTATTTCATACTTAAAAACAACACTCAAACTATACAAGGGCAAATAATTTGGCTAACAGGCCCCTTCGCCAAGCTCAAGTTCTGCGTGGAGGCACGATGGGCAGCGGGCAGCAGGCAGCTGGCAGCTGGCAGCAGGCAGCGGGCAGCTGGCAGCAGGCAGCGGGCAGCGGGCAGCCTACCTTGCTGGTTTTTGGCTTTTTGCGACGGATCCGAAAGATGAGAAGATCTTATTCTCGTCTCTCCACTCGCGCGGCCGTCCGCACCCAATATTTTTTCCCGCGGCTGACATGGCTTCTGCTTGCCCTCATCATCCATGGAGCTTGCTTCTGAGATCTGAGGCCTTACATCCCTCGCTACCGTTCTCCACCTTCTCGCTGTACTCATTCTCTCTTCACGCAGAGAGCAGACGGTTTCCGGTTGCTCGGCGGCTCCCGCGATCATCGCTGCGCGATTTTTTGCCTTCTGATGAGCACAAGAAGCTCGACCTCAATACCCTTTCACCGGAGGCGAGCGAGAAGCTTTTGAATCAGTGCGTGCAGCGCGATGCGAAGTTAGGGAAGCTTGTGCCGGTGGCAGAGGGGGCAGAAAGCTTTGCACCGCTGAGCCGGAGGCCGAGGGCCAGGCTTCGCCGAGATTCGTTCCGGAGGAGGCCTCTGTGGAAGAGGATTGTGTTTGCCTCGAGGAAGGTTAGGAGCATCATTCTGCTCAACATCATCACTGTGATCTACGGTTATCTCTTTTATCCTTTTTTTCTCTGGCTGCCATTTGACGTTCTTGCTCTGAAATTTAGGCTATTTAGTTTGTAATCTGTTATGATGAGAAACAATCAGATTTTTTTCGTGGAAAATCGGCTGAGCGGAAAAACCACGGCTCCTTTCGGTGAGGCTTCAAAAATCACTAGAATCAATTTTTTTGGGATTACAGTAAGAAAGCTGAGGGATTTGAGGTGGAAGATTTTTTTTTTTTTGGATCCAGCCCGAGAGAGAGCTTTTCTCGTTACAGTGAGATATTTATATCCTGGTCTACTATGTAGAGTCATTTCAACAGAATGAGCTTCAGCTCCAGTGACAGACCATCAATGTCCGCAGGGGGGCCACTCCCTGGCCTTTGCTGTACGATGTACGGATGGTACGGTCTGACGGCAGGAGTGCCCGTACCTCTTGAAAGCAGTATACGGTCACCGATACTTCGCCAGACGCCGGTCAGTTCTGCCTTCTGTTGTTCGTCTCGGTCTCTTCGGCGTCTGCTGTTTGGGGTGATACTTTCTCATGTTCGACGTCGAGCGCTCATGTCGTTGATGCCACGTAAGCTTCCACGTGTGCAGTCCAGATGATTGAGCGTGGAGCCAGATGCAACATGTCCCCCCGATAGTCGTGAAGCGTATTGATGCGCGTGCTCGGGTGCCACGTGGGCTTGTGGAATCTATAAATACCTGTGAAGTATTGGACGGTTCTCCTGTTGATCCCAGGAGAGCTGGTGTGGCGATGGCCATGTTCTCAGGCGTCGCTGGGTTTGTTCGGGACGAACTTCCTGAAGCTGGGGGTCCTGCTCACCCGGGTCAGGCGGGCGCAAGACGGCCGCTCGCTCGTGAGGAGGCGCCGAAAAAGCCAAGAGTCCGTCTCTCTAACGCAGGGGAGGGCGCGTGTGCGGCTTCCAGATCCCTTCAAGGCGACGCTCGAGTGGCCCCTCCGGTGGAGAACACCATCATCGTGGCTGATAACGAAATGCGGCCGGGGAGAGAAGGCGCGGAGAATCAGCCTCCCGCTTCTCTGCCTACGGAGGCCCTGGATGCGCCGCTGCGGGAGCGAAGCACTCTGACCCTAGTCTCATCCCCTTCGGGCCCCTCGGCTGGTTCAGAGATCTCGTCAAGGGGCGGCCAGAAGGGACCCAGCTCTGGCAGTTCGAGTGCACAGTACTTTGCGCGTAGCATTTGTTCGCACCTTGACCAGGTCGAAAAGCGGCTAGCTAGCAGGGCTCAAGCGACAGCCCTCGAGCAGAAGATGGAGGAAGCGCTTTCCCTTCTTTGGAGACTGGAGCCATCTGAGGCGGAGAAGGCGATCATGGAGCTGGAATCGAAGTGCGCTCACTTCGAGGGCGACTTGGAGGCGGCGGTCGCCGAAATCGAGGAGCTGAAGAAGGAGAGGGCTGCGCTGGTGGCCCGAGTTGAAGAGCTGGAGGAAGAGAACCGCCGTCAAAAAGAGTTCGCGCGAGTAGTTCGGGGTCTACTCGCGGAGTTGGAGTTCGGGCTCTCTCCTTAGAGAGTTGAAGAAGGAGGCGGTTTTTTTTTGACGAAATGTAAAAGAGATGTTTCAATGGAATATTTGTTCGTGGAATGTGCTTTCTTTATCATTATTTATTACTTTGATGTGACTATTGGGAGAAACGAGGTGAGGCGCGTGCGCTAGGCAGGTCTGAACCTTTAGGATTAGACAGTCTAGGGGTCGCCCTCGGGGAGCGGAACCGTCGGGGTTCAGGACTATAAAAAGGGTCATGGCCCAACCATGGGTCCCTACTACTGTCATTTTCCTGGGTCCAAGATGGTTAAGAAATCGCGCAGCAGAGCGAAGGAAATGTGAAGCGATTACCATGCTCTTCGGGGTGAGTTCTGTGTCTTTCCTCCGCACACTTTCGAGACGAAGGTGCTGCAGGTGTGGGGGAGGAACCCGGAGGTTGTGTTGGAGTATCTGTCGGCGAGAGCGAGATTCATGACCTTGCCGAAAGGAAAGATAGCGGTATGTCTTCACCACCTGCGCGGCGGGTTGTTTCTTCCCTTCCAGCCGGAGTTCGTGAACATCTTCAACCACTTCGGCATCGTTCCAATGCAGCTCCCGCCGAACGCAGTCACCATGATCTATTGCCTCATCAAGGAGCTGCGACGCCGGGGAATCCCTTGGGATATTGATATCTTCAAGGCGGTCTTTTGGTGGGAGGCGAACCCTCAGCTGCACGGGTGTTTTGTCCTGAAGGGAAGGTATTGCCAGGTGTTCAGGGACATCGGCTTCGCAGACTGGTACAAGAGGTTTTCTTCGCCGAGCCCTGCGGAGTGAGTTATGTCGGTCCACGAAGGGTTGGTGAGGCGAGGTTTTTGGGAGAGGGACTTGGTTTTGAGGATCCACGTTTTCGGGAAGTGGATGAGATTCGGAAGCGTGTGCACGATGCGGAGGACTACCTGCGCGAGCTTGAAGATGACGTGCGGGTTTATACAGGTAAGGTTTCGTCAGTTGCCCTTTTCCTCTTTTCGGTCCTGACTCCGCGTCTGTGTTGTTTGTAGGTCAGCCAGAGCTCGAATTGGGTTGGTTCCGACTTCGGCAGATAGGGAACAAACGGGTCCCCCACGATCGGCCGGGGCCTTCTCGTCTTCCTGCGAAGAAGAGACGAGTCGTACTTGGAGCGTCGGCGGAGGGAGTTTCTTCGACGGCGCCTCTTATTTTCGAGGAGGGTGTCGATGACCTGGCGTACATAGATGACGTGCAGGTCAGTGACGATCCCGAAGAGCAATGCGGGAGGCTTGAAGACGGGACGGGCTCTGGCGCCGAAGGGCCGAATTCTGTTGGTCCGAGCGTCGAGGAGTCTGGGGACGGTGTTCAGGATGAAACTCCAAGAGCCGTTCCCGAAGGGAGGTCAGACTCGGTGACCAGACTTGGCGCTCGGGCCGCCGATATGCTAGATGTGGTGAGGCGTCAAGTGGAGCAACTCACCAAGGAAGCCATGGCCCAAGAGAGAAAAGCGAAGGAAAACAAACTTTTGTATTTGGAGTCGGAGCGTCGGCGTCGTCTTGCCGAAAAGCGTCTACGCTCGGCGATGCGAGGTCTGGAATAGTCCAGTCGACGGGAAGCTGAACTTCAGAGGCTTTTGGAGGAGACATTTGATCAATCTCTCGAGGAGACTCGCAAGGAAGGAGTCGCCGAATTTCGCCAGTCCCTTGAGTTCAAGGCGCTCATTAAAGAGGCGTTGGAGAGTTCGGTGAATATGCTCGGCTCAGCTCTCCTCGACCGGGGATTAGTGAGCCGCGAGGATCTCGAAGGGCTGGACATGAACGAGTGTATTCTTTCGGAAAGCCGCTCGTACCGGTGTCCTTTCTTCAAGATATCGGCGGAGAGGATGGGGCGGATGTTCGCCTTCGTTTTGAATATGAAGGTGGTCATCCCTCCTACTGAAGCCGAAATGGTGAGAGCTGAGGGGGCCGCCGGAGGGGTCCCAGCTCCGGAGGAAGAACCAACCTTTCGGGGAGAGGGGGTTTTAGAAGGGCCCTTAGTTGTTTCTCCACTTCGCTCGCGGGATCCAATGCAGGATGTGCCGCGAACTCCTGGTGCTGACTTTGTAGTGGATTCTGACTCCGAGGTTTTGAGGAGGGATAGTGATTTGTAAAGTCTTATAACTTATTTTTGTAAAGCAGATCTTTGTAATGCAAAGTTTTCGTTTCTGTTTTCATTTTGCACTAGATTTCTGCTTGTGAAACTATTTTTGGCATCTTTGGTTTGATTGCCTGGGACTTCGAGAAGGGGAGTGCCCTTGACTGCCAGTCGCCTTGGCTAGTAGTTAGGATTTTAGGCCTGAGACTTCGAGAAGGAGAGTGCCCTTGACTGCTAGTCGCCTTGGCGCTAAGTTAGGATTTTAGGCCTGGGACTTCGAGAAGGGGAGTGCCCTTGACTGCCAGTCGCCTTGGCGCTAAGTTAGGATTTTAGGTCTGGGACTTCGAGAAAGGGAGTGCCCTTGACTGCCAGTCGCCGAAAGACTTGTCTTCATAAAATAATGTGCGATTTACAAGTGCTTTATGAATAAAATCTCCTGATGCCGTTGCCGCTCCAGGTCCTTGGTAGGAGAGTCCCGTCATGCCTTGCCAGTTTGTAGGTGTTCGGGCCGAGCACGTTGCGAATGATAAAATGACCTTCCCAGTTAGAGTCGAGCTTGCCTGATGCCATATCTCGGCCAGCGGTATTTTTTAATTTCAAAACCAGGTCGCCTTGTCGGAATGGTCTCATGTACACATGCTTGTTGTAATACTTTTCGATCTTTCGTTTGTGTTCCGCTTGTCGAAAAGCTGCTAGTTCCCTGTTTTCTTCGAGGAGGTCAAGCTCGAGTCTCCTTGCATTCTCATTTTGTTTTTGCCATTCAAGAAGAGCGGGTGGGTCAAAGTTGCTGGCGTGTTCAACCTGGGGGGAGTAGATGTCTAGCTCGACCGGGACGAGTGCTTCTCCCCCGAAAACAAGCGAGAAAGGCGTTTGACCCGTGGCCGCTGTTGGCGTGCAGTTGAGTCCCCAAATAGCCGCCGGGAGTTCGGCTGCCCATGATGAGCCAATCTTGTCAATCCGCTTTCTTAGTGAGTTGAGGAAGTTTTTGTTCGACGCCTTTGCCTGGCCATTCGATTGCGGGTGTCAAACTGATGCGAAGCTCAGGTTGATACCGTTTTCGGAGCATAGATTTCGGACGGCTCGGCTGGTGAAGGCGGTTCCATTGTCACTGATTAGGGAGAGGGGGACGCCGAACCTGCATATGAGCTGTATCCATATGAAGTTCCTGACGCTCGCGCCCGTCGGCTGTGCCATCGCCTTCGCCTCGACCCATTTCGAGAAGTAGTCCGTTGCTAGCAGCACATGACGCAGGTTCCTTCCAGATTTCGGGAATGGTCCCGAGGCCCCACATCGAAAAGGGCCAAGAGCTGGTTATTGGGTGTAGCAAAGTCGCCGGTTGCCTAGGAATGTTCGAGTAGATTTGGCATTGGGGGCATTTCTGGCCCAATTCCCTGGCATCCTTCTGGAGGTTCGGCCAGTAATATCCCTGGCGTAGGACTTGCAGGGCGAGGTTCTGTCCCGCGGCGTGGGTTCCGTAGTCTTCGGCGTGGATCCGTTCGAGTATGGTCCTCGAGTTTTCTTCGCGGATGCATTTCGTCAGGGGCAACGAATAGCATCTCCTAAACAATTGACCTTGGGACAAGATGTATCTAACGGCTTTCACCCGGAGCCTGCGAGCCTTATGCCTATCGTCTGGGAGCTCGCCTGTCTGGAGGTAATGCCGGATGCTATCCATCCAGCTTCCGGGGCTGGAGTCAATGTCAAAGATTTCAGGGTCTTCGAAGGCGGGGAACAGGATGCTCAGTGCGCCGCCCTTTTCTTCTTTAGTAAGCTCGTCCGCCAGCGAATTCATCTCGCGGGGGATGTGAAACAGGGAAGCCTGGGCGAAATGTTGGAGGAGAGTTTTGGCAAGCTGGAAATACCTCTTGAGCATTTCGTCCTTTGTCTGGTAGGATCCTATTATCTGGTTCACCATTAGTTTGGAGTCGCTGTAGACATGGAGGTGTCGCGCTTCGATTCCCTTGGCGAATTTGAGCCCAGCAATGAGGGCCTCATATTCGGCCTGATTGTTCGTGACGGGGAAGTATATCTTCCCTGATCTCTGAAGTCGAATTCCCCAGGGACTGGTGAGGACAACGCCGATTCCTTGGATGCGCTGATCGGAGGCTCCGTCCACATGAAGGATCCAAGGCTGCGGCTTCTCTGGAAGTTCAGGCTGTTCGGTTGTTGTCAGTTCGGCGACGAAGTCGGCGAGCGCCGGCTCTTCGTGGCTGTCCGCGGAAGGAAATCGATGTCGAACTCGGAGAGCTCTACGGCCCACTTCTGCAACCTTCCGAAGATTTCAGGGGAGTGGAGTATTCTTCGGAGGGGCTGATCCGTCATCACCTTGACGGGGTGAGCTTGGAAGTAATGACGTAACCTGCGAGCGGCAAACATCAGCGCAAAAGAGAGTTTTTCGAGGGGAGGATACCTCACTTCGGTGCCGTGAAGGATGCGATATAGTGGATCGGGTGCTGTCGGCCAACCTCCTTTCAAACAAGTACTGCTGACACCGAATTGTCGGTAGCGCTAAGGTAGAGGAGGAGGTCTTCGTCTTGGATTGGGGCGGAGAGTAGCGGCGGCGACAGCAAGTACTCTTTCAATGACTGGAAAGCTTTTCCGCAGTCCTCATTCCATGTCTGGTGTTCGCCTCGAAGGATCTTGAAGAAAGGGAGGCAGCGTTCGCCGGATTTCGATATAAACCTGCTGAGTGTCGTGACCCTTCCGTTCAATTTTTGTATATCTTCAATTGTTCGAGGCGACACCATCTCTTGTATGGCCTATATTTTTGTCAGGGTTTGCCTCGATGCCTCTGGCCGACACCATGTGCCCCAGGAACTTGCCGTATGCTGATCCGAAAATGCTCTTGAGGGGGTTGAGCTTGATGTTGTAAGTCCGGCAAGTGTCAAGCGTTTCGTAGAGGTCTTCGATGTGCTGCTTCACGCACTTGCTCTTGATCAATACGTCGTCGACGTATGCTTCTATGTTCCGCCCCTTCTGCTTTTTGAACACAATATCGATCATGCGCTGATAGGTCGACCCGCGTTCTTCAAGCCGAAAGGCATCACCTTGTAGCAGAAGGTTCCTTGGTCGGTGATAAATGAGGTGTGCTTTTCATCGTCTTCGATCATTCGGATCTGATGGTAATCTGAGAAGGCATCGATGAAACTCATCATTGAGTACTCTGCCGAAGAATCGACGAGCCTGTCTATTTTCGGCAAGGGGTAGAAATCTTTCGGACAGGCTTTATTTAGGTCTGTAAAGTCTACACACATCCGCCATTTTCCGAAATTCTTTTTCACCACCACCACATTTGCGAGCCATGACGTGTAGGTGATTTCCCTGATGAATCCAGCGGCCAGGAGCTTTTCGACTTCCTCCCGAATTACTCGCTGTTTTTCGCCATCGAAGTTTCTCTTCTTCTGTCTGACGGGAGTTACTCCCGGTTTGAGGCTTAGCCGATGTTCGGCTACTGCCCTCTCTATCCCTGGCATGTCGCTAGGTTCCCAGGCAAACACATCGAAATACTCGGAAAGTAGGGCCGCCAGAGCGGGCTTTTCATTATCAGGAAAATCTTTAGAGATTAATACAGTTTTTCGGTCGGCGACGGTTACATGATCGTTTTGTTTGACCGGCGGCAAGGCATGATCTCTGGGATCCAGGTGGTCTGTGTGGAGGCGCGCATTTATTTCCAAACACTTCCTGGCGCCGGCCTTGTCCCCCCTGATGGTTGCGATGCCGAACGGCGTGGGGAACTTCACACATAGGTGGTAGGTGGACGCAACCATCTGGAATGCCGCCATTGCAGGCCGTCCCAGGATTGCGTTGTAGCCGGAGGGGGCATCCATGATGATGAAGTCGATCTCCTTCAGTAGTCTTCTGGGGCCCTCTTCGAGAGCGACACGCAGGGTGGCGTAGCCTGCGGGTCGGTGAACGTCGCCGGAAAAGCTCGAGATTGTCATGGATGGGGGGAGAGGTTTGCATCGACCAATGCCCATCTCGTTGAAGGCGCGGAGATATAGTATGTCGACCGAACTGCCGGTGTCGACCAAGGTCCGGTGGACATCACAAGCTCTGATCTCAGCAATGATGACTATGGGGTCATCGCGGTTGACCCCCTCTCTAGGAAGGTCCCCTGCGGTGAAGACAATGTCAGGCAAAGGAGGGGGGAGTTCGACTGTGCATACTTCTCGGTATCTTCGAGCTCTGAGACCGCAGTCGTAGCCAAAGATTGACAGGACGACCTTCTTGCCGTCGGCTTTCGACGTTGCTGGCGTCGAAGGGGTGATCGCCAGAGGCTCATCACGCGGAAAAAGCGGTCGTGCCGCCTTCGACAGAGGCCCCTCGATCTTCTTGTAGCCGGTGAGGTAGCTATTCTCTATATACTCATTGACGAGTGCCCGAAAAGAGCGGCACTCGAAGAGGAGATGACCGTAACGCTAGTGGAACTTACAAAACTTCGTGGGGTCCTCGCCAGGTTGAGGTGGCTGGCGCTCGCCACGGCTCTTGATGAAGCCCTTGTCGCTGAGGATTGAAAATATTTCCTCAATGATGTAGATCGATGTAATAGGATGCGGGGATTCACTTTTGAACTTGCGCTTCCCGTGGGAGGGGGAGAATTTCCGGTCTCGAAAGCTTCTCCTGGGAGTGTTGGAGTCCGTCTTCGGGGTCTCGCCCTTCTTGTCCTGGGGTGAAGCGACCTCCTGCTTGGTCTTCGTCTTGAGGGCTTGGCGTCCTCGAGATGGATCCATTTTTCGGCACGGGCCCTTGCCTCCATCAGCGTCTTCGGCATGTCGTCGACGAAAGTGTCGTACAACTCCCCGGGCAGAATGCTGTGGACGAAGATCATGATCGACCTGTCGTCGGTAGTGTCTTTCGTCTCTGTGTTCATCTTCGAGAACCGGTCCACGTAGTTGCACAACGATTCGTTGGGAGCCTGCCTTATCTGCCAGAGCTCATGGATTGTTCAGGAGGTAGTCCTTGAGATTCCGAATCTGGTGCGGGACTGCTCGGTGAACTGCAGGAAGCTTTGGATGGAGCCCTGGGGGATTTCGTCGAGCCAATCCAGCACCAGACCCGTCAGAGTATTCCTGAATAGACGACACTTGTATGCGTCTGAGACAGGGTCGCTCGTCGCCAGGGCGTTCTCGAAGCGCTTCACGTGTTGGGCCGGGTCGGTGAGGCCGTCGTAGTCGCCGACCCGGGGAGCTTTGTAGGCGCGCGGTGCCGGCGCCGCCATTATGGCAGGCGAGAAGATTGTATCCACCGGGGGAACCGGAAGATATACCTCGGGCCGACTTTCGGCGGCAGCGTGGGTGCTGGCCTATTTAGTGGGTTATTCGACACGCTTCGCGCTCGGCTGTGGAAGTGGGCCTTCGAGGGGTAGAGCTAGAGAAAGGGGTCTCTACTGCTGGAGGAGGGCCGGTAGGTTAGCGAGGAAGGTGTTCATTGTTTGGATAAGCGTAGCGACCGTGTTCGTAAATGTTTAAAGCTGCCGGTCGTTTGCAGTAGGATTGTCCTGGGGTAGGCGCGCTGCCTGCTGTCCACCTGGTGGCGGAGTGTTTTCGCCATGAGTGTCTTTCACGGGTGTTTGAAGGGATCGGGTCTGATCCTGCGTGAGGGCACCAAATTGTTATGACGAGAAACAATCAGATATTTTATGTGGAAAACCGCCTGAGCGGAAAAACCACGGCTCCTTTCGGGGAGGCTTCAAAAATCACTAGAATCAATCTTTTTGGGATTACAGTAAGAAAGCTGAGGGGATTTGAGGTTCTGTAGAGTCATTTCAATAGAATGGGCTTCAGCTCCAGTGACAAATCATCAATGTCCACAGGGGGGCCACTCCCTGGCTTTTGCTGTACGATGTACGGACGGTACGGTCTGACGGCAGGAGAGCCCATACCTCTTGAAAGCAGTATGGTCACCGATACTTCGCCAGGCGCCGGCAGTTCTGCCTTCTGCTGTTCGTCTCCGTCTTTTCAGCGTCTACTGTTCGGGGTAATACTTTCTCATGTTCGACGTTGAGCGTTCGTGTCGTTGATGCCACGTAAGCTTTCACGTGATGATTGAGCGTGGATCCAGATGCAACATAATCTATAGATTCTTTACCCATAACGCGCTCAGATACAAGTTTTATGATTCTCTTCTTCCTCTAAGTAGATTTAATGTCTCATTCTGAATTGGGAAGCTTAACTTTTTTAAGAGTTAAGCAGCTTAACTTTAGGCTGTCTCTCAAATAGTTGCTTAACGTGAGCTGCTCAAAGCTGAAGCAAGTTAAGTTGTCTATCATATGGCTTAAAGTTACTCACAATTTAAGTAGTTTGAACAATTTATGCAGCTTAAAGTATTAAAACGTTGATGTTTTAGTGTTTGGCTGTAAATAGGACTTAATCAGCTTAACTTTCTAACTTTCTCAAGATACCAAAATAACTTAAAGGAGCTTAATGTAAAATATAAGCTTCTTAAGTTAGACTTAAGTGGTTTACCAAACAGTTAGAGTCTTGACCATTTGCACCATCTGTTGGATTTCAACACAAGGAGAAAATTTGTTCTGAAATAGTCCATGTTCAGTGGCTTATTTCTGTATCGTGCTATTTCCCAATCTCACCATACTTATGTAGTACCATTTCTTACACACACACAAAAAAAATCTCCTATATAGTGTTCTCCAAACTTGGGCTCAAAGACATACTTTGAGAAGTTAGTATGACCTAGTTCTTCGCTGAAATTTTAACGACATGCTCATATCTATAGCACCTATTATATATTTCACCTTAAGTGAATGCCAAATTTAGTTTCACCTATCATCTTGTAAAATAACATGATTTCAATATGTAGAAGTGTCTTTTTTGGTAAATCTATGAGACTGATGATGAGAAATTTCGTAGTTAAGTATGCTTGAGTCAGAGTAGTACTAGGATAGATGATCTCTTGGGAAGTATTTAAGTCACGCAGTTTCCTTAAGTCCAAGCGAATAATACCTCTACATTTGGATTATGGAATGTTACACATCAGTTCTAGTATTTCATTTATATTTTTTGTTTATGAAAAATGAAAGTCTTGGAACATGTGTGATCCATAGAAAAAAAAAATCTTGATCCAACAAATTTTTGAAGGTTAAGGCTGTATTATGATGGCCAAATCGTGGAATTATTTTCCCATGTCATTATCTAAATGTCTGATTTTTACATGGTTAATGACTGTTAAAAAGTTATAAAGTTAAATGATACACTCTGTTATTTTGAGGCATGGTATTTAACTACGTTAATGGTTATATTTCATTGAATGAAAGCAGCTATTATTTATGGTTACATGTCATTGAATGAAAGCAGCTATTATTTATGGTTACAATGTCATTGAATGAAAGTATATATTATTTGATATATCAAATGAAACTAACTATTAGCTTCCACTTTATCTATAGTGAAGGAAAGACGTTCTGTGGTACTATAGTCTTATTCTAGGGGGATTTACATGCATGCTACAATAAACTTGCCTAGTTATATATAAATCATATAAATCACATAATTTAAATTGCAAACACTCAAAACAGGTAAATTTACTTTTTAAACACTCGCATTATCTACTGTGATAATAAAGTTGCTATAGTTGAGAGATCTTCTTGTGTGAGATTATGATGAAAAAGATATTCCATTCATTGTTCTAAAAAATTTATGTACATGACACATTGAACATGTACACAAAACTAACCATTTAAATGGGGAAAGAAACAGTATATTCCTTTTTAAAAGGATATGTTGACATCACTTAACTATCATGTTCAATTTATAATATTTGCATATTTTGAGTATTCTTGCTACAAATTCTATGGTTTGGATGTTGATTATGTAGATAGGAAACTTTAATGGGGCATGTATGTAAATTCCCCTATTTCGTAATATCCTTCTTTCTTCTGGTGTTGTCTTTGTTTCTTATCAAAATGTTGCTATAAGATTCTCAGTACAAAACCTTTCCAGCCAGTGATATTCCCGTCTTGAAAGAAGTTGAGCAGATTGTGGATCCAGCACTCTTCACTGTGGTGCGCTTTGCTGTGGTGGCAATCCCTTTCCTACCTTTCATGTTTACGGCAAATAGAGATTCCCAAACTCAGTTTTCTGGGATTGAGTTAGGTTTTTGGATAAGTCTTGGTTACATCAGTCAGGCTCTTGGATTACTTACCTCTAAGGCTGGAAGCGCATCTTTCCTTTCTGCCTTCACGGTGAGGTTCGCTTCTTAATAATGCTTGATTTTCTCCAATTGTTTTGCAAATAGGACCTCAAACATTATTGAATAACGTATGCTGTCATGCTTGCAGATAATTATTGTTCCATTAATTGATGGTATATTTGGAGCAACTGTACCTGCTTTAACCTGGTCCGGTGCACTTCTTTCTCTTGTTGGTGTTGCAATGCTAGAATATGGTAGTTCTCCTTGCGTAAGTGCAACAGATATCTTAAATTTGATTACATAGAAGCAATGAAGAAAATCAAAATTGCCTGGATGATGGTTTTGGTCTAATATGTAGTCATACATTTAGCATAAGTTGCAAATAGAACTAGGTTGGCATGGGAAAAGGAGATTGATTAATGATATGCCATAATCTAACTAGACCTAAAAAGATCTAAAACAGAACACTGAGCTATTTATTTGAAGCTGCAACTGATGCTAGCTATTTCTCAACACAAACAGTGATTCAGAGCATTAAAATTGAACAAAACAATATTAAACATCTACATGAATCGGCTGCCAGCTACAGCTAGCGGTAGTGTAATTGCTTGTTCAATCTTATTATCAGTTATGGAGAATTCAATAAAAGAATATAATTAACAATCATGTTGAATTTCTACCTTTTAATTATGCCTGCATCAGGAAGTCTGGAAGTTTAGGTTAAAAAAACGCACATTGCAGAGAATTTATGTTTTTGCATGGCCTTGAAAAGCATGTTTTAGCCAAACATGCTATATTCATGGCAAGGCAAAGATACTCAACTTATGGCTAATTGTAAATATGATTGATGAGAAAGAAAGAAATATAATGGGAGAAGATTAAAATTTTCCAAAAGGGTTAGGTTGGAAAGACAAATGATGATGCTTATGTTCATTTTGGAATGTTAGAATTTCATTCTTTTTAGTGTCGGGTTAAGTACGTATTTTTGAAAGGGTTTATGCTAGTATTTATTTTGAGCATTTGTGATGATTAGTGACCTAGATTAGATTATGCACGATGTTTCAAGATGGATGATACAAATTATTTTTAGTTTTTTTTTATTATTATTTATAGAGTTTGTTAGGAGTCTGAATTAGTCAAAGTTTTTTTTTATTATTTATTTTATATATTTAGGTAAATATCATCTATGTCCTTGAGATTTGGAGGTAATATCAAGTAGGTTTATGATTTTAAAAACCCTTCTATGAAGTTCCTAAGGTTCACATTTAAGTTTTAATCAAGTCCGTTTTTACTTAACGGGGTTATCTTGGAAGTAATGTTTGTTTGTCCCACATTGTCTAGCTTATTTTTTGGATGAGATTAGCCCCTTTATAAATAGAGTCTTTATTTAAACTTTTAGATGGAACTAGGATGAATGAAAGTGTAATATGATTTTGGGAGATCTTAGAAGGAAAGAGTAAAAGAATCTTAAGCGAAAAGTCTTGAAATTTTAGTTATTTATTTATTTTTTTTTAAAAAATTTGGAAAAGAAAGAGAAATTTTCCTTTACAAAACTCTAGCCGCTACCTCGTTCTCTTTGATGAATTTGGCTACCTCGTCCTTTACCATCGGTGCACCATCCTCTGTTGATTTCATTTGAAGGCTTGAAGCTGAACCTTCACATGCCAAGATGAGCATTGTTGCTCCAATCTCATAAAGGTAACGGGGTTCATTCGTCTGTGAAGCCACCATGTAGATTATCTGCATTTAACTCCTCTCAGCATTTTGAAGTATCACCACCTTGAAGCCTTTCTGAAGCCCATTTGGAATTACAGTCCTATTAATTTATTTTGGCCGAACAGCTTCTCTGGTAGCTGATGTCACACCAATGTGAAGGTCAACAGGTCCACATGAAGCCAGAAACCGTCAAACTACCTGGCCTAATAAATTCTTAGAGAATCTAATATAATCTCTAAAGGGCCATCATTGCTGATGTTTGCATGCATTCAAGCCTCCAGGACTATGGTGTAAAGCGTTAACGGAAAAGATTGAGAGTTGAATTAGGATTGAGTAGCACCCAAATTCATAATATTATAGGTGATTGAGAAAGAGAGATGTAGGAGCAGCAACACAAAGAATTTATATATTTTGGCAAATTTTGCATAGTATTTCTTAATTCAAGGTACTAGTTTTACAATGATGGTTTGCCCATCCATGATTAACTGTGAATGTTTGAAACTGGTTTTTAATATTTTAAAATTCAAATATCTCAAAATTTTAAAAAAACTCACTCATATTTTTAATTTTTAAGAAGTTTTTTTTTTATAGTAAATTTTTTTTAATAAGTTTGGATCATAAGTTGAGAATCAGGGTTTACCCTTTGACAAAACAGCAGTCCAAAGGTGATTCATTGCATATGGCGGCAACTGATTTCTGCATTTTATGCATGCCAATGTAGGTTGGTGACATTTTGAACTTTTTGAGTGCGGTCTTCTTTGGGATTCATATTTTCAGGACTCAGAAAATTTCAAGAAGCACTAAAAAAGAAAATGTTTTGGCTCTTCTTGGATATGAGGTAAATTTTATCTTCCCCCCATCTCTTTGCTGCTATCAAGTTGTTTGCTTCTGAAACTTGTCAACTATTTCCAGGTTGTCGTTGTTGCATTGTCTTCTATGATCTGGTTTGTATTCCAAAAGTATTTTCTTGAGGGGAATCGCTCAAGCATGGCATTATGTACATGGTCAGCTTTGCGTGATTGGATAATTTCATTTCCTTGGATACCAGCAATTTATACTGGCATATTTTCTACTGGATTATGCTTGCTTGCTGAGGTTCATCTTTAATCATTTGACCTTTTTAACTGTTTAATTTGATATTCAAGCATTTCGAGTTTCAAAGCTATTCATCCTGACTATAATTGTTATGAGGAAACTAGTAACTAATATAATTACGATTATAAACTTTAGGGCTAAAAAGGGGATCCCATCAAACACCAAATCTTACTATTTATATGTACAACACAATCTAACTCCGAATATCACTACTTCAGTTAATTTCCTTTGAAGATATTAGCTTATTTTGTTATGTGTTTAATTTAAAGTTTATTATCGAATATCTTCACAAATTTAAGTACGCATGTTTCTACTACAAGACAAGCACTTGTGATCATGAGATTTGCGTGTGAAATGACGAAAAATTAATTCACGTAAGGTGGAATAAATTAAAAAGGCATTTGGTTTAATGCAATCTAGATGCTAGTGTTATTTGAATGTCATTTTATTTAGATGTTAATGTGATCTACAAAATTTTGTTATTTAGTTCATTGTCATTATATTATGGACTAAAGTGTTAATTATTAACAATATTTAGGGATCTAAAAGTAATTTACTCTTAAATCAGGTCCTTCAGTTTCTCTGCCATAGAATCAAATCTTCTTTGCCCTATTCCAATTTCCTATGCTTCTATTTTTTCATTGATCTATTCATAGGAGAGGTTACATCTAGATGCTATCAGATTTTGGGCGACATCTGGATATCACCTTAGAGCGGTGATTTTATAATTTTTGAATGCTATCATGTTATTAAATCACTTAATTTTTTTCTTCAAATAACATGATGTACCATCATAATAACATTTGAGCAATCACTCCACTAAACGAAGAATGGAATATATATTCTCAGTAATTTTTCCAGAAGCTAACCAAATTGTTATTTTGTGGCTTTTAAATCTTCATTTCATACGTCTAAATAGCAATATTTATGTGTTTACTAAATGGTTTTAATTTCTGTTTCTGTTATGCATGTAATTATCCTAATTATTATTTATTTTAGATGGATGCCATGCGTGATGTATCAGCTACTGAAACTGCAATTATTTATGGACTGGAACCAATATGGGGTGCTGCCTTCGCATGGTTTCTGCTTGGTGAAAGGTGGAGTAACTCTACCTGGATAGGAGCTGCGCTTGTACTATGTAAGACTTGTTTTTTATCGCCTATTACTAAGGAAATCCTTTCTACTGATGATTCATTTATCTTAGAATATGATTATGCCCTGAACTATAGTTCTATTCTGCATTCTAAGAACTGTTTGGTAGCATGTTTAAGAACCACATGGCTAGGGTTGTTTCTTGGGAGTTTATATGTATTTAAATAAAAAGAATTCTTGTATTTTTGGCAAAAAAAATTGAACTTAAATGCTTGTCAAGGAGTCTACAAATAACATGTATTAGTATCCAGTCGAGATTAAGAGAGAGAGACTCTTTAAATTATTTTGGTATCTTATTGAATATGATTTTGGTCAATTTTCAAGTTGATTTGAGATGTGTTATCACAAACTAATTTTTTGAAGTAATTACTTACGCATATTAATATTTTTTAATAGAAATTATTATTTTAAGATTATGCAATATATGTGTAATTATAGTTGAAAAAAATACAATGTATGTAAAGATGTTAAATATTTTTTGTATACATTGTAAAAGCTTAAATGTTCATACCTTTGCATATATCAAGTTTATTTTGTGTTGAGGCAGTTGGCTTCGAGTTAAATGAATATTTTTTTCGATTTTCTTTTAAAATCTGAGAGATTGTTGAGTGAGTTTAGAGTTTCAAGCATAATTATCTTCTCTAACAGGAGTGATTCAATTAAAGTTGGTCATGGATAATTAGGAAACGCTACTAATCAATATCGGAGATGAGTTAAATTCAAATATTATTATTTTATTTTATTTTTCTGTTTTTTTACTTTTTATATATTTGTTATTTTGACCATTTTGCTGGACTATTTGATATCTTTTTGTTAATTAAACTACAAATTTGTTGTGCAAATTTTGGTTTCGTATGATTTTCTCTTCTTCAGGTGGCAGTTTTACAGTGCAGATCCTAGGTGAATCCGGTAAAGATGGTGGCAAATCTGACCGCATTAAGTTGACTGACGAGCAAAAGGATCTATCCCTTTCTGCTGTTGCTGTTGATTCTAGAAAGAATGATGCCCACCTTTTTAGAAAGTAAGTTATGCGCATTTCTCATGTTTAACATCTATGACTGGTATCAAGTTGAATGCGCTTGAGTAGCAATTCCAGTCAGTTATTAGGCATTCAATTTCTAATTGATTTTTGAGTTGGGTGGAGCCCAACTTATTTATGTTAGTGAAATTTTTAAAATGTGATTATTATCGTGTGTGATAAGTCATGTGACTCTCACGACTTACTGTTCTTTAAGTCGTTTTGGTCCCATTGACTTACGTATCGAACCCCAACTAGTGAATTGGATAAGTCATGTATCGCATATGACAGCACAACCTGTTTATACCCAATCATTCTAAACAACTTACTTTGATGCCATATAATATTAATTATTGGATACATTTATTCTACTTGCATATGTACTCATATCAACTCGATTTCTGTCCCATTTCAGGAGATCTTACTCTGACTAATGTGGATGTAGAATTTTCGATTAGAATTTGAGTGATGAGTTGGTTCTGAGTTTCAAGCGTAGCTGCCAACCATGCATGCATTGTAAATGAATTGTATGTTCTATACTTGTGTTACAGACAGGATAAATTATGACGGGCACAGCATGCTATCTCAGAAAAAGGAGCAGCGGGAGCAGAATCAGCAGATGTTTGATATGGTAAGGTATTGAGTGTGTCTAACTTGAGCTGATTGGTGTTAGAACAGTTCATTTCGTGCAAAATGGGCATTTATGAAAGAAAATTAGTTTGAGATTTCATTAAAGTCGGTTTAAGTAGAGTATTGCAACATTCACAAGGTGCTCTGATTTGTGCACTCTTACTTGTAACCTGATTATTTATTTATATAACCTTCATGAAATAGTGTTTCATTTTAAATTGTGCACATATTCTGTTATTTATAATTCTCTAAGCCTGTACTCCACGTTACCTCCTAACACAGTTCTAACCCTTTGGCTGATATGACAGTGATCCTCTATCCGGCGTAGTGCTTGTCATAATTATATATAGAGGTTAGAACGATTCGAGTTTGAGCCGAGCCAGGTACGGTTCAAACTCGGCTTGTATCAATTCGATTCAAGTTCGAGCTAGTTCGTTGCAACTTCGAGCTAGCTCGTTGCAACTTCGAGTTGACTTGAGCTTTGATCGGGCTAACTCAAACTCTTTATGAAGTGAAAGTTTTTCCTAAAGACATGCTTTGATGTACTAAATATTATACTTAATTTGTGATTTGCGAATATTTTGTTGGGTTATTGTTATTTGATTTACTTGGAATTATTTTTTGGGTTATTGACATAAGATATTATTTGTTAAATTTAATTATTAAATATTTATTTTATGTCTAATTATTGTGTTGATGTGTGAATAATATATATTTTAACTATATTTATATTATATTTTATTAATTTTTTTAATTTTTATTTTATTCTGGTTCGACCCCGATTCGACTCCGGTTCGACCATTGAACCTTGAACTTTTCAGTCTATCGGTTCTGAAGTCGGTCCGATTTTCAAAACCTTGGTTGTCATTAATTAAGGAGGTGTTGTGTTTAAAAATAATGGGAAAAAAATTATTTGATTTGAGGATAAGATTATATTAAAAAAAATAGAAATTGATATTTTAAAATAATCCAATATACCTATTATAAAATATTAGGGTGTATTTAGATGTAGACGTGAGGTATACACTAGTTAAAAATTTATGAATAATGAAAATAAGTTAATGTTTTTTTTCCATCTTTTATTATAATAATGTTAAATTAAATAAATAATATAAATATTTAAATAATATTAAATTCTATTGAACATTGTTGATATTGTCAAACAATTTAAAGACTGTCATTAAAGCACATGCTACACTTATTTTTAAAAAAATGAGCTGCGTTATACATAGAGCTAGTTGTTTCAATGTATTTTTAGATATTTATATTATAATTAACTTATTATTTATTTATAAAAAATTAATTTAATATTATATTTTTTTATTAAATATCATTATTATATTTTAAGTAAAATATTTCAAAATTAATAAACTAATTTGAAGCTTTCTATCAACTTCGACTACCTACAAGTAATTTACTCTAATCTTTAATATAAAATCTGTCTATTTAAATTTAATAAAATTTATTTGACTAAGCAAATGCGTCCAAAGATTGCTAACCTATGTGGATGACTTCTAAGAACAATAAGCTAAAGATTTGAAGGTTGGAGTCCACTCTATAACTCTATATAACTTAGGAGAACTTGGCTAGAAATTTTCAAATTGACAACAACCAATTTAGACTGTGTCAGGTTCAAGTAGGAGAACACGACTTAAAAATTTTCGGATCAAGCCGAGGGTTATAAATTTGATTCCGCTGTGTTATATATACAATGTTAACAACGCGCTCATCATTACCGTATTGAAATTAAAGGAGAAGTATAGATCTTAAATCAAATTTTGGAAGAGACGGACATAAATGGCTAGAGTTGAGCTATTTCTCATTGTATGTATTTAGGGTAAATTTGAATCGAATTCATAAATCAAAATCGATAATATCGACAGCTATTTGAAAGCGATGTGTTACTACAAGACAAGACAGAGAAGTCGAAATACCATTCCAAAGATCTCAACAGCCAATATTGAGATGCATGAATGCAATGCAATTAGTCAAAGGAAGTAATTCAATAAAAAGCCCATGCCCATGAAATTGAAGAATGTTATTATATGTGAGGAGAAATTATCAACCCATGATGGGCTGATGGTGAAATGTAGTTAGGAGAAATAAGAGAGGTGGATTGGTGATAAAATAATAAAATAAAGGATTAAGTACTAATAGGTCCATAGAGTTATTTCTTAATAGTACATAAGTCCATGAGTATTAAAAACTTACCAATCTTTATAGTTTTAAAGTCCTGTTGATAGGTCTATAAATTGCATCTAGGCCCTTGAAGTTAGGAGGATGTTGCAAATTAGTCGCAACTTTTAAAAATTCTCAATTTTGGCTCTTAAGATTGTAAAAGTGCAGCAGTTTTTATCTTTATTTTAAAGTCTCATTTTTCTTGTTGGGATTTTCTAATAAAAATGTGAAGTTTAATTTTTTTTGTTAGTTTATAATGTTTACACATTTTAAAGGATCATTATACTAATCAATCTTTACTTGTCTTTTCTGTGTTAAAAATTTAAAACTAAAAAAGCATAAATATTAATATTTCAAAATTTTTTTTAAAAGCCAAAAATTTAATAATTTGAAATAATCATAAAAAATAATAATAATAAATTAATAATTATATTTTAATTGAGATCAAATAATTTTATAACCTCAAGAATCTAAATCATTTTTTTTTTTAAATTGAGAAGCTTCCTTCTGATCACAGGGCCTGATGCAATTTACTTTTTAATTAATATAAGTCTTAAAATTAAATTTGTTACATATTTAAATTAAAATAAATATTTTTATTTAAAATATAAAATAAATTTTATTATTTGTCATTATCTTTTGCCTTCCTTTGTCCCTTGCATGGTTTTTTCTCTGATAACTTTTTGGCCTCCTTTAGTTCAAAATAATTTTTTTGCTCAACACAAATTTTAACTATAAAAATTAATTTTATTTCATATCTAACACAAATATAAATATTAAAATTAAAAGTATTTCATATTTTATACACTTTTTAATGTTAAAATATTTTTTTTTTTCATTAAATTTTAAAAATAAAATATTTTTTTTCTTGTCAAGAAAAAACCTTAAACCAAATTATTAAGTCATTACCACAGTCTCATTGCTTCTGCCTCCCTGAGGTCTGCCTTCCTAAGAGAGGAAGAGAAAAGGAAGGCAAGAAAGAGAGACAGGTGCACTCCTGTCGAGGGTAAAAATAAAATTTTAAATAAAATTTTTCTTCAATGCTAATAAAAATCGTCAGTTTAAATCTTTTATATAAAAATATAATTTATAACGACTTTTATTATTACAAAATTTTCCTAATAGAGACCAATCAGAAGTTTTTAAAAATATTAAATTAAAATATAATGAAGAGTTAACTACATGGACCTTTCAATAATTAACTAATTAAAGTCTAATAATCTGTTAATAAATTTTTAAAAATCATAAATCAAAGTATAATTAGAGGTTACCTATGAGGACTTATTATTAAATTTTTAAAATTTATGCATTAAAATATAATTAGAAATTAACTATAAGACCTATTAATAATTATTGCATAAATAAAAATTGATTGAGGTTCAACATTTGATTTAATTTAAGGGGAAGTTTAGTTAGATGTTATATTGATGGTATATTTTATCATCTAGATACTATGGCATTTATATATTATCATTTGAATGACAATTTTATAATTTTTTATAATTTTTTTAAAAATATTAAATTAAATAATTATTTTTTTAAAATAATAAATATAATATTAAAATTACATTGAACTAAATACTCCCTAAAATTTTTTCATACATATATATATATATATATATATGAGTTTTATTGATCTCTCGACTCACTAAATTGCTACTTAAATCGATGAAAAGAAGTTATTTTTTTAATATGAATGGTTTGACTTTGATAATGACAAATAATGTGCATCCATTTGTAAATGTTCATATTTTCAAAATTTACGATCACAGGCTATGAATTTTTTTTAATATCCATAAGCTATGAATTCGGATAATTCACAGCATATTGCATTAATTGAATTGAAAGTAAGAATGAGTTTTAATTTTGATTTTTAAAAAGTAAAATTAATTAAAAATTATAAAATTAAAAATAAGTTGACCAAATAATTTTGATTAATTTAATCAAATTATGCGGCAGATTTTTTTTTTGTGTGTATTATGTTATATTAGGTAATTTTAGTAAAATAGGAGTTTGCATTTTTTTCATTAAATTTTGCGAGATTATAAAGGAGTTATCGATTTTTTTTTTATTCTATTTAAATTTATTTTAATGTAATACTATGATTATATCAATTTCAAAAAATAAATCAAAACATACTTGACTTTTTGTGATGTTAATGAAGAGGAATGGAAGAATGTTTCTCTCATTTAATTTTTTATTATTTTCTTAAAAAAGATAATTATTTTTGCAATTAATGCTGTAATTAAAAAATCACACTTGTGCTGCTCCAACCAATTTAATCTGGACCACTGTCATTGGGTGCGGACGGCGCACCGTCTGGAATTCAATCAGAGGAAGCCACGTGTGCCATATAGCTGGGTCCGGGCACACGTGGCGCCTTTCGATTGGGCGTCTGAACGGTACGCCGTCCGCACCCAATAATTTTTCAATATCCTGCTTACCAATAAGGGCTCGTCACATTTGGGCCCACTTAATACTGACATGGCGCTTATCTATTGGTCTAATTATTTGGTCAATAAAATTTTCTTATGGCATACATTACTGTATTAAAATATATCAGATAAATTGCAAATAGGCTCGAAGTCAAGAGAATATTATAAATTAGTTCTAACATTTAAAAAAAATTCAATTTTAATCTATATAATTATAAAGATGCTATAGTTCAAGTCCCTCTTTTAGATTCTCGTTTTTTTTTGTTGGTTTGACTGATTTGAATCATTTTAAAAACTTTATATTATTCTATGTTTATTCTATTTTAAAATTTTAATAAAAACTTAAAATTTATTTTTTCTTAGTTATTAATTTTTTATTTTAAAATTATAAAATATTAATATTAATATTTTAAAATTATATTTTAAAAATCTAATTGAAAATAATCTTATTATATAATAATATAAAGATAACAATTACGTAAAATTTTTAAAAATTTAGGATCAACTTAGAATACTTTTGTAACATAAAAAGCTAGGGTGCAATTCGACCTCAACTTAAGCGGAATATTACTCAACTTGTTTTGGAGCGTTGTTCGAGAGATCTTGCATGGAGATTGAGTCAAAATCTGTTAATCGGATGATACGATAATTTTTTTTTATGAGGTAAAAATGCTGAGTTATTGAAAAATTCAACAACCCAATCTAACAGGATTAGAAAATAATTAATGGCCACTGCACCATGAGAATCGTAGGACAATTTCTTGTTTTTATGTAAAGGTAATTGCCTATATGTCACATCATTTCGCTTTATTTATGCGTTACCTATCCATTCTTAGTTAATTACGCTATGCACACTCAAAATATTATAAAATCTTACATACACATACTTTCAATTGTTTTCATTATAATGAGCAATTATAATTTTCCAATAACCTAACTATAGTTAGATTACAAAAAATCTGAACCGTTCATCATATTATTTTAAGAATATTTAAATATATTTTGAGTGAAAATCTTAAAACTTTGATGTTTAGGTTGTGGTAAGGGAAGGAAACATTCGCGATGTGAATTGATTTTAGGACAAATCAGCGCTTTAATGTGACATCGAGGAAGAAAAAAAAATGTACTATTAAGGGTAAAAATATAATTTTAATGATTTACTAACGAAATATTTTTTTTTCAAATAGATTTTGACTAAATTTTAACTTAAGTGTGTGTATATAAGATTTTATAATGTTTTAAGTGTGCATAGCGTAATTAACTAAGAATGGATAGGTAATGCATAAATAAAGTGAAATGTTGTGACATGCAGGTAATTATCCCTTTTATGTAATTATAGATCTAGTAATTAACAATTGATTACTCCCTCTCGTAATAAATTGCACCTCCACTGCTAGGGTGGCAACATATGTTCAAATCTTTGAATTCGAATTAAAAATTTCGAGTTCTCGACTCAAATTACTGTTAATTAATTCGGAATTATACTTTTGCCACATTTGTTAAATATATGAGGCTCACGTTGCACATAACTTATATTGTTGACATAGGTTTAGGTTGAATTAAAATATTTTATTTTATAAAGGTATCAATTGAATTATATAATGATTTTGGTCTTTTTATGAATTTGATCGAATCATATTCAAGTTTAATTTAAAACTTGACTTAAATCGGTTTTGCCTCTGCATGAGAAACACGAATGAATTATAATGTGATTTTTGCAAAAATAATTAATATGTTCTGATATATATTTTTAATAATTGATAAATAAATTGATCACTTATTATTTTTAGTTTTAATTCATTCAATTATTCAATTAATTTAGTGTATAATTCAGTGAATTAAAATTTTAGATTATAATTTATAAATTTATTAGTTAGTTGCTATTAATGCTGCATAGTATTTTTTATATTTAATTAGTGAACCATAAAATATGAAGGTTAATTATTCTTTAAAAAACTATTATACTTTTCTATCATCACTCTTCTTCAAAAATCTAACTCACTTTATTTTTTTCATTGTAAATATTTTTAATTAGAAATATAAATATTAATATTTTAAAAAAATTTAAAAGATATTAATTAAAAATAATTTTAGTGTATAATGATAAATAATTAATATTTTTTATCATAATTGGGATATAATGATAATGATAGCGATTATATAATCTCAGGGATTTAAATTGAGAATTTGAAAAAGTTATGATCAATTTAAAATACTCTGCTAATCTCAGGAGCTTGAGTGCAATTTATCCTAAAATAAATATCCAGATAATTAATATTAGGAATTGTTGATTAAGCTAAGCACGGGCGCAATCTAGTGCGCATTTTATAACTGACTGCCCCGCACCCATCATTTCGTGCGCGCGCGCATGCTGCGTCTACTTGGCCGGTGGGCGCTATTATTATTATTATTATTATTATTATTATTATATTATACTTTTTTTTTGAAATGATTATTATATTTTACTTTATGCCTCCTTTTTTGTCTTCAGCTTAGAGCTTTATGCTTAATATCGCTCTGTTGTACACTTGTACCATCAAAAATAAAAAATAAAAAAAATAATTAACTATATGTCATATAATTTTATTTTATTTATGTCTTACCCATCTATTCTTAATTAATTATACTATGCACACTCAAAATATTATAAAATCTTACATACACACATTTTAACTTATTTCTATTATAATGAGTAATTATAATTTTTCAATAACTTAACTATAGTTAGATTACAAAAAGTCTGAGCTTTTCATCATATTATTTTAAGGATATTTAAATATATTTTGAGTGAAAATCCTAAAATCTTAATATTTAGGTGACGACAAAGAAAGAAGACATCCGCGATGTGAATTGATTTTAGGACAAATCAGTGCTTTAGTGTGGTATTGAGGAAGAGAAAAATATGTACTATTAAGAGTAAAAATATAATTTTAATAATTTACTGACAGAATTCTTTTTTTTTTTCAAATAGATTTTGATTAAATTTTAACTCAAACGTGTGTATGTAAGATTTTGTAATGTTTTGAGTGTGCATAGCATAATTAACTAAGAATGGATGGGTAAGACATAAATAAAACTAAATTGTGTGGCATGCATGTAGGTAATTATCTCAATAAAAAAATCACTCAGTTTCAAATTTGATTTAGTTAATTCATTAAAAAATTTAGCGAAAATAAAAACCTCTATTTTGGAGTACGTACACACGTAAAAATTATCTATTGATGGCTCTTGCATACGTATTAGCTTAAGTTTTTGAGTTAAGATGAAATTTTATTACTGTGATAATTAAGTCTGATTGCATAAAAAATACCAGAAAGTAGAAAAATATTGATTAGAAGAAAGAAAACAAGAAAGAAATTTTTCTATTTTATGTATTACCAATCACATCTACTATATATATATATATTACATGTGAGAAAAGCTAATGTAAGTAATCAATTTATGGGCATCCTACCATATAGTTCTAAAAAGGAAAATATTATGACATTTTTCTGTGATTATGACATCATATAAATGAACAATAATAATATAAATAATTATCTGCGTTGAGATGTTGAGCATAAAACTAGTGTGCGGTGCTAGTTGGAGCACAAGAAGGTAAGACATCATGTCTTACATATTTACCTTAATTTGATCTCCACTAGGAAGCCCAATGATGAATGTTACGTAATTAAAAACTTTTGGTAAAATTATTTAGATCTTCACTGGTAAAATATTCTCATTTCACGTTTAACTATATTAATATTCCCACTTTTCTCGTGATACTATTTAATTTTGATTGAGTGAGAATAGAATTATTAAGTTAAGTCAACTCAAACTTAAATATTTTGAGTTGAATTCGAATTGTTCCATAATTTAATGAACATGACTCAAACTTTCTTAAACTAATGTTTAAAAACTATCATCTCTTTTACATTTTAAATACTTACACAATATTTACATTTGAAAAGTATTCTTTTCTTTATTTTTATAGAAAGTAATCATGTTATTGTCATTTTCTTCTTTTTGACAAGTGCAAATTAACCTATGAATATAAATAAAATAGTATAGTAATATGCAAGCTAATCAATTAAAATTTTGCACTTATTTAATTTTAAAATGCACAATTTGTATGTAAACACTAGAATTGGATGTTCAACATGAAATAAAGCATTTTTAAATGCCATGCATTTAATTCTCTTTTAAATTGCTATTTTGATCAAACTTCAAACTTTAACTTTTAGTTATTTTTAAATTAATCTCACCCGATTTTGACTGATATAAGTCTAGGTTACGTGCATCACATAGTTTTCTTTTTGGCATTTACATGCAGCGTATAAAACTTTTAAAAAATTATGTCACTTTAACTTTTAATTATTTTTAAATTAATCTCACCCGATTTTAGCTGATATAAGTCTAGGTTACGTGCATCACGTAGTTTTCTTTTTGGCATTTATATGCAGGGTATAAAACTTTTAAAAAATTATGTCTCACACCAATATTTAAAAATTAAGATGAAAATATCAACTATTTCAAAATCTTAAATCTTCAAATCATAACTTAAAATTCAGAACTTTAAATTCATATATCCTACATTACTTTAACATTAAACTTTAAACTTTGATAAACTCTCAAAATCAAAACTTTAATTTTGATTGATCAGCTATATATATATAACGTAATGCACTTTAAACTCAAACTACTCATAATTCACGTAAAATTTTTTATTATACAGTATTTGTAAACTATATACAATAAGATAAAATTTATAGAAATACATTATTACATAAATTGTTTTATAATTTTTTTAAAAAATTCTCTGTCTTGTATATATATATATATTTTTTTTGAATTGACAATAACCTACTTGAAAGAGGATATGAGTAGCATATTCTTGAGTGATTACTAATTGACCAATATCTAGTTCTTTACTTATGGAGTCCTCATCAAGTTGTTCTTCTCTCTCCCGTCTACTATATATCCACTGGCTACTGCTACTTTTTTAGGTCATTGTGGTGGTTCCCACTTTTGAACTTCCCACTTTCATCTCTTTAATCTTCCTTCTGCTGGCATCTACTATGCCACAATTCTATAATTAAATTATATATATATATATAAAGATTAAACATACATGCACAAGAATAAAAGATAGAAGATAGACTAAAATTAATCAGTTTAAATTAGGGCTACATTCTAGAGCATCATGAATCAAAGAGAATAACTAGCTAGCTCATTCAAAATTAATGAAATCTCTAATTAATGAGATGTTTGATATTATATCATGTTATTTAGAGAAAATAATTATTTATGGGTGTGTTTGTTTGTAAGGTTAAATTTAAAAAGGTTAAAATTAAATTTGGATAGAGATATTTTTTTATTGAAAGTTGTGAATGATGTGAAATAAAGTTAGTTATTATGTTGGAATATGTGAGGGATGTGATATAAGTTAGTTATTATTTTAGTAATATGTGTAGGACGTGAAATAAATTTAATTTTTAATATTAAATTTTATGTGTGATGTGATATGCCTGGTTAAAATTAAACCAGGTTAATTTTAAACTCCCAGACAAACGGGGCCTTAGTTTGAGAACATCTTTAAGTAGTTTTTTAAAAAATTATAAAATTATCAATCAAAAGATAATAACTAGATGTCATGATATGTAGATTATATAACATGATAGCATTGAGATAGCATCAAAGGAATCATTATAGGTGGGAGTATTAATTGTATTTGGAGGCATTGGCTAGAAATTTCTGATGGCTAATTAAAAATCAATACATTTTATTCAAGTTTAATTTATTTTAAAAATAGATATTATTTATGATGAAATAGTTGTGCTAATGTCAACTGTTTAATTACGTACCTAATAGATATATGATAAAAATTTTGTGTGACGACCTAGACCGAAGAGGGTGGGGAGATTAATCATTGGGGTGATGTCCATATAATTGAATCAGAATTATCCGAATAAGAAACAGCACCCGGTAAGCTTCTAGGTGGAGGGACACAACATTGAATTATCTTATATTGAAAAGGAAGGGAAGTTCCTGAGTTATATAAGTAAATAACGTGATTTCAAATAGTTAAGGTGTAGTTTCAGAAAAAACTATGAGACTAATGATGAGAAACTTCATAGGTGCATACTTAAACTAGAGTAATACTAGGAATGAGTGATATTCTGAGAAGTATTCAAGCCACACAACTTTCTAAAATCAGAGCAGATAATAGCTTTACATTAATTTGGATCATTCGATGTTAAATTTTAAGTAAATAGTACACTTATATATCCTAAGATATTATGATAGTGTATCATTTCCTTTGCCATTCTTGGATTCTTAATCTAGTGATCATCCATCCATGATGTTTTAGAGGAATCTCCAAGACAATGTCCTGTTGCGTAGGCCTTCTACCGAGATCGCTTAGCTGCCAAAACTAGAGTTATATATATATATATATGGTCTAATAGTTGCAAATTAATTATAACAAAAACTAAATTAACAATCCATGTAAAACAAAGGTAAAATAAGATAAAAAATCAAAAAAGAGTACATTAGATTCGTGTAGCTGACTTCACGTAGAAAGATTAAAACTTGATGTGGTCGTATTGTTGTAGTACTAAATGAATGATCCAAAATTTTAGATGATATAGATAAATGCATGACATCTCTAATCGTACACTAATATTTAACTCAATTTTTTGTCAACGTTGATACAAATTTAATGAAAATAAGTTGTTTTAAAATTGATAAAATTTGATTGTCTATAAACAATTTTGGTTTTTATATGTATGAATGGTCATGGAGCCTCTATATGTATACCCCTCTCTCTCACTCTATAGCTATCTTTATCTCTCTATTTCTCTCTCTCCATTTCTGGTTTCTGGCTAATGTGCTTTTCTTGTCTCCTGGCCATGATCATTCCCTTTCCAGCTTAAATCTTCTACAGTGATTTCTACTGCTGAGCTGTGAGCATATATAGGAGATACACTACTCCATGTTCCCACATAAAACAATACAAGAAAAAACAAATGAAAGAACAGAAATATCTCTTATGAATATTTATTGCTAGCTTCAATGCTGACCCAGTAAGTAATATATATATAAACACACGCACATGCACGTGTGTATAAACCTGCTAATAACAATCAACATATATATGCATTGGGCCATTGGGGTGTAAATTGAACCTAGCATTCCATAAGAGCTTATTTTCATATTTGATTTATCAATATTAATAAATAAATTTTGAACATAATTTTAAATATTCGATTAATAAATGAATGAGTTTGAACATACTAGCGTATGACTCATTAATTTTGTTGTTTGACTCATTAATATTCACGATCAAACATGCTCGATTATAATGCTCTTTTATAGATTTTAGTTATTAATAAAAAAATTCATGAATCATAATGATGAGTCTATTTGTGAACACTCTAATACACTAGATATATGAAAGCTTGTCTATATTTTTCGTGCTTATGAACTCAGATGTATATATATGAGCTCATTCGTGAACATATTAATAAGCTCGTTCGCTAACCATCATATGAACTAAGCCTAAACATGTGTGTGTTTGTTCGTGAACCAACTTGAACAAGCTAGATCGTGCTTGATTTTAGTAAATATACATAATGTTGAACAAGCCACTACACACAGGTTGGTTCATTTACAGCCCAACATATGCAAAATAATGTATAACTTAGAAAATTCAGCCTACTTTTATTTTTTTATAGCAATAATGATTATCATATAATGCATGATTTGGAAAAAATTAAAATTAATTAATGTTTTAGGATCAGAGAGAACTCCTCTCAAGTACGTATTTCAAGTGAATTAGAAGAAGTGGAAGAAACACAAAGTGAAGAACAATAACCAAAAGCTTATAAAATAATATGATGCGATCTAATATTTGGAATCAGCTTTATAATTATCTCAATTATTTTTTTTCCTTCTTAATTAGTATATAATTTTTATATGGCCATTAATCATAATAAAGTACTTCTAAATACCATTAATAAATACAGATTTGAAAATTTCAAATTAATTCACATTCTCACAAAAAATGAAATTCAACATTTTCACATGAGCAGGATTATGCTACTGCAATGCTGTTAATTGCGTTTCAATGGTACTCCACTTAAATGATTTTCTATTTTTTTCATATAACTTAAATCTCTAAAAACAACTTAAATGAAATAAAATAAAATCTGAAAACCACAATAATTCCATACTTAAAAGAGTGACACTAAATTAGTTAAATTTTTTTTGAGAAATCTAAACAGTTAATTTTTTCTTTTGGAATTGGCTTGGTTTTACTAATTAATTTATGTTAACAACTTTGTTCTTTTTTGAAATCAATGTAATGTTTCAATAGGATTTTGTGAAAAAGAATAGTATGCAACAATATTATGACAATTTAGGCAATTATTTTTCATATCTCAAGACACTTATGATATTATTTACACGTATCTCCCCCTCAAATTTAATGCAAATTAAATTACAGTTTGATTATAATTCTTATTGCTATTATCATCTTTTCGAAGACCTCATCTAGTTCTCTCAATTCTAGCTATTATAATGCATAGAAAAATAACCAAAACGTGATCAACAAATTTAAGGAAAAAACGACATAATTAAGAATTTTGAGATAAAATAAGACATTACAAGTAATTAATTAAGTTTCTATACTTGTAATTCATATTTCTAATAATTTAACATTCCCATGATCTATTATCTCACATGTTATAGCTGATTAATAAAGTATACAATGATGGAGATCATGAACAGGATATGGTGTCATTTTAATTTAAATAATTAATATTGTTTTGTGTGCATATAACCATATATATTTGCATTGGTTATGAATATTTTGACCAAACAAATTCAAAAAAAGTATCTTAGTATATACTTTTTGTAGATTATATTTTTCTCATTGATAAGACTAAAAAAGATATTAGAGTGAAACTTGAGTTAATGAAAAAATGCATTACAATCTAAAGATTTTTATCTTAACAGATTATCAAAAATTAAATATATAAAGTACAAATTTAATCAATATATAGGCACTTATAATGTGAAGGTTATAATTAATGATCAAATAAAGAGTGAGTAATATGAAAATCTTGAAATAAATTATACAGAATAATAGTGAAATAGATAGTGATCTTATTAGGAGGATTTAAGCAGAATAGATAAAGTTGAAGAATACATCTGACATATTATGTGATAAAAAAATTCTACATAAACTTAGCCAACAAAGTTATATAGTGCTGAATACTAACCTATATATAAACTAGAAATATATAAATAAAATAAGTGTAAGAAAAATAAGGATAGTAAAATGGATGTGTAGATATACGAAAAAAGAGAAATAAGTATATTTGCAAGAATGTTGAAGTAACCTTAATTAAAAATAAGCTCAAAGAGAGTCGGCTTAGACGATTTAAACATATAAATCATAATCTATTAAAAGCTGTAGTACAAAAAATTAAATTATTGAATCTTGTTAATTATGTAGAAAGAAGAAGAAGAACATGATCAAAAACAAATGTGATAAGAATCCATAATGAAAGATCTTACTTATTTAGAGTTAAATTACAATTATTATTTGACAAAAGGCAATTAAACAAAGGATTCATGCAACTAAGACTACCTAACTAGTGAGATAAAGGCTTAGCTTATTATTATTATTATGTGTGTATACCTATATATATATATATATATATATATATATTCTCATATGAGATGAATTACTCTATATTAGTATATATAGAGTAATATAGTTATATATACAACTAATTATGCTCTTACCGGTTTGCGTAGATGACTTTTGAGTTAGATAATGTCTATCATTAGCTTATGTATGTATTAACCTCAATTGGGCACCCAAGGTACTGCTTCTTCAACGAGTGTTGATTGATAACAAGTGGTTCATGTGGGTGCTCCATGCATGAATTTCTTTGCTTCACTAATATGATTGAGTGAAAAATCTAAAAGCACGTAGGTCACTCCCGCTATAGCTCAGTGTGGTTGAGCTCGATGCATATTCACACTTTATGTACATATTAAAATGACTATAAATTATTAGGTAAGAAATTCTCATGTGAGAATGAAAATTAAGCCACATAATTGGTAACAAGTAATAAATTGCATTACTTGATATATACATAAGTACAGTGAGCTTGCAACAAATGCCAGATGAATTCTTATGTGAGAATAAAAATTATCTCACAATATTGGCAACAGTTAATAAATTGCAATATTTAATATATAAGTAAATTGAACTTATAATAAATTAATTAATTTTCCATGATTTAGAAATTAAGACACACATATTAGGATTAATTAAAGAAACTAATTCATTAGATGGGATTTCAAATATATATACAACACTCCAAGAAGAAGGAAGAAGGAAGAAGGAAGAAGAAAGAAGAAAGAAGAAAGAAGAAAGAAGAAAGAGGAAATTAAATCTCCATCAATGAGTTACTACTCATGTTTCGTTTTAGAAATCTAGAACCAGGGCAACAGAGAAGAAGCCTTTCCCCTGCCGGCGATTCACCAGGCGCCCAACATGGCACTGATCCTCCTGCTGCATGCCTAGGACTTTTACGTCATGCATGGCGCACGTTATACGCACGTACGTACGTATACGTAAGGTGCATGGAGAGACAGCTCAATATCACCTCTCTCCCACGTGCGAGAACTGATCCATGCCAGCAAGCAAAACCCCCCAGCACCCGCCCCCTGCACCGCTGCCACACGTGCCGCATGCAGAGCGCGCGAGCCAGAGGAAGAAGAAGATCACCACGTGGCATCTAATAAACTACTCCTCTCTTTGCGCACCCCCGCCCCCACCAATCAGAGCATTAATTTATTTCAAACATTTGCAATTAAAACACAAGAAATTACGTACTGTTGATATATTTATTTCAGATCATGCTGGACAAGTTGGCGGTGCGCTGCCGCTTGATGGCGGCAGGTTCGTCGGAGGCGGCAGTGCGGTCCATGACGGCCTTCAGAGCGTCCTGAATAGAGGCGACGGAGCAATGCTGCTGGTCGTCGCTGGCGATGACGAGGACGTTCTTGACGCGGCCGCCGAGGGTGGTGATCTCCGCCTTGAGGGTGCGGAGGCGGAGGGCCTTGAGCGCCTTGATGAGCTCCGGGAGGAGGTCGGAGCGGTCGTCGCAGCAGATGGAGGCGGTCACCAGGAGCCTCCCGTCGTCGTCGCTCGAGGCGTCTACCGTGAGCTCGTCCGACTCCGTCGGCAGCGGGCTCTCCTCCGCTATCTCCGACGTCTGCCTCTTCAGCTCCTTCACGTGCTGGATCACCTCCGCCAGCAGCGACGCCTTGTCCGTCTAAATATTGAACACGAAAATCGTGAGATCTAGAGACCATTCATTAGGCGTGCGAGACGAAGGGGAGGGTGGGGTTTCCCCTAGCATTTTAGGTGCTATCTTTAATGATGAAGAAGATGAAGAAGAAGAAGAAGAGGAGGAGTAGGAGGTAGGGGAGAATATTAAAGACAGAGACAGAGAGAGAAAGTAGTGGTGGAATGTGTGGAGGGAGTTATAAGTGATTCCCTTTCTCATGGTATATTATTATTATTATTATTTGTCAGTTTACAACTTTGTCATGGTGTCTGACAGTGCTTAGTGCGCGTGTATTCTCTCTCTAGTCTGCCTTCCCCCTCCGGCAGACACAACTATACTGTAAGCTTTTTGTTCCTCTGCTCCTCTTTATCATGTCAACAAGGCGGCTCCTCTCTCTCTCTCTCTCTCTCTCTCTCTCTTTATTTCATGAAAGTCCAGCTAGATCAAAAGAATAAGAACAAATTAGAGTATAAGATTTGAGATGATGATTAAGCGATAGATTGACCGATCAGCGGATTTAAAGAATAATTAAAAGATTAATGTTTAGATAATGGAGGAGAATTGGTTACTTTGGTGGTGCTGGGGAGGAGGCTGCGGAGCCTGGAGAGGTGAGCGTTGATGCGCTCGCGGCGGCGGCGTTCGGCCTCGCTGTGGCTCTTGGAGGCCGCGAGGGCCTTCGCGTCCATGATCTCCTGTGGCGTCAACTTCCCCAGCTCGGAGAAGGGGGAGGAGGGAAGCCCGCCGGCCCCGCGGAGGAGGGATTCGGGGCCCATGTACAGCCCGGCGAGGCCCAAGGAATCTGCGGCGAGCCCGAACCCTCCGGCAGCAGCGGCGGATCTCCTGGAGTAGAGATCGCCGCCGTAGAATGGCGGCGGCGGAGGAAGCGGGGGAAGAGAGGACGGGAAGCATCGCTGATCTTGCTCGAACTTGAGGTTGTTGTGCACCGGTGCGACCATCTGCCATGGAAGTACCGCAGGGCCTCCGGCCGGCCCCTGGAACATGAACCCGATAGGCGCCGCAGAGGCGGCGCCGGCTGCGAACTCCTGCTCAACCACGAAGCTCTGGTCGGCGTCCATCTGATTGACCTCCTCCTCCTTCTTTTTATCGGATATATGGATCTCAATTCAACTCCTTTCAGCCGATCGACCGCTCGGAGGAGGAAATCACGCATATATATATAGGATTTGCGTGAGATTCATGGAGAAAGGAAGAAGCTTTTTTGATCCATTTGATCCTTTTGAGGGCGGTCGGCTTGGAATTATTTGTTTAATAGGCTTCGTCTCTGTTCTCCCCAGCACTTTACTTTCTTCTTACGCCATTTCTCTCTCTCTCTCTCTATCTCCTCGTCCCAGTCCCATAATTACTAGCGCGCAGCGGCTTGCGAGCGAGCGTGTGAATTCGAACCGACCGACCACCCCGGGGCAGATAGAGCAGGCCTGAGGGGAGAGGCAGGCAGGTGAGAGGAGAGAGAAACGAAGAGTTAGAGGGATAAAAGAAGAAAGAGAAGCTCCAGCCCCGGTCAAGGCCCACCTTCTGCTACTCCCCTTCTTCCCTTTCTGCTTTACAGTTCCACGCCTCCTCGCTTCTCCGAAAACAAGTTATGATTGTGTCTTGGAATACACTCTACGTCTCCCTTTCTCTCTCTCTATCTCTACCTCTCTGGATCTTTCTCTCTCTAAGAGGAGATCTCTGCGGGGGGCTTTTCTCTGCTGTTCGTTTCTCAGCTCTTTTCTCTCGCTAGTTCGAGTACGCTCTTGATTGTATAAAAAATATGGAGAAATGGTACGGGTTGGGAGCGATAAAAATGGGATTTTTAGGGCTAGGATGGAAGAAAGCTAGGGTTTTGAGGGCCGGTGAGCGTGGACTGGAGCATTCGAGTTGGTCCCCGCATGAGGGGAAGGAGACGTCTTCTTCTCTTTTTATCCCTTTTGCCTTCCGGCCTGATCAAGGCAGACGATCGAAGACGAACAAGATCGGGCCGGGCCGGGTCGGGTCGGGTCGGGTGAGTGTGTCATGATGAGGTCACGCCCAGCGCAGTGGAGACGAAGGGAGGAGCATTCATTCTCTCTCCTCGCGCATGCCGGAGGGAGGGGGTGTGGTGCTAATGGCTCCATTATGGCCATTATTTGAGCTCGGCTGATGCCTACGGCGTATCTCGGGCTGTTAATCGTGTGGGCTTTCGGTACTCATTTGGTCGGGCTTAGTGGGTTTATTATGAGTAGGGCTCACGTCGGGTTCAATTGTAATTATTTTATTTTATTTTATTTTTTTAAATTGATTTTACAATTTTATTCGATCTAAATAAATTACAACTCTATCTTTTAATTAATCTGACATGCCTATTGTATAATTTTCTTAACTGCATGTACATTATTATCCCACGTTCAATTACAACACAAGTAGTGTTATTAACATATAATATATATATATAGTACTCAATGCATGGTATTCTTTCTAACTAGATCTCCTAATAGTAAATAAGAGGTGCATTGAGAAAAAAAAAAAAAAGAGGTGCATTGAGGTAGTTAAGTATTTTTATAAAAAGAAAGTGGTTATTTGGGCTTCTGAGATATAATATATACCTAAATAACTCATTGGACAGGAAGATGCCTAAATTTTAGTCAAACCAATGTTTTTGATTTTTTTAATTAACAAGAAAAGAGTATTAATAGTGTTAACACTTGGATTTGGCGTTGAATTTAGCCGTACATGTGATATCTAAAGGCTTTCACTCTTTATCATCGATCGTGTACAATATTTTATTCATCAATTACAATGTTTTACTCTAACTTCGGCTGCAATGTTTAGCTATCTAGCTTCCTTCAGTAACATCGGCCATGATGTTTGGACATCTAGTGCTCCCAGTAAAATTACTCGCGAGCATTGTCATGTCAGCACGATTTTCACTAAGTACAGATTCCCCCTAGCCACATAGACCGAGGACCTGCATGACTTTGGCCACTATTGACGGTCTTCCTGGAGCCAACAATGGTAGGGCTAACAGTATGAAGCCGACGGTTATAATATTTCAATCCGAAATTCTGCTGAACTCTACTTTATTCATGTATAAATACCTCTGAGTAGAGCTCAGAGCCAGGACATTCATCTACAACTAGCAGACTCAAGATTAAGCTAACGATCATTTAGGACGAAGCTTATATTCTTTTTCTTTCTTTCTTGTATTGGTTTTCCAACCAAACTTTTTTCAACACTATTGAAATCATTTTCTCTGATTCTCCTATGGACATAGGGGAAATTATTCCTGAACCACCTTACATACTTGTGTATTTTTCTGGATGATTTTTAGCTCCTCCTTTGTGCCATTGTTTTGAGCTAGGAACATTACGTACCGCTAATTCTCAGAACCCCTAGCTCTCTCCATCAACAAACACTTACTTATAATTCTGGATTAAGCTTACTGTTGTATATTAATTTAAAAGCAAAATAATATATACAAATCAGATATGTTATTCACATTATTTTTAAGTAGGCACAAAAAAAAGTTATAATAAGACAAATTTTCTATAAAATATAAACAATTTATTTTTAAATATATTGTGCTGATTTATTTTTTATGAGGTTATTTTTAATTATAATAAAATATAATTTTTAATATAATATTATTGTTTTTATCATATTAACATTTTAAAGTAAAATTAATTTTCATACATAAGATATCAAATAAAATTAATTATTTATTTTAAAATTTATTAAAATTTCATTGGGAAAACAAACAACCCTAATTAGATTAATTTCTTATCAAAACGGTCTTCTTTTAACTCTTTTACTATCTCGAGTACATGTACATCTATATATATATACACACATATACATATACATATACATATACATATATATATATATACACACATGTACACTCAACTCGTTAGATGGATAAGCTTTACGAGCATGATCTTGACAAATTGCATCCAAGCCCTTGAGGTCTGAAAAGTATTGCAAATTACTCTTAATTTTTTAAAAATTTAAATTTGAGTCCATGAGATTGTAAAAGTGCCACGATTTTGATTCTATTTTAGAATCTCACCATTTTTACTGACTTTTTATAATAAATTATATAAAATTTTATCATATTTCGACTAATTTAAATTATTTATATATTTTAAAAGACTATCACAATTCTTTATTCTTACCAACAACAACAACAACAACAACCAAGCCTTAATCCCACTAGGTGGGGTCGGCTACATGAATCCTTTGTTTCCATTCTTACCGTTCATTAAAAATTGAATAAAAATTTAAAATTTAGTTTCTCTTATTTTTTGCTTTGTCTATACTGAAAATCTAAAATTAAAAATTAATATTCTTATTTTATAATCATTTCACTCTAATACATAACACTTTTTTTTGAAACTTAAATGTTTTTTATATATTTCTGAATATTACAATTTCCTCACATCAATTGAAAATTACAGTAGTGTGAGAGAACAGAACACCATTAACGCAAAACAATTTTTATAAACTACAAAACAATCTATTAATTTTTGATACGAAACAATTTATAAATAACCATAATTAGAGGGACTTGATCCGGACCTGCAAGTAATTTATCCTATAAAAATAAAAGGGATAATTACCTACATGCCACACAATTTAGTTTTATTTATGCCTTATCCATCCATTCTTAGTTAATTACGCTATGCACACTCAAAACATTATAAACTCTTACATATACACATTTTAACTTATTTCTATTATAATAAGTAATCATAATTTTTCAATAACCTAATTATAGTTAGATTACAAAAAATCTGGGCCGTTCATCATATTATTTTAAGGATATTTAAATATATTTTGAGTGAAAATCTTAAAATCTTAATGTTTAGGTGACGGCAAAGGAAGGAGACATCCGCGATGTGAATTGATTTTAGGACAAATTAATGTTTTAGTGTGGTTTTAAGGAAGAGAAAAAATATGTACCATTAAGAATAAAAATATAATTTTAATGATTTACTAACAGAATATTTTTTTTTCAAATAAATTTTGATTAAGTTTTAACTCAAATGTGTGTATGTAAGATTTTATAATGTTTTGAGTGTGCATAGCATAATTAACTAAGAATGGATAGGTAAGGCATAAATAAAACTAAATTGTGTGATATGTAGGTAATTATTCCGAAATAAAAACAAACAAAATAAGAACATTTTATTTTCAACACCATGCAAATCAGCTAAGCAATGCCAAAGGTTCACTATATATTCTTGAGAGAAGGTCCACCCTATGTTTTTATAGAGCTGTGATATTTCTTTAGGCATTCGTTTGTTTAGTCAGATTAAAATTAATTTGATTTAATTTTAAGTAATTATATTACATCATATATAAATTCAATATTAAAAATTAATTATATTTTACATCATATATATAATTCAAAATAAAAATTTAATCTTATTTCACATCCTACACATATATTAAAATAATAACTAATTTATATTATATTCTTCACGTATATTAATATAATAATTAAATTTATTTCATATTATTTATAGTTTTTAATAAAAAAATATTTTTATTAAATTTTAACCTAAGTTATAGATCAGGTGATGTAGGAGATCATATATATAGGTTGTGCTGGAAGGAATCCTGCTGAATAAGAAGGAGACATCTCTTTTGATGTGGAGCAAGTGTTAAATATTTTTAGATATATAGTAGAGAATACTGGCGATAATACTTCCTACAAAAAATTGACTGTCTGATGGTGGGTTTCACTCAGAGCCTGGATGGGGATATCAATATATTGTTATTTGTATTCTCAATACGTTGTCGTCTCGCATGAATACACTGCCGTCTCTCGTGAATACGTTGCCGCCGGAACCAATGCAGCTCCGCAATGCCCTAACATGAAGGTCGATAGTTAAATGATGCGATCAATGACTGAGATTTTGTGGCGACCCTAGCCATCACACTAAAATATTTATCTAAGTTAGAGGAGAAGGTTTATCTAAGTTAGGGGAGAAGGAAGATTAAATCAACAATGGAAGAAAACTAAATAGATCAAAAGCTACTACAATAGTTCACAATACTATAACTTAGAACAGAATTAAACATTCAACTAAAGTAAATGAAGCAGAACTACTACAGTCTCAACTGAACACATAAGCAAAAGTCACACTCTAGAAAGTAAAGAATAACAAAGCCTTTAAATAAAGCAAAAGTCACACTCTAAGAACAGACTCGTAGGTTGTACATTAACAAAGTCTTTAACTAAAAATATTAAACAATAATAATAATAGCATATTAACATGATGTAATAAGAATAACAAACAATTAAACATATATAACATAGATTTTAATTAAGCATGCATATATGATAAAGAGATGAAATAACACAGTATGAACAATAATTATTAAACAAACATAACATAATTTGTATAACAATTACAACATCAGCATATAAACAAAAATGATACAATAAAATAAGTAACGAGCAAATTTCTTTTTATTACTTTCACTTTTATCTTTTGGGCCCGTAATTTTTCGTACTACGCCTCAGCTGTCTTTTACATCTTTGGGGATCGTCACCCCCCATGAATAGCCCTCCGTAGGCATATCCAATGGACGTCGAGCCGTCGCGCCAAATATCATGTGAGGACCTCTAGTGGACACGTATCCACAGCAGACACGTATCTGTTTTGGGGATCGTCACCCCCGCATGACAGTCGGAAATTGCCAATGGACGCCGTCGCGCCAAATATCATATCATATGCTCGAGCTAAGGCAGGTGCGTAATCCCATAGAAATCACATTTAATTTTTAATCTATTGTCGCCTTTAAAATTCTTGTATTATAATTTATTAAATTGGCAAGTCCATATACTTGCTCAAATATTGATTAGTCTCGTCAAGTATGATGATCAATTTGTGCCTTATTTACCCACGCAAGCCCGTACACTTGCCCTTCTAATGGGTATCACAATCGAGAAAACAAATATATGTTTGCAGTTAAATAGTTATAGTTTGACTCAAATTTTAACTAGGATTTGAAACATCCATATAAATCACAACCATATTATTAATCTTCTAATTAAAATTTATTTGCAATTTTATACATAAAATAATGAGATGAAGAGATTGAATAAAGCATAAATTGCAAATAATCTTTATTATTTATGGGATTATAACATCATGAATTTCAATTCATGGAGTCCAGAGAGCAAAACAATTAATATATTAAGTATGGAATTTAATAGGTACTGCATTTCACGGTAACCTCTCATTTTCTCAAAACAATTATGTGATAATTGTGTTTAATCTTAATTAAGCCGTGTCACTGCTTAATAAAATACATGAAGGTTTAAATTTCGGAGAATCACGAAAACATAGCGTTATTCCTTAGATTGATAGCATAATAAGAAATAAATTCAATTTGATACTAGAATTAAAAATTTATCTAGCTAAGTTAGGGTAAAACCTACCTCGAATTCACCATGATCTTAGATTTTCTTGAGATCCGAAGAGAAAAGATCACTCCAAATTGTTAGATCCAGTCAAAGACATAAGAAAACGTGTAAATCGAGAAGAAGATGAAGAATCGTCGATTTTGAGGGAGATTCGGCTTCTCTCTCTCTCCAACGTGTGACTTTCTCTCTCCAACTCATCACTTTCTCTCTCCTCTCTCTAGGCCGGCGACGGTTATAGAAGGGGAAGAGTTGAATCGGAGTTTTAGGGTGAGAAACTCTATTTCTTTCCCTAAATAATAATCTGAGGGTATTTCTGTATTTTTCTTAACCTTAATTTAAGGAGGTAGTTATGGATATTTAATGGGTAATTAAATTCATTGGATTTGAATTTTAAATAACCTGATTAAATTAAATTAAATATTAATTTCAGCCATTTTAAATTTTGAATTGCATAATAAATATTTAACATTTCATATATTTAATTTTAAATAATTAATCTCATGAATAAAAATTAATTTCATCATAATAAATTAAATTAATCAAAAATTTAAATCTAAATTTTATCGGGATGTTACAGATTTTGTTGAGATTTAACTATGGTTAAATCTTCTAATAGAATTTATTGCATGACGTGAAAAATAAAAAAAATAGCTATTTTAGATGTGATAATTGTAATATTTTAAGATTTATGATGAAATTCGTAAATTAGCCCAATTTCTGTGTCTACCATATAAATGTCCTAAAAAATTATGTAATCTAATAAATCGATGAATTAGTTAAAGGCCTAGCTATCAAGTAAATTATATATGCATATAATTCCATGGATATTAATTTAGTTGATTGGAACCCTAACTCACTATTGATCAGTTTATTATCAATTTATTGTGCTATATACCAAAATATTTTAATAATATATTAAATATTTGATTAAAATATGTAATTTTAAAAAAAATTTATGTATCTTATAAAAAAAACGAATTTATTGTATGTAAAGGATTAGGAAGATTAATAGTGTGCTTTAAATTAGTAAATGAATTTTGAAATTTTTTGCATAATTTTTTATGGTTAATACTTAATAAACTACTTTGAATTAATTTATAAATTTAAAATTTTTTCATTTAAATTTTTTAGATTAATAAAATTTTAAATGGGTCCCTCAAATTCTTTTAATTGTTTAAGTTTTTATCTCAGCTAAAGAGAAAGGTGAGGGACTTACATGAAATAAGTTATCAAGTTTAAAAAGTTATATGAAAGATTTTAAAATTAAAAAGGTCCAATTTAAAGTGCCATATTAAAACAAAGAAATGGGAGAGAGAAAGAGCTGTTGAGATAGAAGAGTATAATTGAAATTTTAAAAATTTTTAATAATAAAAAAGTTTAAAAATTACTAATTTGATGATTTTTTTAAAATCACTGTTCAGATGCTAATTTTTTCAAAATTATAAATATGAATTATATTAAACCTGGACCTGGGTGTAATTTACCCAAAAAATTTTAATGATTTAAACTGCAATTTACTGTTATTTTTAGCATAATATTTAATTCTGGATCTGGTGAGGAAGAAGCCGGCTGGCCGCCACTCGCTGGCGATGGGCTATCTTCCCTTCAGGATCCGTTTAAGCTATCCTCCGCCATCCATCTTCCCCGTCCCTACGATACCTAATCTCCGATCCCTTCTCTTCCCCTCGCTACCAATCCCCTTCCCAAGATGCGCGGCGGCGGCCTCTGGCAGCTCAGCCAATCCCTCTCCCGTCACCTTTCTCATCCCGCCAACCGCTCCAAGCCCCGCTTCCTGGCCACCGCAGCAGCCGCCGCCGCGGAGCTCAAAAAGACAGCGCTTTACGACTTCCATGTCGAGAACGGCGGGAAGATGGTCCCTTTTGCCGGGTGGAACATGCCGATCCAGTACGGGGACTCGATCATGGACTCCACCGTGAACTGTCGCGAGAACGGCGGCCTCTTCGACGTCTCCCACATGTGCGGCCTCAGCCTCACCGGCAAGGATTCGGTGCCCTTCCTCGAGCGCCTCGTCGTCGCCGACATCGCCGGCCTCCGCCTCGGCACAGGAACCCTAACCGTCTTCACCAACGAGCGCGGCGGTGTCATTGATGACTCTGTGGTTACCAAGGTCCGTGATGACCATATCTACCTCGTCGTCAACGCCGGCTGCCGTGACAAGGATCTTGCTCACATTGCAGAGCATATGGAGGCCTTCAAGGCCAAAGGGGCCGACGTCTCCTGGCACATCCACGATGAGAGATCCCTGCTTGCCCTTCAGGTAGCTTTGGGAAAGCCATCTGGTTTGAAGCTGCAGATTTAGTCGTCATATCTTAATATGTGCTCTGCTTTGATTTGTTTCCTAAAGAGCGTGCTTAATGGAGATTTCCTAAAGAGAACTAGCATGCCTAGCAAATTGAAGCAAATTTATTGCCCAATTTATAGTAATGCCATAGCCTCCCAATGAATAACTTATAAAAATAGATTCTTTTTTATGTTCTCTACTTTGATTTGTTTCCTGAAGAATGGAGATTTCCTAATGAGAACTAGAATGTCTAGCAAAGTGATGCAAATTGTGGTGTTCTCCTAGCTCGATAGGGAAGGAGCTTGTCTGGTTACCAGAGGTCCTAAATTCGAACCACACCATTATCTCAATTTTAAAGTGAGGTGGAAGAAATTGTGGCGTCCAGGGTAAATCAATAAAGATGAAGAAGGACAAATAAAAGCAAAGTGATGTAAATTTTATGCCCAATTTATAGAAATGCTATAGCGTCCCAATTAACATCTATAAATGTTTTCTTTTAATGTTATACTTAACTATATATCATGTGATCTTGCAATTTGTTGCATGCTGTTTAGTTTGCTTTTTTTCTTTTGAAACATGTTAGGGTCCTCTCGCTGCACCAGTTCTTCAGTTGTTGACAAAAGATGATTTAAGCAAAATGTATTTTGGCGAATTCAGGACATTGGACATTAATGGGTTCAAGTGCTTCCTCACAAGAACCGGGTAAGCTTATAACTTTTTGTAGCCAGTTATTGGACTTTCAGAAACTAGGAAAATTCCTGCTTTTGGTTCACTGGAAGATTCATCAACCTGAACACGAGTATATGATCTAGCTAGTCAGAAACATAGAAAAGATCTGGATTCTGTCGAATAAACAACCAAAGTATTCAAAAGTTCTCTTGTGACTAGCCTGTTAAGGTTCAATCAAAGTGTCATGCTGTTTATTTGAGCCCTGGAGTGTGCCGCTTCAAGCATTTCAGCTTATAGTTTTTAATAAGAGGAAATTAGATTTTGAAATTAATGTTCTAAGTGCAATCTGTAAGGGTATAATCTGATTGATCTTCAAGTCTTTACATTGTACTCACCTTTTTTTAGACGTTGCTTTGGTTTAGTGGGCTGTATTTTAGGGTATTTTCAAATCAACATGAAGATGTGCAAATATAGAATGCTATCACTTTGGGCTTGTTCTTGTTTATTCTCCAATATTCTTTTTATCCTATCATATGCTGGTGGATTAACATGCGCCTTGTGCTGTACAAGAAATATATAGGTCACTCCTACATAGGATTGATTTTGGGGGGAATTACATGTTGTTGATAGAGAATTGTTGGAGAAGATTTCGAAGGATCCTGCTATATGGAAGATCCGGTCGTCACTTGAGCCTCACAAAAGAATAGGAAGGAACCAAAAAAAAAGAGCAAATCAGAGAAAACACATATATCTAGTGGTCGAGTCAAGCAAAGGTTTCCACTATGATAAAGAAGGATTTGTTGGAGGCAATTACAAGAATGGTTTATGAAAGATAAGGATCTCTTGGGGATATAGGGACTTATCAGAGTTTCAGGCTTGTTGGGTAGCCTTTTGTTTGGCCCTCTATCAATGGAGATTTTATTTGTAGTTGAGGGTGGTGGTGGCAATCACTGATAACTACCAGTCGAAATCATCATACTAGTTAAAGAGGAGTTGCCACATGTTTTCTTGATTTTATTAGGCCGTTTGGTAACCGGAGTTGTCGTTAGCTGAGCTTGCTGGGAATATCATAACTGTGGCAACCATCAATTGGGAAGTACATAATGACATGACAATCACAAGCTAGGTATCCACAAGTAGGCTGATGGATGAATTGCCTTAGCCAAGATCCAGAGTTAAGAAATGAGCACAAATGGAAACATCTTGGGAAGAGGTTTTAGGAGAGTGGCCGCTTTGAAACTTCATAGGAAGGGGTTTGGAGGTGCGCCAGCTATAAAACTCTGTCAAAAGGGGTTTGGAGGTGCACCAGCTTGAAAACGTCATTGAAATATTTGCTAGATGTGGAACACCTTACGAAGTGGTTTGGAGATGCATTGGCTACAAAATACGATAAAAAGGGGTTTGGAGAATGCATCGTAGGAAAGGGTTTGGAGAATGCACCATCGAAAAGGGTTTGGAGGATACAGTGTAGGAAATAGTTTGGAGAATGTCGACTGTAGGACATTATAGGAAGGGGTTTCAAGGTGCGTCATGTGTAGAATCCATAGGCGCATTAGTTGTAAAATACTGTAGGAAAGGGTTTTGAGGTGCGTCGGCGGAAAAATATTGAAGGAAGGGGTTTGGAGGTGCGATAGCTACAAAACATCATAGGAAGAGGTTTGGAGGTGCGCTGGCTATAAGACTATGTAGAAATGGGTTTGGATTGCCATTTGCATAAAGCACTCCGATTGAGTGGAGCGGAACCTTAAAACCCATGTTTCAATTCTCTGGGTTTAGGATCTTGGCTTGGCTTGGCTTGGCTTGGTTTTACAATTTGTCCAGTCCATATCAATCTATTCCGGTTTAGAAAAGCGCCACCTGAGCGGCTGTGGCATAAGGATATTTCACATTTTAATGTATGTCATATTTACTCACAAACCACTTAAAACTTGTAAATTTTTTTCGCACAGTTACATACCACTTTCATTGACATCTATTTAAAGTTGTATATTCAGCTGAATTCTCCAAATTGATATCTTTGTGGCTGCAGTTGTGGTGCAAAGATGAAACCCTAGAGGACATTTAGAAGATCTAGCAAACTCACTCGAATTTGGGCTCGATTTGAATGAATTCAAGTCAAGGTTTGAGCCACTACTCAAGCTCGGGTTTTAGCTGTGGCTCGCTCGTTATAAACTCAAACCGGCTATATAAAGTTTTATATGTATCTATATTTCTATTTACACAATGTTTATGATTTTTTTTTAAAAAAAATGTAAATATAACCGAGAGCCGGCTTGAGCTCAAATGACATCAGAGTTTGAGTCAAGTTTGAGCTGAGCTGGACTCAGTAATTTCTAGTTTGAGCTTGAACTCAACTCGGTTACTGCCCTACAAGTTGTCCGGCAGTATATACTTTGAGGTTTGATTTATATCAACTGAAGTGACTAGTTAAAAAACCTCAAAAGTTTGACTTGCGTGTTAGTGAAAATGAAGTTTTGAAGTGTTGACATGTAATTGCCATATTTTAGTTAATGATTCAACATATTAAGTGCATCTTGAGTGCTGGTTAAGCTAGCCAAAATAACAAACCTAGGGTTCAAAGACCTGTATTAATATATCTTATTAAGCCTGAGCTATTGTTTAAAAAATTGAAGTATATGCAGTGATTTCATTGTGACTGCAAGTGCAAACTTAGGAGGATATTTGATTCAATATTATCTTTATATTATGTCATGCTATCTTGATGTCATATTTTGTGTGATAATTCTATAATTTCTTACAATATTATTTAAAAATATCATCGAACCAAGCAATAAAAATTTTTATATAACATAACATCAAGATACATTGAACCAAATGTCTCCTTAAATAAATTTGACCTCGTAAGTCATCAATTACTAAAATACATGTATGTTTTGTTCATGTTGACAATTTTACTATGAGCATCAAAAGGTATTGTTGGCTTAACTTATAGTGAAGGTAAAATTATCATACATCTGTTGTAGAAATTCCAAAATTATCCTCATCTTTATTTTTGTTCAATCTCTAGTTAGTGACTTAATATCTTAAGCTAGTAGGTGACAGACCAAGAATAGTATTATATTCTTACACGTCTCCTCAAGTACAAGCTAATTTACTTTGTAGAATTTCAGGCAACCTTATACAAGAAATAATTGAGGGTCACTAGGATTCAAATTTAAGATCTCTGGCTTTGACACTGTGTTAAAGCTGTAGTTATCAACTGATCTAAAAGCTCAAGTAGTTAATTAATGATTCAAGAATAATTTTATATTCTTACAAGTTTCAGGCTGAATCATAAGCTTTTGTGAACCATGCTTAGTTTAAGTATATCAATGCTTTCTCTTCTATGATGATACAGATATCTTATTCCAATATGATAATAAAAAACTAAGGTACTACCATAATTACTTCTGAAATTTGGAACAGATATATTACTTTAACATCTGTATGATAACCAGTACTTTTTTTTTTGGTGATTCATGGATCAATGCAGACATATGATGTGGTTTATATATGTGGAAAAATGGATTTGTGCATAAAAAAGAAAACTGTTTTCAAGAGTGCCAGTTAGTTCGAGTGATTTTTGAGCCTGTAAGAATTAACATCGAACCATTCAAGGCCAAGTTGACTTCTAGTCAGCACAGGTTCATTTCAATTAGAACTGGTGTTTTGCCATATGATTTTTTTTGTTGTAATAGCATTATGAAACTTTGAGGGAGTCTTCCCTACACAAGCTCGACTTGAATTTTGGCCGATAGGTATGACTGAATTCAACTCGAAAACATTCTGAACAAGTTTCGACTATTGGCTTTCGCTTCATCTCATGCTTTGCTTTTGTTTTCATTGTCCTTAAAATCTCTGTTTGAACTTCTTCAGCTACACCGGAGAAGATGGCTTTGAAATTTCAGTGCCATCGGAGAATGCAGTTGACCTTGCAAAGCCAATCTTGGAGAAGTCTGAAGGCAAAATCAGGCTCACCGGCCTCGGCGCTCGCGACAGCCTGCGACTTGAAGCCGGTCTCTGCCTCTACGGCAACGACATGGAGCAGCACATCAGTCCAGTAGAAGCCGGCCTGAGCTGGGCCATCGGCAAGAGGAGAAGAGCCGAAGGCGGCTTCCTCGGGGCCAATGTGATCCTCAAACAGCTCGAAGAAGGGCCGGCGATACGGCGGGTCGGGTTCTTCTCCTCCGGTCCTCCTCCGAGGAGCCACAGTGAGATTCTGAACTCCAATGGAGAGAAGCTTGGTGAGGTCACCAGTGGAGGCTTCAGCCCATGCTTGAAGAAGAACATTGCAATGGGGTACGTGAGGTCTGGTTCACATAAGCCTGGGACTGAGGTTAAGATTGTTATTCGCAGTAAATCTAATGATGCAGCGGTGACAAAAATGCCTTTCGTTCCCACAAAATACTACAAGCCCTCCTAAATCTGTAGAGAGGAATTGCTTCTTGACTTGCTTTTCATTGATGAATTCTGAATGCTGTAATCTGACATTCATCAGGTGGTTTTCTGCTTCGTCATGAGCTTTTTGGGAAGTTTACATTTGTCTGATACTTTCATATTGATAATAACATACGATTTCGAGCATAGTTGATTTCATTATTATTGTTTGGAATGAAATAAAGGTATTATCCTGTGAAAAAATGACTCTTTTCCGCGGTTTATTTGGCTCAATATTATTTTGATATTATGTTATGTTCTTCAGATATATTGACATCTAGATGTCTCATTTTGAGTGACAGCTTTATATTTATTACGACATTATTTACACACGTCAATTGTAATATCCCTTAATCAAAATATAGAGATATTGTTTTTTTGTTTTAAGAAATTACATGATTTGCGTATTTTTTAAGAAATTGTTCATCTTACTATCATTTTAGTTTAAATGTGTTTAATTACAGAGTTTTATTATCATTAATTTTGTGTTTTTTCTTAAAAAGTAATTTAACTATTTGGAATTGCTTTATTTTAGAGAAAATAATTATTTAATTTAATGATATGTGTAAGTAATTTTATAAAGAATTATAAAATTATCATTTAAAATATAATTGATATTATATGACATTTAAAATAATATTAAACTTAATGGCTCATTAATTAACAATTGATTAATGAAAAAAAAATCAGATGCTAGAAGAGCAAAGCACAAAGTATTTTTAGTGGTTGGACAAAATTATGTCTACTTAAGGAAAAATTATTGGGTGCGCCGCGTGCACCGTTCGAACGCCCAATCAGAGGACGCCACGTGTGCCATGGTTTCGTTAAGCTTAAGCTAGCCCACACAACATGTGGGCCTTCTCTAAATATTGGAGGATACAAGGAAGAAAAGATAAGAGTAAGTTGAGATAGTTATTGATTTGTTTGATGTATATTTCCCCCTCCTCTGGTCTTACAATAGATGTGACGAAAAAGTCTTTGAAATCAAGGTTTCAAAACTTTGTTTCAAGTTTGGTGTCGATTTTGCTCGCAAATCAGAAGTGTTGATTTTGGTGGTTTCAGCATAATTCATGTCATGTTCTTGTGATTTTTTGAGATATAAAAATATTCATACTATATACTTTTAGAGATGTAATCAGTATATTTTTAGCATCTTCAAGATCATAAATTTGAAATCATGGCATAGGTATGTAAAATACAAATACAATGTTTGAGAGTTGAGACGAACAATGAATGGGTTAGTTAGGTTTGTTAAATATCTCGTGATCCAAATATAGAGATATTATCTATTTTAATTTTATAGATTTGGTACTACTCTACTTCAAATATATTTAATTATAGAAGAAGCTTGTCAAAGAGTTTTTGCTTCATGTTATTCTACAAGCCTATCAGAGTTTTTTTCTAATTCCCACCCTCTTCGGATTGGGTATCAATAGGTTATTCCTCACTTTGATATCACAGGGCTTTAATTCTTGGCGATTATATTTAATGAAGCCACCTATACTTCAAATCTTTGCACACTCAAAATAAAAATACCTTATAAAAAGTTATTTTAAAATTGAATTAAAATTAAATTGGCTAAACACCTGACAATTGAAAAGTGTCCTCTCTATAGCGATCATAACTTAGCATGAAAGTTAGGAAACTCTAATAATAATAATCACAAATTAAACCAAACTTGTGCGAGGGATGTTCTAGCTAGGACGGTAGGATGACATATGAACTAAATAAGTTGCTCACCGTGAAAAGACTTTGTAAGGGAAAATCTTCGATGTTTAAAAAAAGATGATCGATCTGATATTTAAAGTTGGGGCATTTGAGCTATACTTCTGATCTGAAAATTAAGTTTATCAAAAAACTATATATAAATAGTGGGAAACCGATTAGTAAGAAAAGAAATAAGTAATGATCGTCTGAACACTTAAGTCAAAGCTATAAGGCAAGCTCTAATGATAACTCGAGCAAAAAAAGTATTGGAAGTAACATATCTTTGGAAAAGAGAACCAATCATCAATTTAGCGAAGAACTTAACTTTGACACAAAGGAATTGCTCAAATCAAAAGTACAAAAATTGATTGTGAGACCTTGACAAAAGAAATCCTCAGGAAATTCTAACATATTGAGAGATAACTAATCTAGCAACTCAAGGTATCTAATTGCTCAAGATATTAAGAACTCAATAACTCTTTGATCCAAAAGTGAAGGGACTTTTTCTTGATAAAGATTGCTACCTATCAACTCCTTCACTTTGTTATGAAGTTTGACTATTATGAGTTTTTGGGTATTGTAGGTATGGACTTTAAAAATAAAAATAAAAATAAAAAGCTTAATGCAATATTTCGTGATCTAAATATAAATGTATTATTAGCTTTGGCTTTTAGAAATTACATGACTTAAGTATTTTCTGGGAGATCACCCATCTTAGTACTATTCTAGCTCAAGTATACTTAACTATGGAGTTTCCATTATTATTCTCATAATTTTTTTTTTCAAAAGATGCTTTCTCATTTGAGATTATGTTATCTACTTATACAGCTCAGGATCTTCTATTCCTTTCCGATATGAAATATTCATTCTGGTGCCTCTCTCACCACTCATTATTTAACTTAAAAGCCTACAAGAAGTCACACTTTGCTTTAATGATTCTCTTTTCTTGGGACATCACCTGGCTATCGTTCCCTTCGCTTTTCAGCCATGGACGTCATAACATCCTCAACTTCCATCTGGCTTATCTTCAAACTACATTGTTCTGCAAGAGTTCGACTGTGATACCATATTGTATATAGGTGGAGATGTAATAAGGATAGAAGGAAAAGTAACAATATATTAGCTTTTTTCTTTTTTTTTGAATAACATTATATTGGGTATCAAAATAGCAATTTTAAAATCTTAAGTCAAAAAAATAAAATAAAATTGAAAAAATTAAAATTTCTGCTATAATAATAATAAATCATGTCTTTATCCTACTAAGTGGGATCGATTACTTGATCTTTTTATTTCTATTCCACTCTATCAAATAACAAATCCTCATTTAACTCCAAAATTATAAAATCATTTATTATACTTTCTTGCCATGTCTTTTTTAACTTTTTTTTTATATAGTCAAAATCCAATAATTCAACTTTCCTATGATTACTTTTATCGGTCTATAATTTATATGTCTGAACTATCTAAGTTGATTCTCTTTAAGTTTATCTTTAATTAAGGATACTCCAACCATCTTGCGAATATACTTTTTTTATCTTATACTATCTTATATACTTACTCATCCATTTTAGTATTCTCATTTTTACGACATTCATTTTATCCATCTATTTATATTTTGTTTGTCAACATTCAGCACTATATAATAGCGCTGACTTTATAACTATTTTATAAAATTTATCTTTAAGCCTAAATAAATTTTTTTATTACATAATATACTAGATTTGTTTATTCATTTGATCTATCTTGCTTGGATCAGCTTACTAATAATATCATTATTTATTTTATTATTATTTTATATGTTTGATCCAAGTATTTAAATTACTTGCTATTCTAATAACTTAATTATCAATTGATATTTTCTTACTACAAGTATTTCTATCTTGATTAAATTTATACTCTATATATTTAATTTTTTATTTACTAAGATAAAAATATTTAGATTTAAAAGTATTTTTCTATAACTTTTAAATATTTTCTCTAGCCATATCAACAAGGAGAATGTTACCTATAAAAAATATATACTAAGTCACTTTTTCTTGAATGTATCTGGTTACAACCTCTATCACCAATGTGAAAAGATATAGATTTAAAGCCAAACCTTGATATAATTCAACTGAAATAGAAAATTTCTTAATCAAACTCTTTTGCGTCTGAACTTATGTAACAACCCAATTATACACGTATTGAATAACTTAAATATAAGAAGTGTGAATCTTATTTTTTTCTACTATTTGGGTGAAAACAAAAAAATACTTTATTGCTTTTATATACGAGCCATATAAAACATTGATTGTTACATTCTTTTTCAAATATATGTCATCGTATAGTTCAAATTTTATAAAAAATGTGATTTGTACAAAAATATCCCAAATACTTTTATTAAGGTCTCTGCCTTTTCTTCAACTTCCTCCTAACCTCTTCCCTCTCCTTTCAGATGAAAAACATAATAAGTGAGTGAGTGAAAAATAGTGCGAATTTTATGACCAACTTAATAGATGAGAGTTAAAACGACCTACTCAGTCTATAGTCTCAAACTCCTGATCCGCGATTGTGAGTCATATCTATAAAAATTGAGATATAAGCAAATCAGAATTGTATTTTATAATTTGAAGGAACATCAAAACCAAATATTCTATACTGATTACCTAAGTTAATTCAATGGGCTAATCTATGATAACATAATAAATTTATTTTGGAATGAGAAATCCAAATCTACCTTTTCAAGTTTCACATCACATTAGTGCTTTGACTTGAGTTTTGTATTTGTATTATAATCTTTTTCTTCATTTAAAAAAAATTATCTCATAATATTTTGTTAGACGCAAACAATATAAAATATATGCAAGTAATTACTATCTATGCTTACGTATGAAATTAATGTTTTGTGAATTTTTTCTCTTATACGGCCTGTGGTTTTGGATTTTGCCCGTGAATCAAGAGTAAATTTTATAAAACTGTAGTAAGATCAGCGATGATATATGATGTTGAATGATAACTTGTAAAGAGAAAATATATAAATAAAATAAATATTGCAGAAATAAAGATATTAAGGTGGATGTGTGGATATACACGAAAGGATAGAGTGAGAAATAAGTATATCCGAAAGAAAGTTGATATTGTACTAATTGAGGATAAACTTAGAGAAAGTCGGCTTAAATGATTTGGACATCTAAATCGTAGGCCGATTGAAGCTCCAGTTAGAAAAATTGAGTTATTGGATTTTGCTCATGTACAAAAAGGAAGAGGAAGATCAAAGAAGACATGACAAGAATCTATAAGGAGTGATCTTAGTTACTTAAACTTAAATAAGAATTTGGTAACTGATAGAGCGCAATGAAAATAAAAGATTTATGTAGCCGACCCCACTTAGTGGGATTAAGGCTTGGTTGTTGCTGTTGTTGTTATATATGGCCTGTGATTTTGGCCACATTACATCCCATCCAAGATTCCTTGCCATTTTTTTTTAAAAAAATCATTTTTCATAAAAATTGCTGTCAATTTATATTTCCAAATTTTCAATATCAATAAATATAATTTAGATTTCCCTAAAACATTAGAAGATATTGCATATATTTGAGCTAATAAACGAGCTTACATTTTTTTCCTTCCATTTTTTGTTTGCTGGCAGAAAAATTCATATAAACTGATAGACTGAAAAAGTTATTTTATTTTTGCTTAATTATAAGTAATTATGTATACTTCTCACATTCTAAGATTCTGTTTGGCGCGAGAATCAAAATTAAGATCAAAATAATATTAATTTAAAAAAAAATAATAATAATAATAATAAATAATTTTTTTTTATCATTCTACATAAATTCTAATATAAAAAAATATTATTTTACTTCACATACTCAATAATTTTTAATAAAAAATTAATTTTATTTTACATTCTAGATCAAAATACTCGATTCGAATATTTTGGTCTAGAATGTGAAATAAAGTAGATATTTTTATTAAAAATTATTGAGTTTGTGAAGTAAAATAATATTTTTTTATATTAGAACTTGTGTAAAATAATTAAAAAAATTATTTATTATTATTATTATTTTTTTTAAATTAGTACTATTTTGATCTTGATTTTGGTCCTCGCACAAATGGCCTAAATTAATATCTGTACAATTATCACCGAATTTCTATATTTTCTGAACCTTACAATGCAGCCAAGTCTCAATATAAAAAACACATATAAAAGGTAAATTGCATTCAAGTCTCTAAGATCAAAATAGTATTACAAATTAGTCTATATTTTAAAAAAAAAAATCAATTTGAGTTTCTAAAGTTGCAAAATCTCTGTAATTTTAGTCCCAAGACATAAATAGTAATTTTTTTAGTAATAATATACTGTAAGATTATATTTATTTATTAATTTTATAATTTTTTTAAAATATAATTTTAAAATATTAATATT